>UFQX01000443.1:178043-344619 GCA_900497675.1 Arapaima gigas
GGGGGGGGGGGGGGCACAGCAGATAGCTCTGGGGCCTTACAACTTTTCAACTGTAGGTTTGGAAATGGATATGAACCTAACTCAGTCTGTATTCTTCCCTCTCTTCTGGGTTCTTTGGTTTCTGTCCACAGCCCAAAGACACGTTTCATAAACAGGTGACTCTGCACTGCATTGTGTGTATGGGTGTATGAGGTCGTGTGATTTGTCGAGAAGAATCCGTCTCCCATTCAGGGTGTACCTTGCCTCATGACATGTACTTCTGGGTTAGGCTCCAGCCCACCATAACCCTGCATTTGAAAAGCAGTTATTTCAGGTTTACAGGTTTCTCCAAATCCTTTTCCTTACACCACTATATACACTTGGCCATTTAGCAGTACAACTTGTGAAGAATTATATACAAACACCAACTACAGACCTTTGCATGGTCTCTGTTCATGCCTGGTGTGTGAATTTCCAGCAGGACTCTCATTTTGCTTCTTTTAATAACAAGAGACCCCCAACATGAGTATTATAACAGACTACGGAGGGCAGCAGATACTTTGCTGACACTGAACATGGGTGTGTTTAACACACATGACAGCTTTATAAACTGTTAACATACCATAGGAAATGGTTTTAGGCATGACCATAATCGCAGAGAAACAGTGGTTGGAAGCTCATACTCCTAACTCTAATGCATAAACATCGGTTCAGACTTTGAGGTGAAACAGAGTTAGCAGAGTATCGGCACTAGAACATCATTCACAGACTTAATGCTCTAGTTGGTTTTTTTGGGTCCACATCATCCCAACACATTACATGAACATCAGAGTCTCCATGTAGATAGGGAGAAGTCAAATCCCTGATTTTCCACATCATTCAGTGTCTCTACAGCACATTGTAGCTACACTGTTGCAGCTATATATGCTGACTCAGCTCCACAGTGAGCCACACTTAGTGTGCAGAGTCACCCGGAGGAACCGTAAGTTAAAGACAAGATCACACAAAATGGATGTCCTCCTACTGAACTTTTCAGAAAGTTGCGTAGCATGACTCTCTCCATTAAAACAGTAAGCTGTTATTAAGGTGCTTCGCGTAAAAGAAAGTAGTGAAAAGTAAATCACAGTTTGTCGGTGGTTCCAAGCCTCCGTGTGACTTAACAAAAAAACATTTTGATGAAGAATGGCGCAAATAAGAAGGTGGAACCGATCCCCATTTGGCACTTCCATAACACTTGCCAGTGCAGGACACATGAATAAACACATTTTTATCGTTTTGAGGTGGAGGTGTTTTCAGTACCGAAAAAACATATCCAGGAGATCCTTTTTCACAGTAGCATCACATGTAAAAGTACAAAAAATGTCAGAGATAAATTCAGTTTAAATTATTTCAACACAAATGACTTCACAACACAATTTAACAAATGTCTTCTACCTTGGGGGGATGTTAAGCATATGTTACCTTATGTCAACAGAAAAAGTTTCACTGCAAGAACTGCTTGACATTTTTAAATAATTTGTAATAATGCTATATGTCCACACTGTTTTCACTGTATAGTCTGATGAAACACTTCAGACACCTGGACTGTTAGCCCTAATGCTGTTTCTGTCTTAACTCCACTTCCCTCTCGCACCCCTGTCTTACCAGGCTGCTCTCGCTCCACTGGACGAGCCCAACAGGCAAGCGCTGTCACACAGTTGCCTTCACCGTCCGCGGCTGAGCACTGCAACTGCGACAGAGTCCTGTCTGTGTGAAGGCAGACCGTGTTCGCTGACGATTGGACCACTTCATAATCTCGGTGTTGAAAAATCGGACAACTGTAAAGGGGGATTAGCAGCCTTTTCGCCACATGTCTCTTTCTGGCAGTGTGAACCTCACGGGAGCGCACACAGTCGTGCACGTGCACAAACACGCTCACAAACTCATTCGTTTACAACCAAGTTGACTCTTCTGCACCACCGTATTGCATGTAATTTCTTTTTGTATGTTGAAAGGAATGGTTCTCATAAAGGCTTATGTGAATTGGAGTTTGGTTGTACTACACGTTGTTTTCTCCTTTCCTTGATGCCATGTTTGATCAAATATAAAGAACATTTATGCTTCCAAACACTGGATTATATCAGTTCTAAAGTTTTTTCATTATTCACAGTATAGCAATGCATCAGAAAAGGATTCCATTTGACCATGTTTCTGCACATTTTGTAGGACATGTGAGGACTGCTTGTATGTATCTAGCAGATTGCATGACCTGACATTAATTTTAATCCTCGTGAGAGACATAACTCTCTCTCGCTCATGTCCAGAACTGGGATTAGAATTCAATGGGAAGGGGATTTGACTTCAATTCATTATGTTTCCTTTATTCTTCCACTCAAAAGAGTAATCCACTTTAAGATTCAGTCAGCATTGTCAATCCCTTGTACGGAAATCCCTTCATTTAGTTTCAGCAACAGCATCGCATATGTGTTGGTGTGGAAAGAGGCCTGGAACGGTTTATGTTCTACTTTCTCCATAGTAACTGAGAAACTTTTATTTGAACACCATACTGACCACACTGCAAATAAATAAAATCCATGTAAAATACACTGGCTAAAATCTTATTTTTATGGACAGAATTCCAGATTTTGATCATCTGAAGGCTTTGTAGTTGATGCAGTCAGTTTATGCAGTCCATCCATTAACCACTTGTCCTGTAAAGGGTGATGGTGGTCCACCACCTTTCCTAGAAACACAAAGCATGTAGCAGGGTACTCCCCTTGGGTTGCCAGTTCAACACAGTAAACCCCCCCCCCCCCCCAAACACACAAATAGCAGTTATATCATCATACGCACACATTATTGGCATTTCAGAGTGACCAATCCACCTGAAGTACAATTTCTTTGGACTGTGCCAGGAAACCACAGCACCTTGTAGAAACAAAAACAAACACAGAAAAAAACATGCAAACTGCACACACAGAGTTGGATTCCAACCCATAGCCAGATCCTACGATTCACCAGTGCTTCCCGCTGTGCCACCATGCCTCCCAGTGGAAAAGGCAGATGGAGTGTTTCAATATGTTCTCTGCATATAGTCAGCACAAGTGGCAACTGTTTACATCCATGTTTCACAATTCTAAGAATAAATATGTTCTTGGAAAAACACAGACATGATGCAGCAGCAGAAATTAAAGTGCATCCCTAAGACACTATCTTGTGGCTTGACTCATATACCACATAACCCGAATCTTTATTTTTTCCAGTTGATGATTATGGTAATACATCAGGGTTGGTCAGCACTGATATGTGGTCACTCAGTTATGACTCCAGGTTCAGCGCCTGAAGTCCTGCCCTGCAAAGTGTGGCTGCTGACCTTCAAGGCTGATGCAGAATCAGAACAGGGATGCCGGGAGGAAGCGGAGGTGGATAATCCCAGGAGCATCTTATCAAAGCCGAGACACAATGGGAGCATATTTGAAAGATGGAAAACACAATTCACCTTAGGTAACCCATAGGAGAAGGAGCAATCAAAGCAAATAAAAAAGTAAAAAAAAAAAAAAATCTAAGAAAAAAGTCAAGCTAAATACTACATACTAACCCTTGAGTGGCAGTTTAGAGAAAAATTCCTGGTAAGAGAATAAATGTAAACATAATTTCTGGAAAAAAAATCTTAAAATAATTACTGTGGCATCCTTTCCTGCTAATGATGGCCTCAGAGAATAATTTTTAACTAGTACAACTAGTATCAAAACAGTAAACTAGTTAGTTACAACCATCAAAAAACATGCCACCAAAGTTTGTAACCACCAATACATGATAAAGTTGCCATAATAAATTACAGATGACTCACATGCCAGGGAATTTCCTGGTATTTGCCTTTCTGTATAGCTGAGACAAACCCCTTCTTCTGTTATAATAACTAGGACAGTTATTTTTTAAATGCCTGATATTTTTAAATATACATGCGCACTAGAAAGCTATGCAGGACAACAGAGAATTGAGACAACAAAGAGGGACCAGACATGCTGAACCTATAAAGTATATACAGTACTGTGCAAAAGTGTTAGGCATGTAACTTCAATGTCTGTTGAGACGTACAGGTAGATTCTTGTCTACCATCAGGGAGGTTTCTGATTGGTCCCAAATTCATTCTGCAGCCTGAGAATGACCTCAAGCACCCATTCTCAGTCATACACAACTATCTTCAGCAAAAAGAAGGAATCCTGCAACAGGTGGTATGGTCCTCACAGAGCCCTGATCTCAACATGATCAAGTTGGTCTGGGAGGGACATGCAGAGACAGTCAAAGTCTGCAGAAGAACTGTGGCCAGTTCCTCAAAATGTTGGAAGAACCTACCAACCTCTACCTTAAACCGCATGCAAGTTTGCATAAGAGAATTGATGCTGTTTTAAAGGCAAAGGGTGGTCACACCAAATATTGATTTGATTCAGGTTTTTTTTGTCTACTGCACTTTTTAGAAGGTTTATTGATTAATAAGTATTCATGGCATGATTTTTGGAACCATCCTTGCTTCATAGCATTTTTCCCACAGGTGCCTAAGACTTTTGCACAGCGCTGTATATCATTAGGGACAACAGGTAGCACAGAGATTAGAGCTGGTAGTTTTGATGTTTCAGCTGTCACATAATCTGAAGGACCCATTTTCAAACACCACTTCTGTTGTAGTAGCCCTGATCAAGGTACTTAAAATGAGTTAATACAGTAATAATAGCAGACTGTATAAACATGTAAACAGTTGTGAAGTTCATGGGTAATCTTTTAAGTTGCCTTCCACAAAGGCACCAGGTATATGATTGTGCTGCATTTGGCAGTAATATATTTTCAACAGCCCATCATAGATTGGGTCACAATCAGGACTTCTTCATTCAACATAGTGGTCAGAGCTGCTGGTCTTGCAGTGAAAAAACCCGGGTTTGAATCCCCCCTCCTGCTGCACTAACCCTGATCAAGGTACTTATCCTGAATTGATACAGTAAAGCTTCCTTGACTTCATAAAACGTTCAATCACTGTGAGAAGCTTAGTGCAGAAACCAAACATTTAATTTTCTTTGGAGAAAAGAGAGCTAAGCACATTAAAGACGACACTTTACAGCATACAGTGGAAGATTCCACTAGATGGCAGCACGTGACTGCAGTGATTATTCACAGCAGACCGATATCATGCCTTCTAAAAACATCTGACATCACAAGTACCCACAGAAGTGCTGGACTGTATCATGATATCGCAGCACTCTGGTGTACTACAGGATTTCATTTTCTATGGCTGATATGTATTAATTTAGTGATCAGGACCACTACAATCTGACAGACACTGGATGAAGAATAAGCGTGTAGTACTGCATAATTTTACAGAATCTCTTTCATCCTCACAGTGTCACACAAATCCATCTGCTGCGCTGAACACCATTAGGTTACATCATCTGATGCAATAACTCACTGATTCTCCACAATGTTCCATTTTGCATAAAGAGAATTAACAAAATCCCTCCTCCTCTGGTGTGCAGGAACACAAAGTCACACAATGAAAGTGACTAGGGTAACATTAAAAATGGGTGCGTTTGTAAACGTGCATGTGTGTGGAGGGGTAAACAGGAGCTGTCAGTGTGACACGACTTCCTCTGTCCAGCCAAAGGTAGAGTATGAGGGACCAAGGGGCAGGAGGCGACCGAGGTTCTGTTGAAACCTGAGGCCAGAAGGGCAACTGTTCTATTTTCATCAGCATCCCTCTGCTAACTTTTAATTGAGATAAGTAGCAGCCGGAATGGCCGCAGATGGTAATGCATGTCACCTGTGGTGGGCTGCTCCATCCGGTCCCTGCTGCCACCTGGTGTGACAGGGTGGCTGGGGGTCCGAGACAGACTGGCACCGTGGGGAGGCTCCTGATTGATAGCAGCTGCCATGGTTTGCTGTGCTCAGACAGGTGCTGCATTACGGTTGGTACTTGGCTGTGCAAACACACTGCCCAGGGGGCCACGCTGCTGGTCATCCATCACCATAGGAGGGAGGAGGGGCAGTTGATGTTCACACACTTTGCACAACAGAAAATCTGACTTTTAATCCTCAGGTATCTGTGCTACTCTTACTTGCAGAAGGAATGTGCCCATATTAATGCACCACATGTCCTTTTTGCAGATCCTGGAGTTCCAAAGTTCAAATTTTTGTGTCAGGACACTAGTGCACCAGTATGTATGCAGTGTACGATCATGGTGCTACACTCTCCAATCATGAGAACCCTCTGCTCTCGAGCAGTAAAGCCCAGTGACACACAACTGCTACACAGGCCACACTCTGACCTCCTACAGAAGCCCAATACCGTGTGCTCCATGGACATCTGATCCTCCTGCCCTGTTCCCATCCACACCACTGCTGCCTGGGGACCTGCCATACACACACACTGCCATCACAGGAATTGTGATGAGTGAGTGAGTGAGTGAGTGAGTGAATGTGTTGAAAATAACATCAAACATGACTATACAGTTAAGCATCAGGAGTTGTAAGGTAAGGGTATTAACATCTCACAGTGAGATCCTGGTACCCAATTACTGCACAAGGGTGCTCACAGGCAGGGCAGGTAAAGCTACCACTAGATGGAATTGATCTACACTGAGCACAACATTTATGCACATTCTGCTGGCAGAAGGCCCTAAACTGCACGTAGTCAAACAACAAGTGTTGCATCCATTTCTACAGCATCTCAAAGATAAACTGTGTGATGTCACAGAAGCAACAGAAATACAACAGCACAACTGAGTCTGAGCTGGTTGGCACTGACCCAAAGCATCACCCAGAATTGCTGCTGTTACAGCACTGGAATTCTCTTTCTTACGCATCACTTTATAAGAGCAGGTTTATATTTAAAGGACCCAATCTGTGCTGCTGCTCTTGCTGCAGCCTTGTTTGATCAATGTCAAATTCATACTCTCAGTTGACACAGTAAAATACCCAGTTGTATAAATAGTTTGATCGCTAACTCAATTTGGAGAAAGGCACCAGATAAAAGAATAAATACTGTTAGTCAGCCTTTAAACCCCTGACTGGTACTTTGGCAGTGAAATATTTAAACGTTTAGCTTTGCTCACCACCACAAAGTGCATCACAATGATTGGCCAAACAAGGGCTTCAAGCTGTGTCACTGTTTCAGAGCCAGGGGATCTGCTACTGTCTACAGCTGAGCCACTGCTTCAGGCCGTGTTGTGTTCCTCTGTTCCAGACAAACTGGCTAGATTTCCGTAGCCAGAACACACGTACACGCGCTGTGCACACACCAACAAACACACACAGACTAAGACCTGTAGTACAGAGGCTGCAGTGGGTCCTGGTGGATGTTCTGCACACAGCTGACTTCACCAGCACAAGTCTGATGGTGCTGAACTCCCAGGTGGCCATGTTACTGGCCCGTTTTAAACCTGTGTGTCCTGATGCCATGTAGTGCTGTGCTTCCTGCGAGCAGCATGTTCCACAATGCGACTGTTTACAGGAAGCCTAGCACTCACAGGACAGACAGGCTGCCAGTGATCAAACACAACCCCCCCCAAACACCTCCTGCTCTCTTTCTCTCTCTCTCTCTCTCTCTCTCTCTCTCTCTCTGTGCACCCAGAAGGAACCTGAGTGATGGACACACACGTGCTCAGAATCCCATAGGACCCACACCGTGAACGCTTGTGTTGGACCAACACTAATGATTAAATGACAGGTCAATGAGGCTCTTAGGAATGAAATAAACAAACATGGGGTTGTGCCATCCTGCCATCTGCATATACACTTGGGGGCATACTGTACATACACACAAATATAGATGCAGGGCAAATATAGGTATGCATGAATTTACTTTTGCATACAGATATGAAGATAGATACACATATCCATAACATACCAGTTGGGTTATTGGGTGAATCTGGTTAATACTAGGTTCTATAGCCATAACTGGGATTTTTTAAAGTACAGAGCCAGTAGAAGTGGTTACATTTGCTGGAAGCCATTTTTTTTCCAAAGAGCATTCGGTTAAACAAGTTTGATCAGGAAATGAGCTGCTATGGCTCTTCTGCAGCAGTTCTGTGTGTTGTTCAGGTGCACTCACACTTTTCATGTTATATACCATAAGAATATTATTTAACTGTATCCTGATTTAAACCTGGTTCATCCAAAAACAAACCTCAGCATCCAGCGACTGGACAGTTAAACACAAACACAAACACACACACACACATACAGACACACACACACACACACACAGAGAGAGAGAGAGCGAGAGAGAGAGACAGAACACACATCACAGATCACCTCAGTAACACAAGAAGCAATAGAGCCCAGTCTCTGAGGCCGTCATTAGCAGCAAAGGATGCTGCAGTCATTTGTTTACTGTAACCGTGGTGATCAGGGATGACTTCTGATTTCTCTTGGATGAGAGGGGTTTGGTGGGGAGAGGAGGGGGCATAGGAGCAAAGCCTGCCCACACACACACACACACACACAGAGGCCGCATGTGCTGTGTTGGAGTCAAAGGTGTTGTGAGTCAGACAACTGCTCATATACCTGCAGTACCTCCTCCTGACAACCACTTCACACGAATGAGCAGGCATGATAGAACCCGAGTCTGAAAAGAAGATGCCTGTGAAAGGTGTGATAGCTGAGAAAGCTTGAACTAATACATTTAGGGTCTTTTTTACCTTAGAAGGAATTGATTAATCAACGAATTTAATCTGAATTGTTCCAGGAAAATACGATTGTGAAGATACCAGCAGATGTATAAACTTTGCGTGTGACTATAAAGGAGCCAAAGAAAATAAATGATTTCATTAAAAAGGTGGGTTAAAACCTCCTCAATATCACGCTTCTGTTATCGGAGGTGCCACTCAGAGATCTTAACACTTATTAAACCCAAGTGGCAATTTGGCACATAATCCATAAATAAATTCCATCTTGTTTTGACGCTCGACACACTCGTGGCTCTGTCATGATGACAGAAAGCAGGTGTGGGAGTGGCTTGTCTAAACATTCCTCTCAAACATCACACTCACGTCTCTGTCCTGCTAAAAATTTAATGTGCTGGAATTGGGTTGCAGAAAGTGGGAATGGCTTTACTTGGTAAGCTACAGCACCATGTGTTGAGATGCCGTGGTCTGGATGCTTGACTGGTGAACAAAGGAAGCAGGTTCCTGATAGCGGCTCCTAGCCTGGTCTTGCTGGCAACACGCCGCAGGGGAGGAACAATGACCACCTGCTCAAGATCCGGCTTACCCATTAGGGGGCAGAAAACCAGAACTAGTAAATTATCACAGAGATCAAGGACATGAATTTCTGAATGAACATCAGAAGCTTGGCAGGGAGCTCCCCGACTCATGTTGCTCTGCATGTGTGGGGCTGCATCATTGGCCTTGCAGTGTGGAATATCCTTCTGTCTCCACTTCCAATGTACCTGAAGCTAACAGTTGGTAGAACACACCTACTCTTTCCCAGGTTCCCCAACCCCTCCTCTTCCAGAGCTGGGATTGTTGATTTGGCAGAGGGGGAACTAGGGATGACAAATTCAAGGGAAAGAAAACATAGGGGCATCCGAATCGGCAGTTCTGTCAGCAATGAGAACATCTGATTGGTCAATCGATGTCACCGCCTCTTCCCCCTCGTCCGCCTGTCAGACTGCCAGGAGCACGTGCACCTCCATCCGACAGGAAGGAGGGGGTTAACAGGCCCAGAGAGATGGCACAGGAGCCGCCTGCCACCTGCGCTTTCTGCGGATCCATACAATCAGCCCGCACCGCTCATTAAAGCTTTTTAGGAGTTGCTAAGGTAACAAAGGAACTGCTGCTCGGTGCTGCGCGCCTCATCAAATTAAACGCTGTTGTGCTTAATTAATTCTAAATATGTTTAGCAAGATCTAACATCTTTCATTACATAAAATGATTACATTATCAGCGTCACATTGATATTCTTATTTTCAGAACATTTTCCTTTTGTGTGTCTCATTATGCAGCACTGATTTACTTCCTGCCTTTCATTACTTTCCCGCTTTTCATTTAATCGAAATTGATGAACAAAAGGAGCTGACACTCTGTAAGTGTCTAGTCTTCCTTCTGCAAAGTCAAATAAAGCATATATGCAGAATTACTGTTGGCTTTGTCCTGTTCTGTATCAGTGGAGAAACGTAAAATTTATCGCATATAGTAGCAAAGCCAATGCCTCACACAGCCCTTCATCTCTGGGTTCAGACATGGATTGGAATCCGGCTTAGGCTGTGTTTAGTTTGGATGGCCTAACCACGTTCACATGACTTTCCCCAGGTGCTTCAGTTTCTTGCCGCAGTCCAAAGACTTATGTTTCAGCAGAACTGGTGTCTCTAAATTGCCATAGTGTGTGTATGTGGGTGAATGCGTGAATGTGTGTGTAACTGCCTTGTAATGGAATGGATAATGTAGATACTTTCTAAAGAATCTTTGGGTCTGTAAAGTACCACCATCCTCCTCAAATTTCTGCAACATGATGAAGAGAAGCTTTCCAACTGACACATTAATTAAATTCTTATTAAAACTACCGATAAAACTATAGTGCTTTACTGATCAAGTGAAAATCTGCTTTTTCCTCACAATCTGAACTGCCAGCAGCTAAAGGATGTCCGAATGCTATTGATGGTAGCGCAGTAATTCACTTTTCAAAAAAACGACTCTCACAGGTTTCGAAGGGCTAAAATCTGACTTAAATAACAAAATGTGCGATTAAAGGGGCTGAAAGATGGAGTGGGGAAGAAAACTGTTACTATATGAAGCTGCTTTCCTTTTCGTTGAAAAAGCCTTTTTGTCTTGAAAACATCCCTATATCCACACATTGCACCTATTGCAGCGCACCGCAGGGCAACAGCGCAACAGATGCAAAGATATATTTTTAAAAGGAGATAAAACAATGTATATACAGTACTGCCTAAGGATGTAACACAAACAAATGCTGCATTATCTATAGTGCAGTAAACAGTAGTTGTTCAACTAACCCTCAACAGTAAAGCAAATTGTGTGTTTCACTGATGTTCTCTTGTATGAAAGTGCCCTCCTGAAGCTGCTGGTTTGTTCCTGGCCTGCAGGTGGCGTGGTAGATGAAAACCCCAGTACTGTAATGTGATAACTGCCAGGGAGGTTCCTACAGGGGACCAACTTCCACTGTTATTATGTTGAACTGTCGAAATTGGTATAACTGTAAGCTGCTTTGGATAAAACCTACAGCTATTCAAATAAACAATTCTGTTAGCAACAAAAGCAAAAAAAAAGTCTGATAATTTGCCTCTTCTGTCTGACCAGACTAAATGTATGGCGATGTCACAAACAATATTTACATCTACATTCAATCACTTACGAGATGCTTTTCTCTGAAGCAACATATAACTCCGATACAATAGTTCCTTTGACAACAATTAAAGAGCTTTAGAGAAAGACAAGTGAATAATGAAGAACATGTTTGATGCCACTGCTTTCCCAGTTCACATATCACAGTAGATAAGTATAGGTTGACATACAAGTAAGAAAATAGGTAGATAAATGTAAAAGATGCTGAAGAAAAAACTTATGAAGTTGTCTGGTGCTTGTAGCTGTACTGTACACGCGCACGCGCGCACACACACACACACACACACACACACACACACACAGAAAGAAAAACAGTTTTCTTTCTTATGGCAACTTCCTAGGTAGAGTTCTGTATGAAACTTCCCTGTACAACACACTTCTTTTGATGCGCTAATACATTCAAACTTGACTGTTATTATACTGTCCTGTAAGTACTGTATTTGGCAAGGCAGCTTGTCATGAGTACAGTCATTAACCGAGTCATTAGCAGCGACACGAGTCTCACTGAAACAGCAGCAGACAATGTAATCTGCAGCCCTCTTTGTGCCACGACAGGAAAAGCCCATGTTTAGCTAATGAATGATGCTCTTTGTGGAATTTCTGACAGTCGACTGCTGGGACTTTGGGCTCAGAACTCAGCGTTTGCTGACACGCACAGTCAGGGCAATGTGCTATTTTTGGAACAGCACGATAAAAATACACGGCTTGTGGAGGTGTAGGTCGTCTTGAAGAGTGGCACTTTCTGAGAGAACATGAATCTCCTGCTCTCCACTGAACCCTGGCAGGAGGCCAGTTTTAACTTATCTACAGCAACTTAGATAAAGAGGAGATACACACACAGATTTTGGAAAGATTTCACATGGGCTCCTTCTTTAATCCAGTAAAAGATGCCTACCTTTCATAAAACAAAACTCATCATCATGCAACATATACTCTACTTTCAGCTTCTTTTTTTTTTTTTTTACTATGAATTGATTTAGAGAAAAGAGTTTGCTAATTTAATCAGTGCAAACTTTTTTTGCATTGCGAGGACATCCCAACAACATCTGTTTCTCAGGGTTTAACACCTTTGCGTGATGACATTTTTGAAGAAAATGTCCTAGCAATTTACAAAGCAAGACCCTTGACACACAGATTTATATAATTTCCATCATTTACCGTTCTACTGAACATACAACTCTGAAGCAAGAAAAATAAAAGTTGCATAATTTGTTTTAAAAATTAAAAAGCTATATAAAGAATCGTGAAAATCTTACATAAGTGTTCACATCTCCACAGCTTCTACTGCTCACTAAATTCCTTATCAGATGCAATAATGACTTTGTCATCATATCAAACAAGCTGCTTTTTATTAAAGCACACAGGTTTACCTTAACAACCTTACCAATAAATTCAACTATTTGAATTTATTATGAACCTTTATTTAACTGAGACCTTTATCCAAGGTGATTTAGATAATCAAGTTTACAACATTCCTCCTACTTATTACAACAGGATATTCCTACTGTATCAATCCAGGTTAGATATGTTGTTCAAGGGTACCACAGCACACAGTGGGATTCAAACCAAAGACCTCAAGGTTGCAATTTGACTGCAACAGTTGTACAGTCAACCCACATTAGAATCTCAACTCCTGTACTGTATTTTAGTAATCTACTAAAGTTCGATTTAAAATATTGATACCTCTTTGGAAAATGCCAGATGAAAGATTTAAGAGCACATCTTCATGTGAAAAGTGCAGTGTAATTCACCCTTTGCAACTGCACCTACATCAATGCCAAAATTCACGTGTGATGGCACCAATATACCTGGTGAGCTATTTCAATTAAAATGTGATGGCTGCTTTATGAGGCATATGATGAAGTTATACCTAGTGTATGACCTTCCAGAAATGGAGGATGAAGCAGTTTGTGGAGCTGCAAGGATGTCAGTTTGGCAAGTGATGGGTTCACAACTCTTAACCACATGAAATAGTGAGAGAAATTTCCAGTGAAGTGGTTTACTTCGATACATAATGTAAATATGAGAATTTGCACATTAAAGGTGAGCTCAATAACAGCCAAGCATACAGAGTCAAAGTCACTGGAACAAAATGCATTCGAGTTCAACTGAACATAAATACATGAGGAATCAAGTAACAGTTTCTACATACTGATGCTTCTACAACAATAGATACATTTTTTTTTATTATGCATTCAGCTGCCACTTTTCTCCATGGCTAATTACAATGTTGGGTTCTACACTAAGCTACTTAAAATTATTTACCCATTTATACAGTTGGGTAATTTCTACTATATCACTTCAGAGTATGTAACACAGAAAGAGGAGGGGTGCAAACCGTGGACTTTCAGGCTATAAGTAACCTCTCCAACTGCCACACTACCTGTTGCCCTACACTGTAGAAACATGATTAGAAAAGTACAGGTTTTGTGGAAAACACCATTTTGAAAGCAGGCCTGCTTTCCACTGGATGCCTTCCATGTTTACAATGGGCTCTGTGTTCTATTCCCCTAACAAGCTTCTGGCGCCCAACTCTGAAAACAGTTCTGCAGCTCGCTGTATCGAAACACTTTCAGCTGCTGTGACAGCAATCAATTTAAACACCTGGAAAATGTGCTCAGTCAAACCAGTAGCTCAAAACCTCCACTCTAAGCCTTAAGTCCCTTTGTCATGGTCCATGATCACAGGTGATAATAAAGAATGGCAAAAGGGTCAATATATTTCAGAGCAGCTAAGAAAAGACTTCTTGAGCTTCTTAGACACACTGATGCCTATTTGTTCCTGTTGCACAAGTGAGAACTGCCCCTGGCAGTGACTCGCCTCTCATTCGCAAGCCAGCAGGTAGCACAGCGTCTACCGACACACACTTGTTACCTTGTATGGTCCATGGGGGCATGCCATTGTACCCTTGATGAAAACTGCTATGCTGGATGCAATTAAGAGGACTTATTTGAAAAATTGTAACTGATCGGTAGAATCGGTTCATTATTGAGGCAGTGAACAGCAGTCTGAACAGGGGCCTAAGAACAGATCACTGTGTGGGGGCCCTGACCACAGCCATACTGGACAAAACCCCAACATCCATAGGAGGAACCATTACAAGACTGTATCACCACAGTATTGGGCATTACAAGAGCATTTTGTAACAGCATTTAAAATCCAGAGAAAAAACCTTGTCCACAGACACAGCTATAATGGAAACACTTGGTTTTATTCCTTGATTTATGGGCTATTAATAGACTACTTTTAAGTAGAAGTAAATTACATGAAAAACTTGTTTTGTTATCCATGTCTACAAAGTAAACCTATTTGAAACTCTTCAGAAGTTTACCATAGCAAAAAAAAAGCAACAGAATTTCTGAATTTTTTTTGCCATTGTTGCAAATCATTCTGCTCTGCAACTTCACCACTCTTTCACCAATAACTGCTCACATCACAGTGGTCCAAAGCCAGTCATGGAAGCATAGCGTGAGTACACAATGGATGAGACCCCAAGGGACACTGACATACACAGCCATTCATTCTCTCACACATATACTCCCTAAAGACAATTTAAGGTGACCAATTCACCCAAAACACATCTTTAGACTGTTGGAGGAAACCAGAGCACCAAGAGAACATGCGAGATCCACACAGAGCCAGATTCAAGCCCACATCTAAAGCCACAACCCAGGAGCTATCAGCACCGGTGTTAATTGCTGCACTACCAAGACGGCCCACTATTTAAACAAAATCAAACAAAAATCTTTACAAGCGCGACAGTAATCAATATGGAGCCGGCTTTTATGGAAGATTACCAGCTCACTCCCCTGTTACTGCTCTTGTAAGAGTTTTGCGCGATGTATGATACCTGCTTTCCAGCAATACCTTGTTGAATGTTGTGAGAAAGTATAGAAACTGCAAGTCACTTAGGATAAAAGTTTCAGTTCTATAACAAAATAATAATGCAGGTAACAGCTTCAACAGCTCTGCTAGGTGTTTCCATTTCACTCCCCACTCAAATTCCCCTCGGGCTGTGATTACCGGATGTCTATTCACCAACTGGCTCAGTGACATAAGACCTTTCCCCCACGAGCACCTTGTCCTTGCTGAGGAATCACAGTATCCCATTTCCACCACCTCTCAATCAAACAGCCACGTGAAGCTGCTGTTGGTCCGACCAGCATGCCCAGACTAAATTGCAATTAAGAAACAGACATGAGTTCATCCAGACCTCTCCCATGTTCCATTCTGTCAGCAGCAGATACAGTGACACACTTAAGATGGGTGAACCATCCACACATGCGAACACACACGCAGCCCAGGTACCATGACACACTTTCTGGATACAAGCCTTGTGGAAAGAAGTGGTTTTTGGCTTGTATCCTTGTCAGCATGCAGCTGCTTCTCCTCTCAGAGCCATAATGTAAACTGTCATAGGACACAGATGGTTTCTGTTCTCTTGTGACAGAGAGCAGCATTGTAAAAAAAAAAAAAAAAAAAGGTCTCACCCCAACATGCTAATCTCTACCAAGACTGGATTAGCCAAGAGTAAAGACTATCCACCCTGCACACTTAAAAATCATAAACAAATACCAAAAATGCCATGAACACTCACCGACTGCTTTACCACTCTGAAAAACCTTGAGTGTGTGACTTTGGCTGTCTGCCTAAACCTAAGCACCATATGAATGATGCTGTGACCATACCATTACTGTCATTCCCCAGTACCTTCACATGAGACATTGACAGAATACCCTAGTGTTTTCGACCAAGTGCTCCACCCTCATCCATCATTCCATCTGCCCACTGTGACCCTGGCAGCTGCCTGTCTGCAGGGCAGCTAGGCATCACAGTTTGCCCCAGTCCAGCGACAGGCAAGCAGGGCCTTCACAGAGGCAACACGATGGTGACCTTCATGCCTGGGAGGCCACCCCAGTCAGGCTGTCTGCTGGAACCTGAGGGACATGTCACTGCTTTCGTCCTGTGTCTGGTAGTGGTTATGCTTAAGGGACACTGACAGGACTATGGCCCCATAGCCCGTGGCACTGCTGGCTGGACAACTCAGCCTTCCTGTGCCAGCTGTGCAGGGTTATGTTCATTTATACACACTCAGCCATGGCCTCCCCTGTTTACTTATTGCAAGTGAAGGTCACATTTATACCTCACGGAAAAAATAAAACTAAAATCAAAAAATCCCTTAGAAGCACACAAAAACTTATATTCCAAAGATATGTATGGTACTGGCTAAAGAACACGGATGTACAAAGAGTTCTAGAAATACCACATAGAACCAGAAAGGGTGCTGTCAACTATCTGGACCAGGAAGCACATGAATCTTGGGTTGTGGGTTTAGATGAAGCTTGAATACAGCTCAGTCTGTCTGGAGATTGTACATTTGCTACTTGTTCACATTTCCTGGGTTTCCTCCAGTTTCTCTGAGTTTCTCCACAGCCCAAAGACACTGAGGACTCTGAACTGACTCTGAACTGCTCATAGTATTGTTATTATATTAGTCTGCTGTAACAATGTGCAAGTGACTGCAGGGACTACAGTCTAGTATATGCAGCATTGTGAGCCGCCTTGGACTAAGGAGTTAGCTAAACACTGGTTAATAGGTATTGCAAATCAGTGTGAGGAAAAAACCATCTACTAAAAGGATAAATGTTAATAGAACAATGGACAGTATGTACACAAGGAACAAACATCTCTGAAGTACTAAGCTTTAATTGCTGGTCAGATGAACAAAAGTGTTTTGCACTAAATACCAGTCTGAAGGCAACGGCTATAGACAGCACCGAGTAACAATTAAATGCTTTAACATCATTAATGTCACTCATAGTGCTAGCAGTTATACCAGTTCCAGCAATTCAGTATTATTTGAATTATAGAATTCATATTTCTATAATGTAAAAAAATCATAAAAACAGCACGAGGTGCTCATTATGTTTTTTATGCTGAAGAACGAATATGAAGCTAGACTGCAGGGCCTGTAATTGCCATGCTAAAACACCACTAGTCTTTTTTATTTCGTTCTCCCGATAACATTTGTTTGCTTTTCTGTTCTTTTCTGTTTTCTACTGCGCTGGATCACGTGTTCTTGTTAAAATTGTTTCTGACAATAGGACAGACTATAACTGTTGCAGTTGTTTTACAGTACAACTGAGTTTCCAATTAAAGTTAACACTTAGGATGCTACTATTATGGGTAGGAGGACTTTGTTTAAAAATATTATATTAATGTATATACTGGTATAATATACTGGTAAGTCTCTCTCTTTAATATTGTACTGAAATCATTTGGGGACCTTTGCCATTCCTATTTATTTGGCCTTCCAATCTACTGTGGTGATCTATACTCAAACTCTGCTCTGTATTAATAACCGATAATACAGATAATATAGCAACTGAACTCGTATGAATGACGCATACTTGAAGACAGTGGTACCTGTTCATGTAGACTTCTGATCAGCATTATTGAAGGGCTTTATGGGGAAAGGCCAAGGAGGATCCTGCTGTTGAAAGACAGACATAAAAAGGAACAACTGGCCTTTGCCCAGACCCACCTAGAGAAACCCACATCCTACTGGATAAATGTTCTGCAGACAGATGAACCCAAAACAGATGTATGTGACAATGCCGACCAGCAGTCTGTTCATAGGCAATGAAATGAAGCTTGTAAGAAAAATAACACCCTACTTATGAATAAATATGATGATGGTTCCACAATGTTGTGGGGCTGTGTTGCTGTCTCTGGTATTGGAGACCATGAGTGTATTGAGGGAATAGTGAAATGAAACGATTAAAAAAGGTATTTTAGAGCAAAATGTTTGACGCAGTGTCAGAAAAGTAGGTTTGGGTCAATGATGGGTAGAACTCCTGCAGGCCAATGATCCAAAATGCAAACCCAAAAGCTCAAAATAATGGTTAAAAAGCGAAAAAATACGGCTATGTTAAACTGGTCGGAAATGAATCCTGTTCTCAATCAGACTGAAAATCTTTGGAAAAAGCTGAAGTTTGCTATTGGTAAAAGTATTATGTGTTGTCCAGATCATATTTTCCTTTTGTGAATAGATATTTAAAAAAAAAAACTATATATAAGCTCAGCAAACATGCTTTTTGTTGTCATTTTGGGCATCCTATTAAAATATTCTACTATTAAAAAAGTAAGTAAATTATCAATTATTTCTGAAGACATTGTAGAGGATATACATACAATGAATGGGTGCCAATAATGTTGACCAAAACTGTATAGATGTCTTGCTGCTGATGCTATCATTATTTCTCTGGGTTGCTTTTCTTGTCTATATGTTACTGTGACCCAATGTTGCTGCTGTTTCAAGAAAAGAAGAAAAAACAACACACCACTAATCATGTTATATGGCTTGGTGATTTGTACAGTCGATTAATTATTTTTAATTTATCACAGGAGAAAGCCTAGCTGTGGCTTGCCAAATAGCCAATCCTGGTTATTTCAGCCCCTCCTGATCAATGATAACATGTGTTAATGAGTGTTTACTTCATGCCTCACTGAGATCACAAATGTCCTCCCTCACCTCTGTCTCCTGCAATTATGTTTGGGATTCATCCTGCTCCCGCTCCCTGATTTGTATGTAAAATACATGCAGGTCGATAATGCGGAAAAGCAATACAAAGTTTTATCCATGATCAATAACACCCAGCTGTTTTTTGCCCATAGGGCACACATTCTTGGAGGTCTTTTCATCACAAGAGGGCTCAAATAGAGGAGCAGGTATACAAACACATCAATAAAGAAGAAAGCGAAAATTGTCCGATAAGAAAAAAATAAACTGAAATGTTGGAGATGAGAAATTTAAGAGATGTTGAACTAGTCAGCAGGATTTGCATGGTCTGATGGGGGCGGTGCTGGTGTCTTGCAGCTCCTGAGCAGTCTGCTTGGATGTGGCTTTGAATTCAAGTCAGTTTGTGTGATTTGCATATTATCCCTGTGTTTTTAGGATTTCATTTGGGAGCGTCAGTTTCCTTCCATGGTTCAGAGATGTGTTTCAGGTAGACTGGGAAACCAAAACTACATTTAATGTATATATGTGAGTGAAAGTGTGTTATACTGATCTGGAGCATAAATTAATGAATGACCTTTGGGAATTTTGTGTAGTGTATACACTATTGTAAATCTCTTTGGACAAAAGTTTCAGCTAAATAATAATGATAATTATGTTGCTTTAGAGAAAAGCACTGGCTGAATAAATAAATGTTTGTTACTGTTTAAATAGTGCAAAGGTTACACTGAGAAATTATGAATTTTTCATCTACATCTGAACTTCTGAGCGGTTTGTGTCATAGTAAAACAATTCCTCCAGTCCTAAAGTAACATTACTCTTTAAGATGTAAAGCCCCTGAATGCACCAAACATCATATTTAATCCTCAGTGATTCAGCAATGCTTGTGCCTGTATATGACATTGGCTCCACTGTATCGTGTCCCGTAAACCCTGGAAGGTCCACTTTAAGAGCTTTCGTCGCACAGGGCGAGTCTCCCCAGTGGAATGTCACTGGGTCATACAGGAGGCAGCCTTTGAGAAAGTCACTTTATAATAGTGGGATTCAAATTTTGTCAAATGGTGGCTCAAAATTTTAGATCTTTTAGATCCTTCAGATAAGGAGTCTCTTGGGTGGATTGCATTAAATGAATCACTTTGAAGTAAGCGGTTCACAGTGAACTGACCTCTTATGGATGGGTTTTTATACAGGGTTGTCTTTGCCCTGGAGCTACTCACTGCTGCTCAAGAGGCAGCTAGTCCAGCCTCTAGAACATAGTTGCATGAAACGACAGTACTGTTGGAAAACAGAAAAAATGGTCTCTAGGTTGTTAACGAAATTACAGTGCAAAATTCCAACATGAAATGCACTAAATCAAACAAATAATTTAAATATTCTAAATTTGAAGTACTCATTGATTGAACATGCTCTTATGAACACACAGTGCTGTAGTTATAAGCATATATCAATTTTAAATCTGCATTTGACAGACATAAGCAGAAATACAGGCATCCCTTGCTATCAGAGCTCTCGCAGTTTGAATAATGAGTGGCAAAAACTTTTACCCTGAATTTAATGTCAGCATTAAAAACCTCCTACAACAAGTCTGCATCCAAAAATTTCAAAGCACCTGCTAGGGAAAATGTTTCAGTTGTGTATGGGTCAGTGCAAGAGGATGTAGAGCATAAGGAATGTAAAACTATAGTGAAGCATTGTGAGAAATGAATTCAGAGAAGCGTGTGTTGGCCATTTGGGGTGTCTTCTTAATTGACAGTTATAATGTTACTCACAATAAAGGCAACACGCTTGCCTCATTCCTACTTCGGCTCATTGTGCTACACAGAGGAGTTACCTGGGAGCAGTAATTCCAGTTCTAAAGTTTTCAGCACAAAATCCCACTGGGATTTCTGACCATGGTCAGAAGCAAACCAGGAAAAGTAACAAGAGAACACTGCAGTAGTACATCAGCTCTCCTCCCACAAGAACTGCATCTCATACTTGCCTTGTTTATATGTGTTGTGCATTATTGCTAGCATCTTCCCCACATTAAATAAAACATATATTCATTATGTATCTTTAATGTCTCATTTTTATTTACATTATAGTACAAATTCATTGCAGTGTAAAAAGAAAATGTCGTTTGTATCTGGTACTACAGTATCACTGAATAATACACAAAAACATACATTACTTATTACTGACAATATAAATTTATGTTTTAAATGTATTTTTATTAGAAGACATTAGTAACTCATTCTGTGCAGTTGCTCACTTAGTCTTGCGCTTGTCTGTGACTGTTCACCATTTACCCTCCCGTATGGAAATGCAGCCTATTGCAGTATGACAATTGCCAATAATATCACTTCCACAGAAATGTAAAATACATACCTGTGTGTTGGTGTGTTGGCTCACGGTGTGAGGCAAAGAAGAGCTAAAACCAGTAAAACCTGCATGCATATTCACATTGCTTATAGTAATAGCTTTTTTAGTAGACCTGTTAAAGTTATCAACCAGAACCCACTTTCAAAAGTAGTACACATTTATAAAATATCACTTCTTCTTAGATCATGGCATTATCCTCACACACACAAATAAAATGGATGGCTGAAAAACAGTGTCGTTTGCTTTTAAAGTTTTATATCTCTCTGCTGGGGGAATCACTTGCTATTACTGTGCTGTNGTCTCTCTCTGTCTCTCTCTAACTCCCTCACACACACAAATAAAATGGATGGCTGAAAAACAGTGTCGTTTGCTTTTAAAGTTTTATATCTCTCTGCTGGGGGAATCACTTGCTATTACTGTGCTGTCCTCCATTTGTTAGCAATAATTTTAAGCTTTGACATATACACACTAGTTCTGCCCAGGGACCAGATCTTCTTCTGTTGTGGCAGCTATTCACATATAGTAAATATATGCAAATATATACATACACTGTTAAGCTTCACATTACATGATGTTGATTTTTCAGACTGCGGTGGTTGTAGCTTATATTATGGTGTAGGTAGGGCCCTAACAACAACTCAAGCTAAGGGCCCCAGCCCTCCAAGTCTGCCCCTGGTTCTATAGGTGTTAAAGAGTGTTTTTTTCTGTCCTGTGTAACTGTTTCACAATGCCTTAGTACTGTTGTGTGTTATCTCAGCTGAATGCAGGACA
Organism: Arapaima gigas; assembly: GCA_900497675.1. Classification (NCBI taxonomy): domain Eukaryota; kingdom Metazoa; phylum Chordata; class Actinopteri; order Osteoglossiformes; family Osteoglossidae; genus Arapaima; species Arapaima gigas. Next base: position 200,001 of record UFQX01000443.1, read on the forward strand.
CTAAATTAGTAGTAAACAAAACTGTCTTTATGAGAAATCGATGTCGGTTGTAACTAGGGACTATACGTTATTATTCCACATATCGCCATTTCCCTGTGCTGTAGCACCTATGCTAATGCTGCTGGCCCCAACTGATCTTCCATTAAGCTACAACACAGTGAAATACAGTCACCCAAGCTCATTTGGATAATAATGACAGAAGGAGTTTTCAGAAACAATTAAAAGCAAGTTCTGAGAAATAAAACATGCAGAGATCATAAACAATCCTTTAAAGAAGATAATTCAATCATCTAGAAAAGGAAACAGATTTTTTTTTTGGCAAAAAACTTTGGTTGGAACCTTGAAAGAGTAGTTGCTGAGCAAGTGGGCTGCAGCATTACAGTGGGATGAAATAAACTCTCTGTAATGACATAGTAAAGTTGAGCAAGGTATGAACTGCTTTCATAAATTATAGAGCAAATGTCTTCATTTTAATTTTATTTCTCAAAACATTTAGCTACCAGCATGTTAAAAATTAACCTTAGTACTGGGCATCCTCTCCACAAACAGCAGGAAATATTTTTTCATTATTATTGTTTTGTTGTACAGGCCACAACTTTATCCAAAGAATGTACAAATAAACGCCTTTATATTGCTGTATAATTGATCAAAGCAGTTCAGGTTAAATACCTTGCTCAACAGTACTACATCAAGACTTCTGTAGAAACTTCAGCTGGCAAACAGTGGTTTACAAGTGCGTGTTAAACACTGCACTACATGTGATGTTACCGTCTGCCCTGTACAGTCATTAGTTATTTACTGGGACACTGACATGCTCACCTTCTTTTGGCATCTCTGTAGTACCTAATCCACGTGGGATGGTACAGAACTGGACTGAATGAGCAGACCTGACTAAGTGGTGAGGCAGTGTGGAGAAACGGAGAAGGAAATCAAGCAGAGTGCCTAACCTCTGCAGGATATAGCATAAACTCCAATTAAAACTTACTTCTCTTTGCTGCTGTAAGCAACTGTAAGTATTGCAAATAATCTATAACATGGTCAAAAAATCAAAAAGGTGCAAAATATTAAACACTTCCATTCCAGCTGTCAATTTAAATAAAAAATAACTTGGTGATACCTGAAGAAACTAGACAGATCTTGCCAAGATCTGCGTTATCTACACCTATACATTGCCTATACAACTAGTGAATGACAAATTATGAACGTAATTTAATAAAAATTAATAACAATGAAGCAAAGGCCATGAGAGGTCTGTTTCCCAGATATCACATTATATAGTTGAACAGTTCGCAACAGCACGTAACAGAGTTTTATTTTTCCAGTAACTGTACGTAGATACTAATGAGAATACTTATAGAGGATTTGAAATGACAGGAAAGAAATGTGCTAAAATAGTCCAAGATGAGGATCACGAATTTCTTACACTCAACGAGACAAAATATCCAAGTACAGAGGAAAAAATAACTTTAAACCTAAAGAGAATTTTTTTGTACAACAACAAAAAAACCTCCACTGAGAGTGATGAAAATTCATGACTGAGACTTTCATGAATCCCAGTGGTAAGAAGGCCCCAGGCCAATACAGACTCACAGTCCTGAAGGGACCTGAGCTGAGCAAAGAAGAAACCAAATACTTCATTTGTGAAATAAAAACCTGCTAGCTGGAGGCGCAGTGTTGCTGGGGAAAAGGATATGATGTTGGTGCCTCAGAAGAGACTAGGGGAATGTGAGCATGGCTCAGGACAAAGTCCTAAACTCCACAAGACAGTGGGATTGGCACAGTAGCTGAGGCTGACGTGGCAAGAGGTCGAAACCGGTTGAGCTGGGCTGAAACTGATGGATGGTCTGTTTGTAAAGGTAATTAAAACTGATGGATGTGAGGATAGGAGTGACATTTTGCGAGTTTGGGAGAGACTTGTGAGAAATTAATGATAAAGTGAGGAGCATAATCTCAGCTGTCTGGGGGCACCAGCAGAGCTGTGTGTACAAAGCAGTAAGAAAGTGAAACTATTGGATAGTGGCACAGAAAGAGAAAGAAGACAGTGATGGATTTAACACATGGAGGACAGTAAACCTCATCGAAAGAAGGTGGTTATGATTGGAAAGGAAATTGCTCCTACCTAAAAGCATGCAATTTCTAAAGCTCCACCTTTGCAAGTTTTTAAACCTTCCGCAGAGCATTCATGTGTTTTTGCTATAAAAATGACAACAAAATAGTTGAGATACTCCAAAATGCAAAACTTTAGACTCTCAATCTGATTAAAGTTGATTCAGCACCAATATGTTAGTAAAAGTTGCAGCAAACTTGTTTATATAAGCAATGTTTCCTAGAAGGGACGCGATGCTTTGGCCACACCCACACACCAGACTGCAGTCTGAACACAAGCTCCATTGTGTGTTTATCATCACATCACCAGTGGCACCCGAGCAGGGTCTATTCAGCCTTGGTATCTTTTCCAGCACGTGGAAAAGCTCTTTCTTTGTTAGTATGTATTACTTCTGCCACTTTGCCCAAGGCATTCATAATTTTATCCAATTTTGGTATCCTACTCAAGAGAACAACAGAACGGGAAACAGCCACCTTCAGTGTGCCACCTGCTGCCTGTTGTTCTATTATTATGAGGGTAGATAAATATTCCTTTATCATGGCCAGCTGTTGTGCCCAAGGCCATGAAGCCTTGGCCTAAAGAGCCCTTAGCTTATTGTGACCACATTGAATGGAAATTAAACATGTTTTGCAATCAGGGATTGGATCAGTACTCCAGTGACTGGTCCAGGTAGTGCTGCTGTGTTGAATCTTTGAGTGTCTGAGTTGTAATTGACTGACAGGGTGCAGAGTCACATTACCAAAGGGTAAGACATGGCATTCAACACTGGGGGTGTGCAAGTGTGCTCTCCCAGGCCGTGAATGAGATAAATACCATAGCAAAGGGTAGAAACCTTAAAGGCACAGAAACTCTGTTAAATCATCACAATCTGAACAGGTCATCTTCTCTGTAAGCATTACTGTATATCAAATATGACACAATATGAAAATACCACCTTAGCGTTATTGGAAGCTTGACTGTATTCGGATTTAAAAGAATGCCCAGAGACTTTAATTGCATGAGAGTTAAATTAACTTGGCACACCCACACACGTACTCACATTCACTCCATAGTTCAAGGCTCTCGGCAAGCCAGCCAGCAAACCCTGGAGGCTTAAATTTGTAATAGAGGAAGAAGTAGATGGCTCAACGTGAAGGGGACACATTTCACGCATGCTGTGAAGTGCAATGTGGGTAAAGGTGACACACAAAATGCATGAGTTGTGCACCAATATCACAGTTTATACCAAACATGTCCAGAGACTACTGTCTCTGGGGAACTCATAAGGCTCCAACTTCAGCTGTAGACTTTGAAGTTCCTGGAGATGGTCAACACCCAGCACAGAGCTGTCTCCTTAGGTTTCAAAATGTAAGACAAAGTGGTGTGCCGCTTGTCCCAAAAGAATTCTATTATCTAATATGGACCTGGCTAGACAACCAGAAAAAGAAGAATGACACAATGCCCGTTTTAATACCAGAACAATAAAAAATAACAATACATAAATGGGCATTTAAATGCTATTTGTTGATGGAAATTCAAACTGACAGAGGCACAAGTAAACAAAAAGTTTTTTGTATGTAGTTTACCAAACTTAAAATTATGTGAACTAAAAGGGTGAGAGTCAACAGATGCCATTGACCACTGCCAACATTGCTGTGCCTCTCACTTGTTTGGAGATGCTGGGACTGCTGGCATGGTGGTCACTCTTGGTTCCCTTCTGACGATGGAGTGACACATGGCTTTCTCCATCTGCATTAGCCTGGCAACTGTCATCATGGTGCTGCAGGCAGCTCTAATGTTCAAAGTGCCTGGCACTGCAACAGCCCTTTGTACTCACCAAAACTGTGCAATTTGGACTGAAGGGATGAATTATTGAAGTGTGCACACTGATATCCACCAACATGCTACATTTTAGGTTTTACCACCATAATAAGCCCGAACATTTAATACTATAGTGTTTCCTACAGTCAAAATAATCTTTCCAGGCAACATCCACCAATCAAATCAAAACTGGCAAATTGTATTTAATGTGGTAATTTTAATATACAACAGGAAAGCAAATTTACAAGAGCCATGGTGTTGCTGCAATTCAAAATACACATGTATAACCATTCAGTTTCATTTCTGAGGAGTGAAGGCAGAAGTTCACCTGGGGCAGACATCATTTATATTGCATCTGCAAAAAGTAATAGGATAAAGGCAAGATTGTTTTGACAACTGGATATCATAAATTACTAAGGTAGACCTAGGAAACGGACACATGGGAAAAAATGCAGTTGGAATATGAATGTGCAAACAAACAAACAAACAAACAAATAAAAGTTGAGTGTGGTTTGGTCGTAGATACCAAAACATGATGCCACTGAACTGTATTGCATTGAGAGAAAACAGAAAAAAAGTGCAAAAATTACATCTACACTTTTTTCTGACATTTAACATTGCATTTCCTTAACTCAAAGTTACAACAGAGAGCACCAACATGGAAATACAGCAACAAGGTTGTCCTTTCTCACCCTTTTTCAGAAGGGTTACGGCCACATTGATACATGATTTATACTTGATGTCCTAAATCACTGAACTGTAGGTGGGTCGGCTGCTATGTAAGTTGCTATACTGCAACTATAACAGTGTCCTGCATCACTGGTAATCGACAGAACAGTCTTTTTGACCTGCCCAAATTCAGTTTGAAAGTCTGTCCACTATTTTTTAGGCCATTCAAATATTAATCTGTCAGGACATTTAAAATTGTTACAAACACATAGTCATAAACATGTAATAATATGTAAAGTTTATTAAAATATCGGTTTGAAAAGTAATTTTAAAATACTTGACTAATTTCACATATTTCCCTGCAAAGCATTACTTGTGTTACAAGCCAGCAAAGTCAAGTTTGTTCATTTATTTATTTATTTAAAATTAACCATAACTTTTGTTTACTGTACCAAACTGTTCGAACTTTGACATTTAAGCCACTGCACTGCTATAATTGGCCTTTTTAGAACCATTTGGAATTGTTTTACGTCTTATCTAGATTGTTTTCACTACCTGCAAACTTCTGGTAACTGTGCCTCATTGTCAAAGTCTCTAGTTAAACATACACAGGGCTTAGAGTTAGGACCAGTATCCTGGTAAGTATTTTAATTTGTTAGTGATGAAGGTTCAACAATTAGTATAAAACTTATTTTGCTCCAAAAATGCAAGTTTTTTTCTTAATCATATCATGTTACTTACACTTGCTATAGTATGTTCTTTTCTCAAGGCAAACAACTCTAGGAACAAAAACAGGGTTGGGGGAAAAAAGGTAGGTAACCCACAAGGTTTTTCCTGAAAGCATTCAAGCTTTGCTTTTGATAAATCAAATAAGAATTTATGCATTAGGGTTAGGGTTATTAACCCATTTCTGACCAAAATCTGTTAAATTCATATAAATTCCCTATCGTGGATATGCTTCCTGCAGCTTAGAAATATCACAGAACTATGATGAGTTCTACACTATTATAATTCCTTTTTATGTCATGTTAGAACACAAGTCCTAATGGTGCAGCAAGAATTAAAACAAGAATTTGAAAGTATGATAATGTTAAACAAATTCTGAATTTGCAACATTTTCTCCCACTGTAGATTGATATATTTGACATATGTAAATAATATAAATTGTAACAAATTAAAAATTCCTTTCTCACCCGCTTTTTGCCTGTGGGTGGTAACTTTCCTCAGACTTGGGCCTCCTACTAGAGGCCTAGGAGTTTGAGGGTACAATGCCGTATTTTTGATGTTCCTAGGATTGCGGTCTTCTAGACTGAGACTGATGTTGTCATACTTGGTATCTGCTACAGCCACTCACCAGCCCCAAGTGCTCCTATCACAAATTTGACTGCCTTGGTTTTCAGCTTCATATATAAAATGTCAAAAAGCAGTCTTCAGTTACATGATGTAAGCTTTCATGTTATTACTAAATTGAATAAATCAACTTTTGGTGGCAGAAGCTTCTGTAAATTGTACAGAATTAAATTTACCACCGGCAGCATTAGGCCCCTTCAATCAATGGATTCATGTATAGAGTTACCTACATGATCCAATCATTCCCTACACTACAGCAAGAGCCCTGTGTTCCTCAAACTCTCTAAGCTTTATGGTTCCACTCACAAGGGATACAAGATCATAGTTTTTTTCAGTTCTGTAAAGTGGAGGAATCAGATCCGTCTTTCATGCAGAACTATTGAACACCTCCTAACATATAAGAAGGTTGGATCCATTTTCAGACACATTTCTTGGTTGTCTCAGATCAGTTCTGAAATCTTCCTGAAATCCTATTGACTTATTCAGACATTCATTCCCCTGTCTTTCCACTGGTTTCCTATGGTTGCCACTTCATGTTTAAAAAGCTGGTGACAACCTGTAAGACTTTGAAGGATCATTTTCAAGTGGCCCAAAACTGAAAGAACATTGGTTCTTGGTTTTGGCTCTGATGTAGTGGGATGAGCACCCTCTCTCACTCAGAACTGCTGATCCCCTCCCAGCATTCAGAAGAGTGTCAAACACAGCCTTCTCCTGCTCTCCTATCAGCTGCAAAAACTGACATCACACTATGTCTAATGATCATTTTTGTACTTTCTACCTGATAACTCTGTAGGCAGCTGCTTAGGAAATATGTGCAGGTGAAAATGGTTTCAGACAAACTAACTGCACTTGGATAATCATATGTGCATCTAAAACTCTTCACCTCTTCTGAAAAGGGTTTTAATTCCCAGAAATGTAAGGCACTTTGGAGAAAAGCTTCTGGTAAGTTAAGTGTCCAACACTGTTTGCTACTAGTGCTTGGAGATTTGCTGCTTGAACCTCTGTGCTTGGCTTAACATGAGTACACGTGATATGACAAAACATAAAAAGCTTAACACTAGCGTGCATTCTTTTTCAAGTCTGAATGAATATCCTAATTTTGATAAAGGTATAGTCATAATTTTGTTCAAACTAAAACTGAAAACATTTATTACATATGCTCATTTTAAGTGAGGTCAGAAGCCTGCATAAAGAATGCATTCTGCATTTCTGTGGAACTTTAGGGGTGAATCGGCAACTCCATCTCTAAATGCCAGATATGAGCCATTTGGTGGGGCAGGAGATGCTCCTTCAGGGTCTGCATCTCTTACATGTCACATATTTCATTGAAAATTCATCAGACATCTGCAACTACAAAGCTGTCAACTGAATAGTCAATAACTGTAGATATTATCGTGTGGCCCTAACCCAAATCCCATCTCAAACTCCACAATAGATCTGTTGAAGGCTTTTTGTTTAGACTGTGCTTCAGGTCAGCGTGACCTTACTCTAGTAGTCACAACATACCCAGTTTTTGCACAGTGCTAGAGGACCAAAAACTCTACACACCCAGCAGTGGAATGCTTGAGCATCTCTGAGGTCAGAGAATCTGGTGGCTACTATAAAGGTTCTAAGAGCATATGAAAGCTGACAGCTGCCAGACATGCATGTGGCTTTCCAATTTCAGGTAGAAAAATGGTGAGGAGAGAATCAAACTTAGAAGCTGCTCGCCTAGACACAAGTGCAGAGTGGACTCTCCCAATGACACAAGCACCATTACTAAGTATCCATACCTCACCAAACATTTCTTCTTTTTTAAATCAAGAGACACAAGTTTTCTACCCCAGAATATAAAATCATACCACTGGTCTCAGATCTCTATACCAATATGAGCAAACTGTTGTGCTGCCAACTTCCTTATAGGTCATTACATCTCTAAAGCAAACATATGAGGAGTGCTAAGGGCCTTCCTCTGTAATTCCACAAACTGTGCATATTATAGTACTTTGTCACAGCTGTTAAGGAAAGCATCATCATTCACTGCTGGGAAACTTTCAGCCATAAAGTCCCATAAACACAATTGCTGATTGGAAAGACGATATTACTGTGCTTCATATAAAAGTGAACTTGAAACCTTTAGGCTCACTGGTGCACAAGAAAAATTTGTTGTGTCGGGGCTCTCACATTTTACAGGTGAAAGAGAAAGCAGCATGCTGGCCTCTTTTGGGATGTCACTGCGGTTCACAGCATGCAGTTACTTCAGAGAGTACCTTTTCAGCAGTGTGATCTCAGGGGACAACCAGCTGGAAAACATGAAGAATGATTCCTCCTAGTTAAGGACAGAGGACAGTACATTTCCTTCAGCACCAAGGACAGGGAAGAGTTTAGCATAACCTTTTGTTCTTAGGTTTGTGGAGACGAGAGCTGTCTCCTCTGATGGTTGATGAGTCAGAGCCGTAGAAAATGTGTCCTTCAAGTTTCCAGTGCAATGGCTGGGGACACAGTCGTGTAAGATGTGCGTTTAGATATTACCATGAAAGTGAAAGGAACATGCTCTCTCACATAATTTTACAGCCACAGCACTGCAGTGCCCTCTTCACAGTATTTCGTTTCTTGAGCTTTTAAATGCACCCTGTCTTTCTCCTCTCAATAAACAAAATTTTGTCAAATAAGAATTGGTCACAACTTTAACTTTCTAACTGCATTAATTATCCATCAACTTTTTTTTACAAATTTACAAGGTTGTATATTTGATAAGTGATGTTAGGCACTGGACATAAGGGTACTAAAGAAAAAACTTTCATGGGTGCTGAAACAACAATGGTTACAGGTCGGTACCTTTATACGCATTACACTATGCTCCTTTGCATCCACAAAGGGTATGCACAGACATGCAAAAAACAATATTACTTCAAGAAATAGCACAGGTTGAAACAGCATAATGAGAAGGTGAGTGATGCTATGAGTAATGTAAGTATAATTAACTTATCATAATGAATAATTATCATATAAGATCTGAATTTTTGTATGATTGCAAACTTTCTTTTTCTTCTCAGTTAAATCTGCAATTTCAGCAAAGTGTTGGTTGGTCTTACCACTGTGAATTAGTAATTCCATCCTTATGCTCATTGTTCATTTTTAGAATTTTACCATATATAATTTTCTCTGCAAACTAATATAATACAGAATACAGTGAAGCATGGAAAAGTTTTATTGTCTACTTAAAAATGTCAGTTCCATGATACACTTGATGAATACAAACGTCAAAGGGAAAAAAACAAACAATGAAATGAAAATCTCATTTTGCATGTTTGGTTACATAATTCATTCCTGTCTCACTCATTAATGAACAACTTCTGCATTCAGAAATCTCAGTAAGAGAATGACAAAAGCAGGGAGATTTTTCAAGAAAAGACCCACTGCTTCTGTGTCAATAGACCAGGGTCTTCAGAAAGTACAATGCAATCCTCTTTATCAACAGAAGAAGAAGAAACCACTTAGCCCACTGCTAGGGGATTGTCTGTTTGTTTAGTTAGTTATTTAGCTAGCTGTCACTGACCTCAGGAGGCAGACTCCATTAAAACCAGAAGTTCACCGAGACCGTGGACTGATCTCCTCCTTGCACACCAGCTTCACATGACCCTTAAAAAGTCAAAAAGGCCTTAAAAAACAGACGGTTACCATGAAATCTTAATTTTTGCATTCTTGTTTGCCTAAGTGCTCAAGTTTGCTCTGCCATGTCTCCCACTGCTCAGTTGTCCCTTTCCTAGTTTTCTTGTTTTCTTTGACATTGTACTCTAATCGCTTAAATAATCTCCACTACTTAGCCAACCACAATAACCTACCCTTACAGTAATGGATTTGTATAGTAAGCTATGTACAATGATCTAACCATTTATACAACTGGGTAATTCTGAATTCAGGGTAAGGGTATTAAGCGAGAACAGGGGTTTGAACCCTGGTGCTTTAACTATAATAAAGAGGCTGAACCCCTGTGGTGTCTGCTGCATTTATTCAACTGTGAGAATTTATGGCTTCCCTTTAAAGTCATCAATAAACATACTAGTCAGATAGATGGCAGTGAAGAGAGTCATACATTACTGGGAATGTTTGTATTCCTTAACGCAAACAGAATGTCAGGAAGAACTTGTGTTCCACCTGGCATACCTTCCTGTTAAGCTCTACATCAAGTTCATTAGGCTTTGTATTGATGAACTCCATGTAGTTTGTTCCCATGTGCAATATAAGCCTTTTAGTGCTTCCTTAACCCCAATGAACAACCTTAACTGAAACCATTATTTTCTCTTCAGTCTATTTTATTCAACAGCAGAGGTCATTCCGCCCGACATCCATCAGCTAACTGCACTGTACAACTGTAATAGGAGTCATAATTAAAATAAGTCTATGTTAAAATAATTACTTGGTTTAGAGTAGATGAGATGGGAACAGCACCAAAAGTTTAGGTCAGATGAGAGAATTTCATTATCTTTAACCTGTGCACTTTTTATGTTAAAAACCCACATTGGTATTCTGTACTTGAAATGCAGAGCTAAGTCATCAGTGCAGCTGTGGTATAAAGTGAACAACAAAGTTTTCTTTGCAGTTTACATAATCATATTCATTAAGCAGAACAAGCCATATAGTCATTTTATGGGCATGAAAAGGCAGGGATTACTCATATTTCAAACCATTAGCAGAGATAATGCGTGAATCATTCTTTCCTGAACTTTAAAGGCAGAAAGGAGTCTATATCTTGGACACAGAAAGAAGTGTTTTTATTGCATTTTCATTCTGCCCTTCCAGTAAATCAAATGTCCACCAGTCAGGAAACCGTCATGTATAACGAACACATCCACATCCACATTCTTTCTTCACAAAGAAATCTATTTTTCAATCATACTCAGAAATCAAACGACGTTTCTGACCAGAGCTATGCACAATGCATAAGGTATTGAGTATCAGCATTAAGCAACCTCAAAATTGTCGGTGCTCAGAACATGAAGGCAAGAACTGGAGACCATCACTCTTTGTTCATGGAATTTATAATCTGAATAACAATTTACACTAGCACTTTAGGCCTCTCCTTCAGCAGATCCATTTGGAATGAGGATATTTTTAATATGAATTGTGCCACTGAGAAAATCACTGGAATTAAAATTACAGATGACTTAATACACACCACTTTTTGTCCACAAAAAGCTTTTTAAAATATACTACTAAGAAAATGGCCACATATTTACTGCACAGAGCTCATTTTTATGCTACCTACAGATTAGCAGCATTACCTGACTTTGGTTTTTCTTTACCATGAAGTTATTAATTGTACTTTTTTCATTCTTGGAAAACATCTTGAAAAATCAAGTTCAATATTTAGAACTCAAATTGAATATTTCCAAAAATCAAATTTATCACAGAATACTTAAGGAATTACTTCTTGAAATCATGTTCTTTGTCTTTTTGGAGGGACACACTTTCCCTAGAACAGGACACGCAGAGCTGCCATGTGAAAAGCAGCTGGATCACAAATCAATGCCTGCAGGCTTCAGTGTTTGTCCCTGTGATTTGTTAAGTCACTGCGAAACACAGACTGACAGGGAATTACAGGCGCTTAAATCCAAAAGGGTAATTCAAGGATATAAACGGAGTTTGGAGGATGAACACCAACTCCCCTTTACTGCATGCTGTAAGATTTGCTGCCTCTACCAAATTTTGGTTAAATGTTTTACTTGAAATCTGGTACCAATGCACAGCTTTGGGGGGGGGGGTCCAAATTTCTTAAAAGCATGATTGTTACTCTGACTTTCTTAGTTGGAGATGTAAACAGAAGAGCAATAGAATAGCAGAGTAAAAGAATAGAGCAATAGAGCAACATAAAAGTGTCTAGAGATAAAAATGACTAGGCAGGTCTGAACTTGCTACAGCACCACCCCTCCCCTCCTCCCATGACCACCACCACTCCATGTGGCCTTCACACTGTTGAATGCTCCTCTAACGGAGGTCATTTTCAGATCCATTTCTGCTATTACTCATCCCACCAAAAATCGCAAAGAATAAAAAATTACAAATTATTTTTAGGATCTAATGTCTCATATGCATTTCCCTTGTAATACCAGTGGTTATCAAGATGACAAAAAAACACTAGTGGTCCATTTAAACCCTCCCTCAAAAGAAAAATATTTGAATGGCATTTAGTCATTAGTCAATATTTGAATCCCACTAAAGTAGTATATATAAACAAATATCACGATTTTGTTTATATAAATATAAATACCTTCATTATTACGGACATCCAACTGGTTTTAAATCTTTTCGAGATATCATCATATCCAGTACAGTTCTGATTTAATGGGTTTGAAAGTAAAGAGGTTTTTGGGTGGTAAATTTAGAACGTTATCTTAAGACTTGTAAGTTCATATTTTTCTCCCTTCTTACCTTACTGGTCATTTCAAAAGGCAGTTATAAAGTTTAGCACTCACAATTACACAACTGTGTCACTTCATAAAAAAAAAAAACAAAAAGGAATCCAATTTTCTTGTTTTTGTCAGAAGAGACACCTGGATTAAAGATTTGATTTACACGTTATTACTATATTAGTGCTGCAGCAAAGTGCTACACTTTTTACATGTAGCATACTAACAGCAATATAGCTTTCAATCATTCAATTTCGTACCTGATACTTTTCATTATTTTTATCATTTAAATGTGGATATCTTACTGGAAGAGTTAAGGGAAGCTGCCAAACTCAACTGGAGCACAGTAAGGCTCTTGCAATTTTATGCAGAAACTTTCAGGTAACATGTCTGGAACCCAAACCTTACCTGTTGCACATAAATTCCTCATTTGAAACAGACAACAGACTAGATTCTTTATGGTAAGACAGTCATGTGATTAAATTCACTGTAGAAGTGTTGCTTGTTTAATGGCATGTGGAAGTGCAGAGACCACAGCTCCCAAGCACCACTCCCACAGGAGCCTGCAGAGAGCTCCTTCAAGCTCCTTCTGCTGCCCTTCTCTTTTCACAGCAAATTAGGCACCACTTAGCTGTCACAAGTGTGATGAATTAGGTGACAGGGTCATTGGAGACAGTGTGACCTGCAATGAAGGGGGCGATAAGCTTTGTGGGTCCACTTTTCCAGGGTCATGGTATAAGGAAGAGACACCAGGGTAAGAAGAAAAAGCAATACTCCTCCCCTTCCACCACCTTCGAGCAGCTAGTGGACCAGCACTTCTCACATGACATGCACTCTATGTCTACCTTGGCCAGGTTAAGATCGGGAAAGGAAGCTAACAACACTTAGCAATCACTAAAAATACAGTTCAATATTCAACTTTCCAAACACACTTGAGACAGGGGGCTGTAGTAGTATGATGGCCATATCGGCCCTTTCATTGATGCACTGTGAAAATCCCTGAAGCCTTATCACTGCAAACATAGAAAAAGTGGTTTGTGTAGACATATAAAAATGGTTATAAACATAGCTGTCCAAACATGTGGTTTTTAAGTTGTGATAAATGTTGCATGACCTTTCACCCCCTATGACCCAGTGTGAAGTCCTGCCTTCAGTCCTGTTGGAAAAGGTCCACAGACAATCCACAAGAGAAGGCTCAAAATGGCTTTTTTGTGGAAGGAAACTGACATAAAACAATCTAAACTTCTGACACCCCTGACTCCTGATTGGCTGATCATAGAGGTCCCGAAATAGTATTGCAACCACATTCCCCCATGGGTAAACATTAATAGATTTCTTTTTCCTTAAAAAAAAATGACTAAGTATGGAATCTCCTGCAGTTGCCCCTGTTGGTGTTAAACATGAAACCCCTGCAAAGACAGCTGCTTCACAAACACTCTCCCTCTATGCTGAAATTTTTTCCGCTTCTCAATTTGCACAACAGCATTAGAACTTGAATTGTGGAGGAGAGCCTCTGTCAGCTCTGAGCCTGCAGCAAGGAAGTGTGGTTACTCACTCTCAATCAGTCAAACCACAAAAGCAGGACCTGAGTTGAAAACTGTCCGTGTTTTGCAGCCATTGCATTTGAGCAGCAGAAATCGGTAATTCAAAGTTTATAGCGAGTGCAAATGGTAATAATTAATAAGGAAGCCCACTGGGCTTGGAAGGCAGTGATATTAAAGTGCCGTGCAGTGATTAATCACGAAGTGGACCAATTTCCAAGCCAATCACCCTATACATTCCTCTCCTCTGACTCCACTTGCTGCATGGCCCAGCTGACCCATACCCTGGAACCTGACTCAACCCACCACCACCGCAGCCCATTATATCCTCCACTGTTACTGCCCTTTCTAGGGTTTGGAACAGGTGCACTGACCTGTGAGACACTGTCAACACAGTGCATTAGTCATTCAACTGACTATTTCACCTTGTGTTGTCTTTGATTTTAGTATTTCTATTAATTTGTTTCTTCTCAGACCTACAGTACAAACAGATCTGTGCACAAGCATAGACAAGAAAAGACATACGTCTTTTTTTTACTATTTGAAAAAGGAGGTGCAGAGGGCGTCTATGAAAATGAGTGCGCAATAGTTAATGGCTGGGACTGGTCAGACTTTGGGCCAGTTTATTTGACGTTATGTGACTTTATATGCGACATTTTGTACTTGAAATCAGAGAAGTCATTATACTGTCAAGTGTCGAATAGGTTATTGGCATGATTTTAATTTCACCAACTTACAGTAAATCGTGCTGCATAGCATTACAGAAGTGAAAAAAACCTGCTGTCAGGTTGTACAGTGGATAATGATTAACAATAGCAACTTCACGTTCTAGTTCCATTCACTACAAAAGCAAATCTGTTTACTTGGATCACATCAGCTGAATATTTCCTGGCAGTGTGCAAATAATATTGATGGAACAATAAACTGAGTGCAGAGGCCAGCCGTATTTCATTTAGCCAAGGAAGCGATCATCATTATAAATAATTCAAAGCTAATTGAGAAGGATTGTTTCGATGCTGAATCTTAGAAGACGGACATTGGGGCAGAAGAAGAAAGATTGGAGGGTGGGGAAGCAGGCAATAAAGACTTCTGAAGTGTATGTAAGTGTGAGCACAGTGAGGTTAATAACAGAAGATTATATCATTAAACACAATTAGCACCAGATTAGTCCAAATCACTGCCCCTCTGCACTACATTCTTTACATCAAAGCAAGTATCAAGTCAAAGCCCATTAATAGTAGCAGTTGTGGTATAGGTCATCTAGCCAAAGTCAGAATAAAAGGCGATCTAGCCAAAGTTAGCACAAAACTACAAAGGTGGTCACAGTAAATGAGGACAGCAAAGTTGTTCATCATGTAAATATTTGGAGAACATGCAAACTGCTCACAGATTGAGATAGATTCAAACTCAAGTCCAAATCCACAGTCCAGGAGTGTGAGACACCATTATATCACCAATAGGAATTATATCTAACAATAACTATACCTGATCTTCTTCACATCATTGTAATAATGGCAAAACACAAATCACTTCAGTAAGGTGCACTCACACAGCTCTGGTCAAACATTTAGAGTGCTACCTGCATTTGTTATACTCATGAGCAATGTGCAAGGCCAAAACAGCAAAGACACAGCAAAAAGACTTTTGAGCTGTGACTTATGTCTTATATTTACATGGTTTCTGATGGATGAACTGTTAGACATTAAAAAAAAAAAAAAAACACCCCAAAGCTTGCTGATCTCATCCAGGGACCTTCTACAAGGGAGATGACTGTGACCTGATACTGTCTTCATTGTTTTATAACCTTATTTCTGCTTCAAAGAGTTACCTTGTCATGTACGAGCCCTTTCTGGCCTCATCACTATTACTAAAGGGTATCAAATTCCCACGATGGAAATATGGTTAGATGGGGAACATTTCTGGCAGGCAACCAAATAAACAATGGTCGGTCACAGCCTATCAGAATGTGACACCCTTTGAATATTATATTATTTGTTTATTCATTATCAAGGATGGACTGGAGGAAGGGGGGTTAAGTGGGCATATATCAATGGAGTTTCTTTTGTTCAAAACTTTCCACCAACAGCCAAAGATCCTTTTAATGGTGACGGCATTTGATTACAGGCTGAAGGTCAGCTGCATTTAAAACATGTATTAAAGTCTTAGTGGATAAATAATACAGAGTCATGACCCGATCATGGATATAAAACCTCCGGACATAGAAAAGCTTACATATCAGAAAAGGGAGAGCCATGTCAAAATATCAAACGTGACGTCTCCCAAACAGACCATTCATACCACGAACACGGCATTTTCCACTACTACATGACAATTTCATTACAGTGCAGTAACACTAATAAACTACTCATCGGTCTGAAACAGCTTGTCACATCCATGCCAAATCAGATTGGAAATGGTTATTTCCTGCCACTACGGTCAACAACAAGCCTCATTTTTGAGTAACAGAAATTAGATCAAAAAACATTTGCGAAACGAGGCGGTCAAACGTATGGTTGCAAGTTGTGATTTACAGCAGTAGAGAGCAAGAAATTGATCACAGTAAATAAACCTGTGAAAACTACCGCCTCATTAAATCTATTTCATTGCAAATATAATTACTTGGGGAGGAAATAAAGCTGATAAACAGAAGCAGGCCAAATTTTGCAAACGTATTTCACGTATTTGACAGATTTTCATTTGAATGCAAACTTGCTGTCAATGAGATTCACACTCATATTTCCTTGTCATGCCAGTAGCTGAGTAGATATATGATTTGGGGCAGAGGAAGTTTCTGTTAAATTCTACTGTGCAGTAAGTTTTCAACCTGGGGTGTATGGAGCCCAGGAGAACATGAGAAACCTGCTTAGAGAGTATACAGAACACATTATACAGACATACTGAATAATATATCCCAGCTAAGGCACTGTCAGGAAGTTTGAATTATGATCCTTCTGCTGCAAAAACACACTTTAAGAAGCAACATAGCAACTTTGTGTAAAATACTCATAAGGTACTCAGCGGCAAATTATTATTAGTTATTTTATTTATTATTTATTATTATTATGGAGCTGCATGTCAAAAAACATCCTAGCAATAAAGTTAAATGTTCTACAAAAGTGAGGTCTATTTTATAAACTACTGTTTATAATACAAGCTATAGTAGTTCTCACAATTTAAATTAAAATACATGGAAAACGTTTCAACACAGAAACATTTCAAAAACTAAAATCATTCTAAGCAAAAATAAACATATTTATAATATACATAACATAAGTATAAGCATAAGTAATAGTTAGAGTAAAAATAAAATAAGCCCTGTAAATACATATAAATCAGCAGTTATTACTTTAAGTTTTAGCTGTAAATCCACTAGATACATTGTCAATAATGTGCTTAGCTGCCCAGACAAAAACTAGCAAGTAAGCACCAGCTGGCAGCTTTGCGTTATGATTAACTCAACAGCAAAATAAATTTTAAGAGTTCCAAGGCATAAAGTAAAACAACCAAACCAAACACAAAACTGAAAATATTGGCATCATTTTATGCAGGAAGCAACATTCAGTATCTAAAGCAAGTGACTGTGCAGCTGTGTCCATGACAGGTGGGACAGGACCTCCTTTGCAAACTGTCATCAGGAGCAGCAAGAACCAAATCCATTATGGCAGGCAAGAAACTATACACACAGTAAACTGCAAACCAGCTGAACACAGCAAGTCTGCAAGCACAGTGCAAAGTGCCAACACTGAAGCAGTACAAAAATAATAAAAACAAACATAGCAGCAAATGGCAAATGTGGGCTGTGACAGATGACAACTGTGGTAGGTGCAGTTGTAAGACACTGATATGATGTTTGCCATTTGTGGTACAGAAATCCACATTCCCCGAACTTTAATGAGAGCAAAATACAGATGTTGAAACTATTAGACACCCAGAGCATATTAGACACTGGATGTTTCACCATCCCACAGACAGGTTGCTCTGTGGGAAAAATGAGAATGTCAGCAAAGTTGTGGAAGATGAAGGTGCTGGCAACGTCACTGACAGTCAGCCAAAAGCTACAGAAAATAAAAACAATAGCTGTATGTCGGGCTCAGTTTCCTTTAGTGTTGGCAATGAGGACACTTTAGAGATTACATAGTGGCAGCAGTGTCTCATCAGTGACATTTCTCCTCTACGCATAGGCTAACAGCACAGGGTACCGATATTTCAGATTTCTCCAAATGTTGCAACAGTTGGAGAACAAGTAGGAATGCTAACTACACAGTTTGATTCCAAATGATAAAAATCATTCTTCACAAGTTTTATGTAAAGCACCTTGGGTCTTGGCTGGTAGGGCAAACCTTTGTTTCAGTTGGCCTGGTGCTGAGCGCTTATTCTTGTGCTGCCATGATTAGCACCCCTGTACTGTCCTTCAGTTCGGCTTTTTTAGCCATTTGTAGGATCTTCTCACGTCAGCCACCACTGCCATCTGTTGGTATTACATTCCATGGAGTGGCTTATCCTGGCTTATTCAGCACCTTTTTTGCTTCCCCATTGTCCATATCCCCTATCTGTTTGAGTCATTTTGCTGGCATGTTATCTTTAGAAGCCATTGCTTGCATGTATACATGGATGTTCTGCATCTCATTAATGACAGTAGTTGAAATACACTTTCTAGACTCCTTCCTCCTCTGGGTGCTGGATTTTGGGTCGAATGTTCTGTACATTGCAGGGAGTTTAATGTCAACAGCTTCCATTTCCTCTCTTACCCACCCTGCTGCTCAGTCAACTTACTCACTTCCTTCCAGATTCTCTTTAGTGTGATTTCCAGTCTTAGTTCTCAGAGAGGGTATCCAAGGAGGTTGGTATCTTGGGTTTTGTTGCCTGCTGTTTATAGCATTACTGCTGCAGCATATATTTCTTTAGTTATGGTAGTTGTTGGAATTTTGGATACTGCTGCATTTATATCTGCTAGTATGCTGTGTGACGGTAGCCTGTCATCAAGTCTGAGAAGCCTAATGAAGTGGCGGACAATACTTAGCCTGACCACGATCATCTTTCTTATACTGAACCATGCCAGTTGTTTGGCATGCACTCTGGAACACATTCCTTTATGTTGTTGTATGTGTTTGAGCCTTGGAATCTGGATTGAGATAAGGCTTCTTTGACAATTATTGAGTGACTAGTTGTTTTTGTGGGACGGTGGATGATGTTCTTTTATCCATAGTTAGCATCACACGTTTCAAGTAGCAACTCTCTATATGTCTTATGTTGACATTTATTCAGTGCAGTGA
This sequence comes from Arapaima gigas, assembly GCA_900497675.1. NCBI lineage: Eukaryota > Metazoa > Chordata > Actinopteri > Osteoglossiformes > Osteoglossidae > Arapaima > Arapaima gigas. Next base: position 219,130 of record UFQX01000443.1, read on the forward strand.
TTGGGGCTGAAGTTGAAACATTTCTTACAGGAAAGTTATTAACCTGTGTACCACTATTACATAAACTATGCTAGTGGCCATGGAGAAGGAAAACCACTTGAAATAATAATAATAATAATAATAATAATAATAACATCCTAAGCCACTTTTAGCTACCTCATTAACTACTTACTAACAAAGCAAGAGCTCCAACCACATGCTGAAATGTCAGTCCTGAGCAATGTGCAACTTTAAACAGGAGAAGTTCTGTGCAGCACCACAAAGATCAGTGTCACAGCTACTGACCAAAAGAATTTTACAAGGAAAAACAGATGGCGGATTGCATAGGGGTTAGGGTTGTCATCTAACATTGTGAAGGATCCAGGGTTGAACCTCCCCTTCTGCCATGGTACCCTTGATCAAGCTACTTTGACACAGTAAAAATACCCTGCTGCATACTTGGGTAAATTATTATAAGTAATATAATATATAGTGTTATCATTCTAATTTTCTTTGGACAAATGTGTCTGATAAAGAATAACAATACTTTATTCATGGCTTTCAGCATATATGGCAAGTTTTGCAAAGAGCACAGTACACTAGACAGTATGAGGTAACTAAACATTAGTTGTAAAGCAGAAGAAAACCACATTAGTAATGTTCCCAGCTAAATTAACTCAAGTTAATCCTAAGATTTTCAGTGGATCAACCACTGGCAGCAAATAGTGCTCCCTCTGCTAGGGTACTTTTATCCATCCATTAACAAATCTCTGGAGAAGGACTCAGCTGCTTGGCACAGCTGTAAACCTAATTTTCACCCAGATTTAAATCACCTGCAAAGCTCAAGGTTGGGAAATGTTCCTGAAAAGACAAGATCTGTGGAAATCAATTATCTACCAAGACATTCATTGAATCAAGGAAAGCAAACAACTTCATCAAGATCTTTATTAAGAACGGTACACCTAAAGAGCTTCCACTTTATTTTCCAAGGGAAAAGCAAAGGTTCTTCTTCGTGATCTAATTGCAGCTGAAGAGCATAAACTGACCCAGCAAGAATGGGTATCCACTTATTGATGTGAAGAATTCATGTCAGGTACTGATCTTATAACAAACTCTGGAAGGCCTACTATGCACAGAGTTCTGTCATTGAAACTGAAACCAAAAAATTAACCAGGTCTAATGACCAGGAGTAAATATCAGAAACGCTTCTCAGCAATTAAACATAACTAATGACAAACACAACTCATCTCAAGTAAATGGTGGCAGACAAAACACAAACATTTTTTTAAATATCTGGGTAAGATTTGGTGGGGGGGAAAAAGCTTCTGAATCTGACTGTATTTCTCCTGCTTAGAATTAAACATATCATAAGCTCCAGAATTTAACACCTAGTTAATGCCAAGTGGAGTATAAAACATTTTTATGTCTTATGTCTGTCTTTATGACATATCTTTTATGTCTTTTTTTTTTATTACAGTCCCTGTAAAAGCAGCATTTGGAGCGTGTTTGCAACATGAGTCTACACACAGCTTATACCNATTAATGCCAAGTGGAGTATAAAACATTTTTATGTCTTATGTCTGTCTTTATGACATATCTTTTATGTCTTTTTTTTTATTACAGTCCCTGTAAAAGCAGCATTTGGAGCGTGTTTGCAACATGAGTCTACACACAGCTTATACCATCTAAAACATTTAACTGGAGAAGTCAGGTTAAAGGAAAGCAGTAATAAAGTTCCTCTAGTGTGTCAGCACGGCAGCGCAGGTTCTGTGCAGAGCGAATCTGACTCGCAACACAAGGAAAAAGGCAGCGTGCCGCTAACTGTCATCGTGGTCACGCCTCAGCTGCCCCCGCTTTATAAGCACTGCACTTTTACTGGTTTTTAAAGTAATAATAAACCTTGATAAACACTCCCAGCTGCAGGAGGGCGTATGGTTTGCTTTCTATAATGTTTGTTCACGCATTAATCTCTCTCTCTCTCTCTCTCTGGTCTACAAGAAAAAAACCCAATGATGCTGATGCACAGGACATTTGCTAAATTCCAAGTTTTCCCTTAAACAGCACCCTGCACAGCCATTAAAGACAAGATTTAACTACAGCTTTCACTTACTATGTACAATCTCTCTGTCCAAAATTTCTTTTTTAAATTAAAATCTGAATTAAAAACCTGTACTCTACTGAATCTGCACTTGTGCGCAAGTCCAAGTGAGAAGATGAAGAATGTTGGGTATATGGAAGTGTGGCGTTAAAAGACTGTGGTATTATAGAAAGCGAATTTAATTCCAGGGAGGTGTCTGTCAGCCATTTCTGGTGTGTTACTTATTTAAATGAATGGGAGGCAGCAGGGAAATTAGCAGTGAAACTTAAATGGATACTTTTTCTGAAATATATATTTATTTGACAGAAAATGTAACATTATAAAATTTGTCACAATAAATGCAACATTCTCAGTGGATCCTTGTTTCAGTTCATTACTCACCCTTTTGAGAAACGATCAAGTTAAAAGCATGAACTATCACGGAGCAGTAAATCTGTTCCTAGATTTTCAAGTACAACCCTCCCCCTGGGTTTTCAGAAGTGTAGACAGGAAAAGTGTGCACTGCAGTCTTATCGCAGCTGTTCTCCTGATAAGATCATATCACATGCTAGTGTTGTTTATATCTGCTGCGTATTATTGCTGTCATCATGTGAAAAGCTTATGAAGAAATCCTTGGTGGACCATTATACAAGTGTTTGAGTGTTTTATTGATAGTTGGGGAAATTGTTGAAGCATTTTGGATGTGTGGATAACACATAATTATTTTTCTCCATCGAAAATAATGGAATATATACATCCACTACGTGAAAATTCATCACACACGTTTTTAGGAAGGGATTGCATTTGGATAACAAGGGGCAGCTGTGAAATATTTGATATCTATCTGTATAAATAAGTAGAGACCTGAAATCATTTGCTTATGAGAGGGTATAGCTTAGTCTCACACTCCCACCCCACCACCTCGTCCAATATGTATAGAACACATCTTTGTGGTTCAAAACAGCACAAATAAGAGAGGAAGAATAAAAATGATATCCTGCTGCAGCTGCTGAGCTCTGTCCCCTTCTGGCCAATACCTACATCTATCATTCAGAGCACTAAAATCAGCACCATTGCAGCTATTACAAACAGGCCTCTTGCAGCATGCCTAGAGGTCTGTCAAAGCACTCTAACCACCTGGGCAAGGCCACTAATGGGCCCTCGACGGGGACCACTGGGCTTGCAATCTGACAGCAGGGTTTCACCTCCCATCCATCAAAGCCCCGTGAACGACAAGTATATGTCACAGAGGCCTTATCCCTCTGTCCACATCATAGTCTGCAGGTCTCAAACTCGGGTGGTGAGGGGATAGATCTGGCTCATACTACATCTACTACAGTAAATCACACTACTACCTCCATAATTAGATGGTATCACGTATGTTTGACAGTATATTATATATTGCTATACTTGCTCATGGTCTGGGGCTCATTTATAAAATGAAATGATTGCCTTCACCGCACCCCTCTTAAGAGCCCTTACATTTTAAGCACATAGTACCTCCCACAGCTCTTTCAGACTTTTCTAAACCAATTACTTCTTTGACCACCCAGGCAAAATTAGATTAGAGCAAGGATTAAAAATGAATGGGGATATCCAGCCAGCTGTAACAGCGAGACAAGGAGCAAAGGGTGGAAAGCAATTAGGAGAAACCGTAGCTAGGTGCTGGTAGCGCCTTCAAGGGGGGTGGGTGGGTCACAGGTTTGGTAACAGGTTTCAGTGCAGACTGTTGTTACCTCTCTGCCACAGGGTTGACCTGACATGTGACACAGCTTGTGGGCAGCAAGGCTGAGGGATTTTTCCGAAGGCCCCCGGGGGCACCTCATCTGCCGCTGGGTTTTAGGAAGCCTGAATGTTGAGGCAATCACTGAGATGGGCCACAGCCATTCAATACACACCAATGTATATGGAAAAAACAGAGGTTTGTGAGGAATACATTACCCACAGGATACAATGTGGATCCATACTGAGTGATTCCAGGCTGAAACTGATCTGGACCACATACTTGTTGTTTGAACATATAAGCATTTCTAGAAAACCCCATAACTGAAGCACATCAAGGAATTAAAAGAGCATCACCCTCCCTTAAGAGCCATCATATTATTGATCTTTTTGCATTACATGGGATAATTTTCTACCATAGGGCCCTGGCTGAAAAAATTCTTTGTAAATGGTAAGCAAACTGTGATTCACAATTTATATCTTGAATACTTGAGTAATGTATATTAGTTTGTTATAACCCACGACCACTCCTTCCATACACATAAATGATGCAGTGTGAAGTATGAAGATTGCAGAGAACCTCAAAAACATACGTATTACATATTACTAGCTTAGTTATCTGGCATTGCCCAGATAAAAAAAGATGCAGCAGTAGAAAGGTAAAGAGCAACACATTATATATCACCAAAAGGTTTTACCATTAAAGAGATTGTGTTTAGTGCATAAATATTGTTGCACAGGCAGATGTCACAGAGAGTGATGCACTCATTGGTCATAGTCCAGTGGAAAGGGAAAACACTAAATATACACCACCAAGCTTTACTACCCTTACATAATGAATGTGGGCAACTCCAGGATTGTATGTGTGTTGTGAGAAAATTCACAAATGTGTCTTATGTCTGTCTGTTTAGAGCACATATCTGTGACTGAGAAAAACTGTGTCACAGTGAGAGAGAGCGTCTGCATTTGCGCAGCGAGAAAGTGTGTCCGTTCTGTTGTAAGTTAGCTTGCGAGTAGAGCACATATGGAGCCTGTCAGTCTTCACATGTGTCATGTATAAAACAAAGCCATACATAAAGAACTGAGATTGAGCTTTAGAGATAGATTACAGTATGTGTGCATGTATTATGTACTATTTTTACAGGTTGAGTAGTTTGACCAATCTTCCCCTGAGAGAATCCTTTGTGAAATTTGTGATCTGTGATGCATGATGCATATGTAAATTTACTGTAACTTCATACTACACTTAGCAGTGGGGCAGTGGCTAAACAGGTAGCGCTATCAAAGTCTACATGAACTTTATATGTTTGCCTCATGTTTTCTCCCACAGTTCAAAAACTTCTGCGAAAGAGCCACTGTTAAACAAGTGTCAGTTTCCACTCAGTAGTAGTTACTTACAAGTAGTGGGAAGTCTGTAGATCACACCATGCACACAGGGGGATTACTGTCCTCTTTTAATAATTACCTCCAGGATCCCTTGATTTCTAGTGAATAGTGAACAAGGTATGTTACCCTTGCTTGCTTTGTGGCCCTTAGAGGAACGGTGTTATGCAAAATTAACGATTACTGCTTTCATAATGTGACTTCCACCTTTCAAGGTGAAAAATAAATGACCTGAGTGAAAGGGTGGTTGCATTATTCATGGCTGGGAATGGATAACTTGTTGTCAGGCTGGGTGTGATTGACAGGCCGTTCCCTGTTGCCGAGACCCAGTTTCATCAGTCTGCTTTGTGTGGCAGGCCTGGTGAGATGGTTGTTTCTAAACAATGCCAGAGGGGACTCCCCCTGGTTGCCCAGTGACCAAGATATGCAAGAGTTAAGGTTGTAACAGTAAAGCTTTATGTTGTATTTACACAGCATCCACACCCCTGTAGATAAAATAGCCAAAATGTTGCCTTTATTGTCATAAGAACCTTTAAGCTCCACAGCTAATGTAGTTTTTATAAAATTTGGTCTGAAATTAGGGTGTAACACATTTTGTCTAGTATGGCAAGACTGAAACAGCTGGTAAAATATAGTACCGTCTCTATTAGAAAATAAACTATTTGGTCATGTAATGGTATTGCTTATTCATTGAGCACTTTTCTTGAAAGTAAGTAATGTTAAGCTACTTAAAATGATTTTCCATTTAGGTAATTTTTACTGGAATAACTCTGGGCAAAGGTGTTGATCAAGGGTATTACAACAGGAAGTACAATTTGAACCCATTTCTTTTGACAGGAAGAACGCAGATCTAACCATATCTTCCCTGTTGTCACAGGTATTAATGTACCATATACTGTGGCCACATTAAACTCACAGACTACATGCTGACAATGTTCTTGCCATAGCACCTACACCAGGTCAACATGCAAAGCTGCCTCTTTCAGTCAGGCTATTTCAAATTCAGGATTTTCATATTTTGATTCCATACATTTCCATTACAGAAATTTTCCACAGAACAACTTATTCACATGAATGAACATAAAAAGGCCAGTGCACTGATCCTGAATGTGAGATCAAATTTCTTTCATGTTTTTAAACGATGGATTTAAATAGCTCCTTTACTCTTGAGTGAGGTATTTAACTTCGATTATTACAAATTTGCCTAAAAATGGGCTGTACAGCAAAACTGTTAGCTTGCATAAAACGCATGTCAAGTAACTAGGCATACAACACACACAGTGTGCACGATGTGTGTAGTCACATTAATGTTTAAATTTGTACTGTGCATGTTGTATGTCTAGTTACTTGACGTGTTTTCTGTGGAAAACACGTGGTGTGTAGTGACATTAATATTTAAGTCACACACAAAGTGACTTGGTGAAAAATAAGTGTAGGTACCCTTAGCAAAGGAACCTGTTTCTAGTAAGCAGAGCAGATTGTTAATTTTTTTAAGCTATATATAAGACTCATTTTCTCTTATTTCTTTCTTGTTTTGCACATTTTTAACAAATGGTTTAATTCATTTATTCATCCAACCACTTGATACAGGGCTCAGTGATCCACAAACTATCCTGGAAGTACATGGTGCACAGCAGGGTACACACTGGATGAGACACTGGATGTTTCATGTAGAAAAAAGTCACTGTAAAATTCATAGATTTCTTCTAAACCATTTTAGGGTTAGATACAAACATATCAATTTCGCTTCTTTGGAACTTGTCCGCGTGTAACTTTTTTGTCGAGTTCTCAGTTTTATACTACCAGACTGGTATCAATGAAGGCATGAAATGTGAAACAGTTTGTACTAAGGGTCCTAGTTAGGTAAAGACTGTTATTTGTACAAGGACACTGAAAACCAGGATTCACCTTTCAAGGAGGAACATTCAGAGACATTCTGGAGTATTTTCAGGGAGGTTTTCAATATATGGTCTTAGCTACTGACTGATCATTGAAGATGCAGACAACACCAACATGGGGATTGGCAAAGCAGCGCGGTTAGGATGAAATATGTGTGCAGCCAACCTTGTTGGACCACTCGATAAGCGGACCAGTTCCTTCACCCAGCCACAAAGGAAAAGGACATGTTAATTAAAAAGCACAGCTGCAGTAAATATCACTGCTATGCAGTGCTTCACTGGGTGAGAACCCCGCCCCATAATTATGTTACCTACAATTTAGTTGCCACCTCAAGGAGTACAGCACCTTTCTAAACCAGAACATAACAGATGCTGCTAGATCAAATATTCCACCTCTGAATACACTGTAAAACACAATTTTGCCACAAAATATAAATATGTAATTGTTATGGAATAGGATGCACTTATTGTAAAAATAACCATTTTCTGTTGTCATCGAATGTTTAGTGAAGCTAAAGTGGTCCCTCTTCTTGTGGCTGTTGTTAAGGCTAAACATTCCTCTGATGTTGTTGACCAAAACAGTAAGAAATATAGAGCTTAAATATACATTTTTTTTTTACACTTCCACTTGCATTTCTTTCTACGTAACATCGTTGCTGTGAGTGAACATAGAGAAAGATCCCATCAGCATATTTATGCCAATGAGAAAAGATCTGTGAGAAGATGTTCACAAAATACACTGGCAGACTATAGCTGGAGTTTTGTTAAAGAAATCATAGAATCCAGATGCAAACAAAAGGTTTCTAGAAAGGTGGCTAAAATGTAAAACTAAATATTACATTTATTTAGAGTGTCATGTTTAAAATATTTTACATTACACAACATATTTACCTGCTACATAATTATTAAAAAGACACGTTTATATTCCTTTTACATTGGAAGACATTTAAAATGTTTTAAATATGATGTTTCGAGCAATTTTTGAGGATTTAAAATTTCACAGAAAAGATAGTAGCTGACAGTTTCCATTTCATTTAAGAATTCCCACCATGCAATTTAGTGAAAATCTCCTTTGTTATTCTACAGTATAATAAAAAGATTACATTTGTTGATCAGTAATATCAGATACATGTTACTTTACGCATCCATATGCCCCTTAAGGCAAATCGAGAGCCCAGTGAACAGACTCATATGCTCATCGGTAGATGTTGTCTCATATGAAAATAAGCATCGGTCTCTTGTACACACAGAGTTTTCCTGGAACTCCACTGATGGTGGAATTCCTGGCACGGGCCAGTCAATGAGCTGTTAAAATGTCCAGAGCTCTGCTCTCATGCGTCACTCTGTACAACCACTGTGTTTCAGGTTTGCCCTGCTCCTTCTCTTCACTGATCACTACATGTGCACAAACACACAAGCACATCATGCATAAATCTTCTATGGGCACACACACTCTCCTGCTTGCATCCTCATCCTTGCACAATAAAGATGCAGAAGAATAGTTCATCCACTGGTCCACTGTTTGAAGGCAGCTGAGCCAGACTATTTAGCACCTCTGCATTCGTAATAAATTCAGACAACAAGCTGGCGCATTCAATATTGCGACTGTCTCACGGCACTAAACCGGTGCAGTTGAATAAGGATTTGATTCCTGCTCAGTCTGTGTGTAATTTGCATGTCCATGTTGTTTTCTTTTTGGTGCTCTGGTTTCCACAGTCCAAAGACATGAAGCAAACAGGTATGTGTTACATGGCTCTGCTGTACAAAAATGTTAATGACTAAGTATTTTAGTGTAGTGTATCTAGCATGGTAAATATCAGCTAAATGCTCAACAGTAGTCACTGCATGTCACTTTGGAGAAAAGCTCTGCTAAATAAACAAAAGTAAATGTAAGATGCACAAAGGCTCACACTCTGAGTCAGAACAGAAGCAAAGTGATGCTAGTTTGGAAGACCAAGGAGGAATCCTGTAAATGCACTAGTGGATTGGTTTTGTGGAAGAGAGCAAACTGTGGCTCTATATCACCACTTACAGTACTTCAACCTTCCTAAGTACTTCCCTCACTTAGCAATTGCCACATGTCCACTGGAAAGGGTCTCATGGGTCACTGCACTGCGTGGGGGAAAAAAGAAATCACGTATTACAATAAAAAAGAAAAAAATTGGAAAAGAACACAATTATCTCATAATACAATTAAAAGAAGCAGAAAAGAATACAGTTAAAACTAAAAAAGAAACCTATCCTTCCTGGAAGGGACTTCAACATGTAGCAGGAAAACCAGAATATTAAAAATGTTCTTGCACAACAACTGAAATTGTTTCAGTGTTATTTCTATTGCTAAACTGACATTCAGTCAATATGACACATTTATATTATTGGTCAGGTGCAGTACCGTATTTAGGATTCTATACTGTAGCCCTCCTGTTAAACTGTCCAAATTAATTGTAATTTTGACCTTCAAACAGACAATCCACTTTCCAATAAAATGTCTTAAATTCCGTTAAAAACAATGTATATGTAGCTGATGTTTTACAAGTTAATGACATCAGAAATGTAAACAGTTGCATTAGACTTAAATCATGTATAACAGTGTATGGTTATATTAACAGTAAACCGTAGAGCTATAACAATATGAGACACAGCTGTAATACAAACACACACACCGCTGGACAGCAACAGAACAGGGATCCCCCACATCGCTTTCTGAAGAGAATTGTTTTCTTTCTACGGTTTCCTCTCTCATGTCCTACAACAGGATTCTTCCAAGCAAAGTGCAGGTACCTTGGTGTGCGTATAAGCGTGTGAGTACACTGGTGTTTACCTCTGAGATACACATTCTGGAATGTAAATATCCAATTACTGAGATATTACTTGGAGCAAATTTCCTCCTTGCATCACCGTGCCAGCAGCTCCCTGCAGGACCTGCCTGGGGTGAATAGGATTCCATATCTATCGCTGAGGGGCACACTGATTTTAGATGCCTTTGTTGTGACACTTTAATGCATAGAGGCATTAAAGAAACCTTAAAAAGGACAACTGCACAAACTTTGATGAAGTGTCACATTCTACTGTCAACTTTACACCATTTGCTTAACTGAATTTGCAACATGCATGAAAGTAGACCTGTGACATTACTAGAAGAGCTTCTGGGCTGAGAGCGAGCAGATTGTGGGATTAGTGTTCCAACTGTCTGCACATTTGCTTTTGTGTGCAACATCTGTCTTAAAGGTGAAGATACCTGGTCCTTGCCAGGTGCCAACTGCACAGGCTTTTCTACTCAGCCTTGATGGTGGCACGGTGGGCGGCACTGGTGCCTGACAGCTCCCATCCTTAGTGGGTGCATGTGTATATGTATGATTGTCCTTGCAATGGATTGACATCCCATCCAAGATCTACCCTGTGCCTCCTGGATAGTTTTTGGTCCATCATGATCCTGCACAGGATAAGTGGTTAGTGAAAATGGATGAATTAATAAACCTTTCACAATATAAAATTGTTTATTCGGGTCTTTTCAGTTACATAAATAATGGAGCATTTGGAGAAAATCAACTTTTTCTTTAAGTTTTGCTTGGATTAACAATTGGAAAATTATAGGCAATTCTCACCTTCCACATTCAGTTTAACATGATGTGAATCATGAGACAAGTTTAACCAAAGTCCCAATCAGGGATGAGTAATTAGGAGCTCAGCTGGAATGAGCACCACAAAACTCTGTGGCCCATAAAAACCAGGCATCCCTTAAATGTGTGGGGACCATCTCTATGCAGACTGAAATGCAGTGGTGTGAAACATCAATGCTGCTAATCACAAAATCCTCATGCACCATCCAAAATAACCCAGGACTGGCACCAAGAGCAGATTTGCTCCGAGCAAGTTACAGGGAGCGAGGGCTCTGCCTCGAGCCTGTCAGTGTTTACAGCGCACTGTGTCGCTGCTTTAAACACAACCTGGGTAGGAATGCCAGACATGCACTGTGAGTGCCAAATGCCCACGCGTCTTAGAGGAGGTGGTGTTGGGCCGATCCCTTGAAGACCCCAAGAGAGCAGAGAGCTCAAGTGGAACGTTCATCTTACAGGGACAAACAGAAGTCCATCCATGGCTGCTAGAAACACAAACACGCTGCCTGGTCCCAAGTGCTTCCTGTCCACATGAAGCATTAGTGTCTTCATCGGTGGCATACGAAGGGGGGTGGGGATTGCAGTCTATCCTAGGGGCCAAGCAAAAGGGGTGCTAAGCCTGTAAAAAATATTATTTGCAGGGAAATTTTAAAAAAAAAAAGTTTTGAAGGGGACTAAAACAGGTGAAAAAATAAATAATTATTCAGGCTTTTTCTAGTGGCCTGTCCACAAGCCCAGGTGCATTGTAACCCCTCCTGTAAAACATTTTTTGTAAAATACCTTATAATACTGTAGTGATCCAGCAAAACTTAACTGTCGGGCAAAATTACAAACAGAGGACATGAGACAGGACTGTGCAAACTCTTCTTATTTCTTGGTAGCATTTTTAAACAACAGTTCTCAGAGAACAGCAATACAAGCCCCTAAAACTCTCAAACACATTAAATATATAAAGGGCCTACATTCCCCTATATCACTTCACAACTGTTACAGAACATTATTTATGCACATATAGCAGCAGTGCATTTAGGAGAGCCACACCCCACCACTGTCAGTACCCTACAACATAAAAATACAGATCTAGCCTAGCTTCTTCTGTGTCTTTCTTTCTTGCCCATTCTTAATATTCATTAAATTAAGCGGTACCTTTCCTTACTAAGATAAATAACTTGACCACATAGTGCACCGGTGGCTGGGGCATGATGCCAAAGAAAGGATCCATCCCTGGCGTCAAACACCTAAGGTATGCCACTGGTCTCTGTCATTCTTACTTAAAATCACTACAGGTTAAACACCAGTGTCGTGCTCAAAAATAAAACTGTCTGTAAGTTGCATATGTCTGAAACACTCCAATGAACACACAGCACACCCACCCCCCTGGGTTGAACCCCAAGATGTCCTAATGGCAAAAGAAGATCTGTGGTATCTCATCTTTGATTCTGCATTAACTTCTCGGATCAGAGACAGGTCTTCTGACTAAGCAGTGCTAAAACAGCACACATGCAGAATAACTGATCCAAACTGTTTACTAACAGTGAGCCATAGGCCTGCTCATCTTCATCTTGGTTATGATGAATCAACGGTTTCTGCATCCTTCCTACTGCTGGCCTCTTGCAACTTGAGCCACTTGTAGGTCAAGGGTTCATTTGTTCTCATACTCTGCTGAGATTATGTTGTGTATATCTGTATACAGCATGTGCTCAATGAGGTGGAGAAGCAGAAGGAAGAGTAGAAGTGAGTAACTCTGAAACAGTTCATACTAAATCAAATGAACAAAGTACAGACAGGAGACATGGTGTCACAGTATGTGGCACTGGTGTTTCACACTTCTTGGGCTCTGGGCTTCGATGCGAGTTCACATCAGCCTCTGTGTGTTTGGGGTATTCATGTTTACCCCACGTGTTCACACTGGTGACACTACATTGCCCATAGTGTGTGACTGTATGTCCAGGTAGGGATGCACTGAACAGACTGGTGTCCTGTCTAGTGTATATCCTGCCACATACCATTATGTTTCATCCATAGGGTCTAAGTTACCATGACCATGCCTGGACAAGTGGTTACTGATAACAAACAATTGAATGAATGAACAGAAATACAAAAAGTAAGAAATCGTAGTTGAGAAAAGGAAGCAATGCTCTTTTGTGCCCCCATCATGTACCAGCCAAGTCACTTTATGTCTCCTCTTCAGCTTGAACACTGCACAGGGTACACTCTGTATTCTCGTGGTGTTAAACACCTTACCTTTGTATATCTTAGACAATCATCTTGCTCTGTGAAATGTTGAACCTTCACAGATCAGGTGGCCATCGTTTTCCTCAGAGTTAGAATCAGCGTGTCACCAAGATAAACCACCCTAAACAATATGAGAAAGAAACACGGTTCTACCCAAAACACTGATCCTGCTAAGCACACCTGAGGCATCAATAGCAATGTAATAAATTTTACAGTTGGGGGATGGGCAATTGGAGAGCAAAATCCACACTAAAATGTTCCCTCCCAGGAAAGATAATACACTGAAATGGCTTTGCTGTGTGCTGTCTGTTTTTCCAGAAAGCAGCTTGATGAGTTGAGGAAACACCCAGAGTTGCATGTTCCTGAGGACAGAGGCAAATGCTGCTGCTACCAGAGACCCTAAAAGCAGCAGGCAAAATGGTGATCGGACAAAGTTTTCCCTCTTCGAATCTGAAGCATTGCAGTGGGATGCTTTGTGATGGTTTATCAGAAAGAAAACAAACACAGCCACTGGCTTTGACGCAGAGTGCTGGGGCACACCACTGCTTCAGTAGACATCTGAAAACAATCTGGTATGTCCTGTGGAGCAGTCAGGAAGAAGCAGCCGCTGCTTCTCACAAGAGCTGCAATACCGGATGGCTGGGGTCAAGAGTGAAAACACTCTTCCCTTTTGTTTCGGCAGAATCCTATTTATGCTACTTACAGTTCTGGTCAAAATTATCTCATTTTAGGTACATCTATAAGCTTCTTGTACCTTTCTGCTGGTAGTTGCTCCCACTTTTCAATTGAATGTTTGCAGGATTCCTTTTACCAGCAGCAGATTTCAGCTCTTTCTGAAAGTTTACCTGTTTCCAGTTACTTTAAATCGAGGCACATTACTGGCCAGATTAACACAGTCAATTTTCCTCCTTTTTAACCATTCTTTTGGGGTTTTGGATGTGTGTTGTCCTGCTGGAGAATCCATGATCTTTGAAACATACCTATTTTTCTTGACATTGGATAGTACATTTCACTCTAAAATGCCATGGCAATCCTTTGATCATATTTTACTATAGGTAGGGTGTTATTTTCCTTAAAAGCTTAATTTCAATGCTTATAAACAAATTGCTCACCTGCATTGCCAACGAGGTCTATTTTGGTCTATTTTCAGTCCACAGAACATTTTCTCAAATGGATGTTGGTCTCTCTAGGTACGTTTGGGCAAAGAACAGGCTTTATTATGTTTTTCTTTCAACAGTGGGGTCCTCCTTAGCCTTCCTCCATAAAGCCCTTCTTGATTTAACGTACCACATATGGTAAAAGGTTGAAACCATTACTCTAGATTGCTCCAGGTCAACTTTAGGCCCTTTCGATGTTTTCGGTGTTCATTTTTCACACCAACCTTTGCAGACTTCTTTGATCAATTTTAATATTCCCACCATGTCTTATGAACTTTGACAGTTACATGCATGGCAATCTTCTTAATACCACTGCAAACTGTGGAAGTAGGAACACTTAGGTCTCTGAAGATGGCCTTGTACCTTTTTGAATTTTTATGTTTGGTAGTAATAGTTTTCCTGATGGTCTCAGACAGGTCTCGTGTTAACCATTCTCAAAAAGGAACACGAACATTCATTGGTTAATTTGCGTCATGCGAGTTCTAACATGTTACTGCAATGATTCTTCTAATCAAACAGATTTAAAATGATTCAAAAAAGTTGTAAACAATTGTGTCATGGCAAATTTTCATACATGTCCTTTTCTAATTGTTATCATTTTATCTTATGCTGCTATGCATAGAAATGAGAGCACAGTATATAGACCAAAGCTGTTTCACCGTCCACCTTTTTTCAGGTAATATTGTAGATGATACACCTAAAATGCAAGGGTACCAATAATGTTCACCAGGACTGTATTCCCACCATAGAAGTAAGCAGAAGTCACTTTCAGTTCTTTCTAATGGACTAAGGAATTGCCATTCTCTGTGGAAGCACATTTAAACTAACGACATTAGTGAAAATACTATAAGGGCCACAAAACTTAACTTTTTTGCATGTACCTAAATCTAAATACATTAAAAGGAATCACCTCTTCAGGATATAGTTACCTTACTACAGCTGTTTTAACAGTTTATGCAAGTCATTTAAAACCTGCTTATTTTAAAATGTACTCCTTAGTAATGGTTTTAATGCCATTTTTGTAAGGTACAGAAAATAAAGTCATGCAAATCAGTAAGCCTGAACATCTCCAGACACATTCAAATCTGAGTGCAAAAACTATGGATCATTAAGAATGAGAATAACTTGGGGCAACAGGTGGTGTAACGGTTATACCTACTACTTTGGGCTCAGAGTTGCAAGCTCAAATCCTACCCTAGTGCCTGCTGTAGTACCCTTAGACATGGCACCTGCTCTGAATTGTGCTGGTAAAAGTTAACCAGCTGTACAAAATGATTAAATTATTTTGAGTAGTTAAACACAGCTGATAAAATTATTAATTATCATAGAGGAACACAATTGCACAGTAGGTAGTGTCGATGCCTCACAGCTCCTGGGCTCTGTCTGTATGTTGCTTGCATGGGTTTCCTACCACCATCCACATGTGAACTCTTGACTCTGTTACCAGTAGTTTGTGTATGTGAGTGAATGAGTCTACAGTGCATTCAGAAAGTATTCGTACCCCTCAGTTTTTTCACATTTTGTTGTGCTGCATGGTTATGCTAAAATTGTTTAAATTATTTTTTTCACACATCAGTTTACACTCAATACCTCATAATATCAAAGGAAAAACAGGATTTTAAAATGTTTTGCAAATTTATTAAAAATTTAAAAAACTGAAATATCACATTGACATACAGTACTGTGCAAAACTTTTAGGCAGGTGTGGAAAAATGCTGCAAAGTAAGAATGCTTTCAAAAATAGAAGTGTTAATAGTTTATTTTTATCAATTAACAAAATGCAAAGTGAATGAACAGAAGAGAAATCTAAATCAAATCAATATTTGGTGTGACCACCCGTTGCCTTCAAAACAGCATCAATTCTTCTAGGTACACTTGCACGAAGTCAGAGATTTTGTAGGATTATAGTCAGGTGTGTGATAAACCAATATATAGCAAACCGTTGATAATGATCATCGTTTTCATATGTAGGGTGAAATACAGTCATTAACTGAAACAGAAACAACTATGTAGGAGGCTTAAAACTGGGTGAGGAACAGCCAAACTCTGCTACAAAGGTGAGGTTGTGGAAGACAGTTTCATGTCACAGGTCATACACCATGGCAAGACTGAGCACAGCAATAAGACACAAGGTAGTTATACTGCATCAGCAAGGTCTCTCCCAGGCAAAGATTTCAAAGCAGACTGGGGTTTCAAGATGTGCTGTTCAAGCTCTTTTGAAGAAGCACAAAGAAATGGGCAATGTTGAGGACTGTAGATGCAGTGGTCACCCAAGGAAACAATGCAGTAGATGAAAGACACATCATGCTTACTTCCCTTCAAAATCGGAAGATGTCCAGTGGTGCCTTCAGCTCAGNCACCCAAGGAAACTTAATGCAGTAGATGAAAGACACATCATGCTTACTTCCCTTCAAAATCGGAAGATGTCCAGTGGTGCCTTCAGCTCAGAACTGGCAGAAACCAGTGCAACCCAGGTACACCCATTTACTGTTCAGAGAAGTCCGGCCAGAAGTGCTCTTCATGGAAGAATTTCGGCCAAAAAGCCATACCTTTGATGTGGAAACAAGGCCAAGCGACTCAACTATGCACGAAAACATAGAAACTGGGGTGCAGAAAAATGGCAGCAGGTGCTCTGAACTGCTGAGTCAAAATTTGAAATATTTGGCTGTAACAGAAGGCAGTTTGTTCGCCGAAGGGCTGTGGAACGGTAAAAGAATGAGTGTCTGCAGGCAACAGTCAAGCACGGTGGAGGTTCCTTGCAAGTTTGGGGCTGCATTTCAGCAAATGGTGTTGGGGATTTGGTTAGGATTAATGGTGTCCTCAATGCTGAGAAATACAGGCAGATTCTTATCCATCATGCAATCCCATCAGGCGTGTGATTGGCTCCAAATTTATTCTGCAGCAGGACAACGACCCCAAACATACATCCAATTTCATTAAGAACTATCTTCAGCGTAAAGAAGAACGAGGAGTCCTGGAAGTGATGATATGGCCCCCACAGAGCCCTGATCTCAACATCATTGAGTCTGTCTGGGATTATATGAAGAGACAGAAGGATTTGAGCAAGCCTACATCCACAGAGGATCTGTGGTTAGTTCTCCAAGATGTTTGGAACAACTTCCCTGCCGAGTTCCTTCAAAAACTGTGTGCAAGTGTACTAAGAAGAATTGATGCCGTTTTGAAGGCAAAAGGTGGTCACACCAAATATTGATTTGATTTNTTCCCTGCCGAGTTCCTTCAAAAACTGTGTGCAAGTGTACTAAGAAGAATTGATGCCGTTTTGAAGGCAAAAGGTGGTCACACCAAATATTGATTTGATTTAGATTTCTCTTTTGTTCATTCCCTTTGCATTTTGCTAATTGATAAAAATAAACTATTAACACTTCTATTTTTGAAAGCGTTCTTACTTTGCAGCATTTTTTCCCACACCTGCCTAAAACTTTTGCACAGTACTGTAAGTATTCAGACCTTTTGCTATACATTTGAAATTTATCTCAGGTGCATTCCACTTCTCTTGATCAACTTTGAGATGTTTCTACACCTTAATGGGAGGCCATCTGTGGTAAATTAAATTGATCAGACATGATTTGGAAAGGCGTACTTCTGTCTATACAAGGTTTCACAGCTGTCAATACATATCAAGAGCAAAAACAAAGCTATGGAAGGAACTGCTTGTAAAGCTCAGAAAGGGGATTGTTACAAAAAAAAAATTCTGCTGTATTAAACATTCCCAAGAGCAGTGGTCTCCAGACATCTTAAATGAAATATGTTTGGACCAACCAGTTCTCTTCCTGGAGCTGGCTGTCCAGCTAAACTGAGCAATAGGGGCAGAAGGACACTGGTAAGAGAGGTGACCAACAACCCAATGGTCACTTTGGTTGTGCTCCAGAGATCTTGTGTGGAGATGGGAGAAACTTCCAGAAGGACAACCATCGCTGCAGCACTTCACCAATTTGGGTTTTATGGCAGAGTGGCCAGATGAAAGCCTCTCCTCTGTAAAAGGCACATAAAAGGACTCTGTGATAAACAAGATTCTCTGGTCTGATGTAAATAAGATGGAACTACTTGGCCTCAATTCTAAGCCTCATGTGTGGAGGAAACTCAAGTATTGCTCATCACCTGCGCAACATCATCCCAACAGTGAAGCATGGTTGTGGCAGCATCATGTTATTGGGGTGTTTTTCAGCAGCAAGTACTGGGAGACTGGTCAGAGATAAGGGAAAGTTGAATGGAGTGAAATACAGAGCTATTCTCAAAGAAAACCTGCTCCAGAGCACTCGGAACCTCAGGCTGGGCCGAAGGTTCACCTTCCAACAGGACAATGACTCAAAAAACACAGCCAAAACAACACAGGAGTGGCTTAGGGACAACTGTGTGAAGATCCTTGAGTGACCCAGCCACAGCCCAGACTTAAAAGCAATTGAACATCTCTGGAGAGAGCTGAAAATGGCTGTCCACCGACAGTCCCCGTCTAACCTGGTAGAGCTTGAGAGGCTCTGCGGAGAAGAATGGCAAAAAAAAAAAGTCACCAAATTCAGGTATGCTAGGCTTGTCGCCTCATACCCAAGAAGACCCAAAGCTGCAATCACTGCAAAAGGTGCTTCATTAAAGTACGTTAAGGGTTTGAATATTTATTTCAATGTGATTCAGTTTTTTTCTTTAATTTGCAAAACATTCCAAAATCCTGTTTTCACTTTATTATGGGGTATCAAGTGTAGATTGTTTAATTTCATCTTTTCACACAATTTCAGCATAACACTGCAACATAAAAAGTGAAGGGGTCAGAGCACTTCTTGAACACACTGTATGTGGTTATATTAGTAAACTGGTGTCATGCCTCCCACATTTCTTTCTGGGACAGCTATTGATGGATATTATAAAGGATAAAAAAAGTTTTAATATAAGGTTTGGTTATCTTGGATAAAGTTTCATTACCACTTGAAGTAACAGGTGCAGGGTGCAGAAAGTGACTAGCATGGGTTAAATGTAAGATAGTATAGAACTAGTATTGAAATACTAGTACTCAAGCTTCCTTTTCAATGTGACTTGCAATGACAAAATTACACAGCTGTTTAAATGGTTAACAAATATTTCAATAGTACTGCAGTGAGAGGTGGGATGCAAACCTGGGTCCTTTGAGTCCAAAGGCAATAAACTTAATCACTCTGCCACCTGCTACCCAATTTTTATTTTATTTGTAGTGTTAGTACAACTTATCTTTTTCCATTCCTAATGGTACACACAACTGTCCTGCAACTCATATCTGGCCTATTTACCACTGAAGTTTTTGGACTTGTATAAGTGCACCATTTGATTAAATGCATGGTTTTAATAGAGAATATTCTCTATATGGGTTTACATGTACTGCTTTATTGTGCCACTGTTTGCACATCTATTTTTTTTTTTTTTTAACTACAATGGATGTGTATGTCATTCTTAACATTTCAGCTAAATGGAGATAAAAAAAATTAAAAGTAAAATTCAAATGCAATTTGCTTTTGGCTGCAAGCTGAGAGGCACAGAAATGAGTTCACAACACAATTTAATAGTGTAATAGTCATTTTCTCAGTGCTTCACAGATCAGGAAGCTGTACTGAGTTTCACCTGCTCACACAAGCTCATTGCTCCAGCTTCAGAGGACACCTCAGAGATAAGAAAAAATTAATGGTGCATAACAGCCATTTTGTATAGATTAAATATTCACATTTTCAACTGAATAAAGGGGAACCAATGTAATAAACCGGTTGCACTGGTTTTTCAGTGCCAAAGCTGCGCATTTGTACAGCTTTGATTCCAGCTCAGGGTGTGTATGTACTTCCCATGTTTACAATTCAAAGGTTGCAAAGGTATACCTCTTACCATCTTTTACCATAAAAACTATACAAGTAGTTACAATGAGTTGAACTCCTCAACGTCACTTACCCTTCCCACCAAACTAACCTAATGAATATTGACATTGCATTTAAATCTAATAAAGTCGTTGGTTACATTAACATTTGGTATGTGTCCTTTTGAGAAATGAATAAATGTGCCATAGGGTCCAAAGGGATTGTCAGTGGTTGAATCCATTCATCTGGTTGCTGTTCATCCCCTTCTTTTTCCTTCAATGTTTGTGAACATTAAAATCTAAAACTTAGCCTTTTCACCTGGGTTTGTAAAGAAAGCTGCAAACTGATTTAAACCAATATTTACCTGCTTGTTTTACTGGCTGTTCATGGTGTCCTTAAAAGCCTCACCCAAAACCACATGTGGTTCAAGGGAATCTATGTTTTTCCTTTTGAGTTTAACATCCAACATCGTTAGCATTACAGTGTTCTTAAAAATTCACTTTTCTATAGCTATATCTGCACATTTGAGGATTTCCCCCCAGATCTATCATTGCTACTTTGTTAAAACTATTAAGCAAACAAAGTCAACACCACTGTTACATGCAGTTTAGGTAAAGTTCACATCCATCCACAAAACCATTTTCCATTCAGACAATTAAAAGTGAACACTGCACTGATACATGATATTAACATTTTAGTACTGTGTATCAAGTTTATTCATTATTTTCTTTTGTTTCATTTCACAGGCCTGAAATATTCCCATACACCTTTTCATTGACCACGGTGGACGCTAACTTTTCGAGCTGCTTTTACGTCTATATGTCCACAGTCACCAGCACAGTCAAGCAGGGCAAGTAAGAAAGCACATTACAGCAAGAGAAGATTGGATCATTTCTAAATGCAAAATAGTAGACAGACTCATTTACATAAGGCCTTCCATTTACTTTAGGAACACAAAGCTAGCAGAAATTCAGCCAAATAATTTACCTACTGCTGGAACACAAAAGCGTGATTTACTGCTTTCTGTCTGTCACCCAAACAGAATTCCCCAACACGCGTCCACATCTTGCACCACCTGTTATGTCAAGTGATTATATTGTTTACATTTAGCCTGCATGCCTGCAAAAACCACAGCATATGAGCCAGCATCGTATATTATACGATTAATGATGCTGGTGCCCATTGGTAGCTGGAGCAAGAAGCCAGGCTGAGTTTATCACCGCAGCACCTAACATTCAAGTATGACACCTGCTGTTGCTCCTGCTCCAGACATCAGCCTCACTCACGCAGAGCGGGCTGCTTGCGTCAGCAGGAATGTGCCTACCACTCAGTGCTTGCTGATTTTGTGTTTGTTCCTGGGGTGCCACACCTCTTCCAGCTGCCGGGGGAGGAGAGGGGAGGCCAGCTGACAGTGCCAGAGAATGAGTTCAGCCTGCAGAGGAGGTGCCAACCGGCTGGTGAGGAGGAGGGAGAGCCTTAGTATGGGCATCTCCTGCTGCTAAATGCTAATCGCAATATTAACAAGTGGAGACAGACAACTTTGCCATCAAGATGTGCAGGTACCTTGAACCCAAAAAAAGGCCTGAAGAGAGATCTCAACAATTCAATTTTGAAACTCAGATGTAGCTTGCTTGTCCAAAAAGGGGCACAATGTTATGCCTTGACTGGATTCACGGTATAAATAAATAATAATCACAGTTCCACTGAATGAGGCAGAATCAATCGGCATGGACAGATGTAGGAGCAGTAGTCCTTTTGTGAGTGAAGTGTTGGAAGAGGATCCAGATTCTCAGCTATTCATCACCAAATCACACACAATGCCATCATACTCTAAGGAATGGATTTTTGGTGAGGTAAGAATGGAGGGCTTGTAGGGACTAGTGAAATCAAGTAGCAGATGTAGTTTTGTACACCTTATAAATAAACCATCCTGAGTCTTTCCTTGACTAAAATAATTCTTAAGTTCATATCTGCACAAAAGTTATTTCATTCCTTTAATGTGTAATTGTTTCCTTCATTTTGAACTCCATTAGACGACTACACATTAAAATAGATCAATATTTGTTGTAATCTACCTTCATAGATGGTGAAAAACTGGACACAATTTGATTAAAAAAAATGTTTAAAAAGCTACAATTTTCTCATTTTCCAATTTAAAGAAACGCAAGTTGCTACATGTATGGCTTCAACTGGTGTTGAAAGTTAACAGTACAGTACATAGCTTCACCCCAAACAAGCCTTTGATGTGTGTTTTGTAGACTTTTCAAATTATATAAAAATTGCAGATTTTATGCCAAAACTAACACCTATTTATTGGATGGTAAATGTATGTACTTTTAGTCCCTTTTAGGTCATTTCAGAAATTATTCCTTATCTAAATTGTTAAACATACTAAACAAAAAACAACTTGCAGTATCTACTAAGTTGGGAGGAGAGGGAACCAAGGAGCACTAGTACCTGTCTGGTGCCAATTGTTGATAAAAACCAGCTGCATCTAATTAAACAATTACGAGGAAGTTTGTCTGAGATATAAAATAGAACATGCCAGGGGAAGCGTAAAGAAAGAAAATGCAGCCACCCCAGACCTGGTGCATCTTTCTCCTACTTGCTCACACTCTCTCAGTGCAGTCGCTCTCTCCCTCTGTCATATTCCCCTTTAAGGAATGAGTAGAAATAATTAATATTTACTTTATGATAATTCTTCAGTTATCAGTGTAGGCAAAGGGGGAAATACATTCTGGCCACAGTTTTCCAAATACCAACAGGGTTAACTAACTGGGCATTGTCTGACCATAGTAGGTACACCATGAGACACCATGTCCTTCTGCTGTGGATCACTGACCATGAGAATAAGTAAATCAACAGAAGGGGGGAGGGAGTAGACGCTCCTTGTTCTAATAACACACTTATTTTTACCAACACAGATGTAAATATACATAAGTGTTTCAGAACTCTGCGTGCCTTTCTTCAGGGTTACTATATAGGCAAGTAACAGTACTTCACACTGCCCTGGTCTACACCATGCCTTTGCTAAGTAGCTGAGCTACCTCAGTGGGCCCGTCTGGGAACAGCACAGTCCTCAAAGGGTCCCACATAGAGTGAGATGGGCACTTGGTCACTGCAAGGGCTCACACTGTTCAGCTGCCACAGACAGACACACACTCGGGCACCCATGCAGAGGCACCAGCAGTTGACATGGACAATTTGTGAAGGTCAAATGCAGTTTTTGCCAAGAACACGTGATCACTGAGGGGTTGAGTGAGCAACACACCACCACTGAGTAGCATGGGAACTGAAGGGGGTGTGGACATGACTGTTGAACAGGGAGTTTTCCATTTGTGGAACACTTCAATGTACTTTTTTTCCATGACGCAGTTGGCAATGGTCACATTGCCAACTCCTGAGTGTCACCTCTCCACCACTTAGCATCTCACTCTACACACTAGATGCATTATAGACAATCGAACTACGCCATTCATACAAGATCAATGCTGTTGTAGGCTTTCAAAATGCATCATGACAGAATTCTTTATCTGTGTATTATCTACAGTCATGTGACAACCACACTCAAATGATGACTGAAACCTTGGATCAACACCATTACAGCAAAGTGTTGTGCCATTTCTCCCACCATCCTAGAAGCAGTGATGGACACAAGGCATTCACGGGGCACCTACCAAAAAAAAAATCTCAGTAAGCCGAGGCTTGGGCTACCCTGGAAACGCAGATAACAAGGTAACATTGCAAGATTGGTTCAAGTGTCCTTGGTACTGCTGTTCTTGCTATAAAAGGCATTTATTTGGACTCACAGCATCCCTTGGCACTGAACACAGGAACAGCGAGCAGTGCAACATCAGTGTTAGTGTGGACTGCATACACTTCATCAGCGGCAAAGACTAACAAGGATGAGTCATCGTTATGTTTTTGCTGTCAGGTACTGAAATATCCTTTCACATGTACATGCACAACATTTATTTGCCAGTGCCTTTCTGCATTTGAAGAACATATGTTAAATGTTATATGGGTATGTAAGGCTGCATATAAACAGTGAAAACTGATATGATCAGTTAGACTAAAGTGCCCAAAAAAGTCATCAGGAAATGACAAACTACCGTGAGAACTTGAGCCAAATTGTCATCCTCAGGTTTCTCGGTAATTTCAGGCACCTCCAGTACTTATGAACTACTCCTAAAATCAATGCTGCACTGGTGAAATGTGAAAAGCGACCATCCCATGACTGACTCAGTAAGGGAACAAGAGATCTGCTATGGTTTAGAACAATTCACTGAAACCCAAGACCTTTTAGGGGGCAGCATAATCAAACCCAACTGGGGTTGTGGACCTACCATCCTTCCTGTAGAGGGTGATCTCCACCTTGCGCTCCTCAGAGCCCAGCACAGCCTGGGCCATCTGCGTGACAGCCAGCCGCTTGGTTCGCGGGCCATACAGGAAACTGCAGGTACATGGTTTCTGCATGACCTCTGAGCGAGTGTAGCCGCACATGGTGCAGAAGGCATCATTGCAGAAGATGATGGCGCAGTTCTCTGCACGTGCATTAGCAATGATGAACTTGCGACCTGTTGCAGGTGGAGGAAAGACAGTGGTCAGTATCAGGTAGCATGCAGTGGTCATCATCAAATGCTTAAGGTAACTGTGCTCATAAGCACTTTTTTAACATTTATTTAGCTAACACTTTCCTCCAAAGCAACTTACAATGTTAAATTTGTACAGTAAAGTACAATATATACAGTCTACCCATTTATGAAGCCAGGTAATTTTCCAAAGGTATTACAGCAGGAGTGCAGATTTAACCCAGGCCCTTTGAATGGAACAAAACAGCTCTACCCAATACACTACTTGCTTTCCTTTCACATTAGACACTCAAAAAGCTTTCTACACGTCATTTGTCTATACAGAAGTGACACTTAAAACTAACATCTGACAGTGAACATGACAGAGATCAGTGGAGGTGTTCAGGTATAAACACCAATCAGATCAACCAGTTCTCTTTTTAGTAATCATCAAATTTTACACAGGGCCAAACATCCTCAAAACATGTATCATCTGATCTGCACAACCACTGAGATCTTGGCAGCTTCTGCCTTGTACTCTTTGAAAGGGTTTTGTACATTTGAAAGGGTTTATTTCAAGTGACGCCTGGATGCAGTCAAAAGTTTGAGTACGGGGCGCCTCTTGTATGGGAGAAACTTGTGAAAGGAAAAAAAAAAAAGCAACCAAGAGGTTTCTTACATCACTGAGAATTGCTACAGAAGAGTTGGGAAGATGTGACAATTAGCTTCTTGTTCAAACTTGGTAAAAGGGAACTAGTTTCCAGTACATGTATTCAAATTTTTGACTAGTACCAAATGTGTTTGCAATGAAAAACGGGGCAACTTGAATTCATTTCTAGATCTGCATTATGCTAGTCTGTATCAAGCACACAGGATACAGATTTTTCACAAATATAAAAACCTCAAACTAAAAAACAGCAGGTGAGGACCATCACATATCGCCAACACCCTATCAATCTCCATTTAGAGCTGTTTTAATGACCACCAGACATCTAATGTAAACATATTAGCTGATCAGTTTTCAATTTGCTCTCTGAGGGTCTCTTTTAGAAAAAAGTCTTTTGCCAGATAAATCATGAGTCACAGCTGATGATTCTTTAAGCGACATCCACATCAGACACACAGGAACCGCAATGAATCGCTGGCTATAATGAGAAGGGGGGGGGGGGACAGCCTAATGGGTACAGTGTTTTATGTCAGAAGGCAATAATACGTCCTACAGGGAACACAGGGGTCACAGAACCTCCATAGAAGTGAGGCACTTTCCACCCTTTGTAGTTTTGCCAGTTTAAACTGTGTAAAGCACACTGTTGAACATTGTTAACAAGTCATCACAGCTTAAGTGCTTCACTGCCACATGGCTCCTTAACATCTATTAATATGAAACTCAACACATTTGCAATACCCTTGCCATTTTTGGTCATCTGTATGGGACTCCTTTGTCGCTGTCATGAAATGACAAAAAATGCCTCTGAAAAAACTTTCAATTCACTTTCATAAAGATAATGATCCCCTAATTTCACTCAATCCTTTAGTGCACTAAAAGTTGAGATTTTAAAATGAGGTGTCATTGTGGAGTGCATCTGCTTTGATTCCCACTAAGAATGCAGTGCTCACAGAGCACAATGCACTCATGCTTAAATTACAAAATCATGGTTGCCTGAACTACTACTTAAATGCATGTGAATCATCATTCCTTATATATTTTACTTCTATCTGCATGTATTGTTTACTCAAGGTGAGTTAGAATGTTAGATTTGTACACTCAGCTACCTACAAGTTACCCATTTATACAGCTGGGTAATTTTTCCTACATCAGCTCAAGGCACAGAGCTGTACTACAGAGGTACAAGGAATCAAAGCCAACTAAACACTATGCCACCTGTTGTCCAGCATGACCACTAAGTTTTGAACAAGCACAGGTATTTTTTTGCGGTCGTTATCCTACAGCGTGTTCAACTTTGGTTAATAATTTAAACATTGGTTGCTATGAAGTTGTCACCTACTGAAGGCCATAGCAGGAGACAATGCTTTACTGGAATCAGCTGTAACACCAATTTGAGACAATTCTACTGTTACAGATTAACATGTACTTCTGAGCCTAATGCAAGACTCCATTCACAGTAGACCAGCTTTCCATGACTGCCCTTATACTGTGGTCGATGAACACGAATACATCATGAGACTTTGGTCTGTTGTTGTCTTCTCCAAGGCCTGAACGCCCAGCAACAGCAACAGTGAAAGCAGCCCCACAGGGACTCAGACAGCAGCTGCTGCTGCCTGAGTAACAAAGAGACACAAAATCTGAAAGCACACACTCACACAAGCTAACACAAAAAGTATACAAACACATAATAAGCCAAAAGAACAATACAGACCTACACAAGGCACCATGCAGTATATAGTATCACAGTAGCACATGCATTACAGTAATCCACCATAGTGTTATGAATCAATTACAAAACAAATACCATACAGGTTTGCTTATTTTTAAAAAAATTTTTTATTACAAAATATACACACAGTTTATTATGATTACTGTAAGATATTAGAATCAGAGAAAATTTTGGTAGTTTAGTCTGAATACATGCAGCATCCTCTAAAACCCAAAATAAAAGAAATACTATGATCTGGATAAAAAGCACAGCTATAATTTCTACTAATTAGATAGTAGCCATCCATAAATTACCAGTAATCCTTTACTTGTGTAACATCTGTTTTATGGCTCCATGGATAACAAGAAAATATACACAACAACACAATGAAAAACTGGCTATGTGACAAGAACAGGAAGGCACATCCTAAGGTGAATGTGCCCAAAAAAAATAATAATAATAAAAAAAAATAAAACACTTGAGCAGCACAACTATACTGTGGTCATCCTCACTCACTTTAAATCCATAACCACTTCAGTGATGCAGGGTGGTGGTCCTGAGTCTATCTCTGAACGGTGGAGTGTGAGACAGTGTGCATCCTGTAAAGAATGTTTGCCTTGCAAAGGACAGGTAAACACTCATTCACTCACACATCCAAAATAAGACCAATTCAGAGTGACAGCTCTACCTAAAATGCATGTTTGGACTGAAGGATGAAATCAAAACACACAGAGGAAACACATGCAAACATGTGGACAACATGCAAACTCTACACAATGAATACAGATTAAACCTGCACATTTAAGAAGCTATGAGGCAGCAGCATACCAACTCAGATAAAATGAAAAACAGTCATTGCAAAGCAGCTCTGAAATAAACTGTAAAAAAAAAAATGCTTGACCACAAAACCTTCTAAAGTAGTGGAGTTATTATGGTCAATAAAGCTTTCACGTGCATAGCAAAAAGAACCAAACAACATCCACCCCACCCAAAAAAACTAATAAAACCATAAAATGGGAACTTTGGTGCCTCTTTTGTACAGCCATTATGATGAGGGAAAATAACAGAATGCTAATCTGCACTTGCTTATCTGCCAGCTCTTAAGGAGACTCCAGAGTGAAGTTTACATGGAGACAAAAAACAGATTAAGAGAGGCAGAGCCCAGCCATCATGGAGAGGCAAGGGCTTTGTGGTTGTGAGGGAGCACAAATCTGGGATAGCCAAGCAGCTGACTTTGAAAGTGCCTCTCTCTGAGTAAACATCCCTGTAATGTCTGATAAGTATTCTTGCATATTTGGAACCTTCAGTTGAACAATGTGATGGTTGTGGAAATCAGTTTGCATCACCATTTCCTCTCTCGGTGCAAGGTACCTGGTTCCCTGTGTTACCAACATTTGAGATACAAAGATACAAATGTTTTGGCATTCAATTAATTCTTTTTAACTGCAGTTTGAAATTCTTTTTTTTTTTTACCTAGTCAAAATTTTGTAGCAAAAGGATCCTGCATTTCTGAGCCCAGCAATTAGCAGTAAAATGTGCTCAAATATAACAGGTGCATGGAATCATCTTTATCTGTCACCTCCATAATGTTTATAGCTCACATACTGAGTCCTGACTGTCCTTGATCAGAATGCAAAAGACCACCGAACACGCTTATAGGATGAATCAGTCAAAAATCTGTGTTGAATCAAAGTTTGTGAAAAGGTATTCTTTTTTCCAGTAATTTTAAATTAACTTTAACATAGCTCAAAGTTCACAAGTACTTCAATAATGCTGGAAAACAAAACTGGTTGTAGAGGTCAAATTTTGAGTAATTCTCAATTAGTATAAATGTCATTAGAAGTTAAACTAGGGTTTTTTTTTTTTTTTTAATTATTACATTCTTAGCTGAGTGTTTTAGAGAAGCTATCCAGCAAGTAAATTGAGGGACATTATCCATATTTTATTAATTGTGCATTCATGGCAAAAGTGACTTTTGATGTACAAACAAAAGGAGTCAGAGACTTCTGGTGTCCACTGGGTATGTAAGTTGTGGAACCAATATATTGACAACCACTGGTAGTAGGCAGTGGTGTCACATGGACCAAAATTCAGGGGGACAACTTCCTGTCTATATGTCCTAGTGCCCCATGTA
Organism: Arapaima gigas; assembly: GCA_900497675.1. NCBI lineage: Eukaryota > Metazoa > Chordata > Actinopteri > Osteoglossiformes > Osteoglossidae > Arapaima > Arapaima gigas. Next base: position 248,106 of record UFQX01000443.1, read on the forward strand.
ACAAAAATGACAGCAATTGAATTGTGAATTTTAACAAAAAATAGCATGGAAATAAATGCCTCCTTTGAAACTGAAACAGTCAATTTACTTTGAGGCCAAATCTAACTTCCTGACAAACAGCAGTATTGTCACTGAGATTTCATTACAGGGGCCCTAAAAATGCATGGAATATAAAGCACCTGCCAGAGGAGGGACTGCCGCCTCCTCCCCACACCCCCGTTTTCGGACATCCTCATTGGGTAACAAAGCAGAGAGTGATATAGCATCTGTACTCTGTACCACCAAAAGCCATTTGGTGATTAAATAGAGGGGAAAAAAGAAACAACATTTTGAGCAATTGTACTGTACCCTGAAGAGATATTTCATTCCTGTTTATCTTGCAAAAATGTCCTTGAGAGATGCATTCAAAAGGGAGGAAAAAAAAATTACACAACTGCCAGGCAGAAATTGTTTTCTATGCAGGGAAACTGAATCCAATCTTAAGTAACATCAGTCCCAACCTGATTTCTGGAGCCAAAGAAACTGCACATATATCCAAAAATCCAGTTTGGGTAATCTGTTCTGCTAATTTTTTTTTTTTTTTTTTAAATCCTATTAATATACCAAAAAAAGGAAAGAATAAAGCTTGTGCACAGATGCCCATTTAATCAACTAGCATCTTTTTTTATAAAGCAAGAGTTTTTATGCTTGTTTGTCACCTATATCCACTGCACAGCAATCTTTAGCTTCTTCTTGGATGTCAGTTACAGGAAAAAAGGGATAAGACTATAATTATCCAAAATGAACTAGAGTTTCCCACCCTCACATCTGCTTTACCTCCAAACTTTACTAATGCTGCATGATTAATATAATTGTTTGTAATTAAATGTCTTTTTTCCTAGAAATCTGTCCCTAGGACCATCTGCTGGGCTTTGTTGGCCACAGCACTACTGTCACTTGTCTGGAATTCATGAGTGTTCATCACAGCATGGACTACAGTTCTACAGCACCAGGGGCAAAAAGGAAGCACCCACTGAGCAGGAAAACATCCAGATCATCCCAAATGTTAAATAAATACTCAGCTGTTATGGACAATATGGACATGAGCTCTCACACATATCAATATTGTACTTCCCCAGACCGTCTCTGCTTCTTCGGCATACAGGGGAAAAAAAAGCTGGCAATTGATATGCGGGGAGGAAACAGGCTAAAAACAACCCAATCTCTTACACACAGACATGCACAGCAGCAGGACACTAACCATGTATCAGAGGGGGCTGTGGAGACACACAGGCTGGGCTTGGAGAATACTCAGGCAGGGCAGCACCTCATCACATTGACATGGTCAGCGTGAAACCTGATCTCATGTGCTCCCTCGTGGGAATTCAGATAACGTGCCCAGGCGTCATTCTCAGAAGGGCAGGTGGCGACCCTCACGAAGACAAAGCTGGAACAAGAGACTGCTCCAGTGATGCTGCTTTTGTGGCATTTAGACCAAAGGGTGTCACACATAAAGGCAGTGTAACACTACAGCTGTTATTCATATGACTGCCTCAGTGTTACTGTTTGCTTTGCTGACCCTTTCACTCAAATCATTTCACAGTTTCACCCATGTAAACAGGTGGACATTTCTGCTGAAGTGATTCAGGTTAAGCATTGCTTTAAACTGTGCAACAGTAGAGCTCCTTCTGAAACTTGAACTGCCAGCTGTCAAGTTACAAATGTGTGTCCTTAACCTCCCTTCTGACTGGTAACCCTACAAGAGAAGAGAGAATTTTTCAACTTTAGTAAACGTATGTTATGTGAAAATTAGCAAATTGACTCTCCATCCAAATACACCCTTTGTCCACAGTGATATCTGGGCCTATCTTAAATTAGCTAAAGGTCGAGTGTTAAACTCGAAGCCAGTCTCAGAGTAGTGGCTATCAACCGAGTGTTAAATATTCAACTGCTGCTTTGATACAGGGAGAGAGAAATCAAGTTAGTCACATTTGTAAGACAACCCCAGTGAACAGCACTATCAGCTACTACAGTTGACTTGGGGTCGGCAATGTATGATCACACACAGAGCAAAATTTAATATCCGCCCCAGTTCTGCGTTTATTACCGTTTTACAGGGTGGCACTCATTGGAAATGGCAAAACAAATTTGAGTCATAAAGAAACCAAAGGGGCGTTATTGCAATGTGTCTCTTATTACTTCCCACCATGTAGTGAATACAGAGTATTTACTCAGAGAATTTACCACCTTGCTTTTCACACAGTTTGTCTCTCTCAGTGGGATCTATTCCAGCTTTGAATGTTTATATAGGACTGATAATGCAAGTATGTTAAGAAAGAAGCAGAGAGTTTAGTATGATAACAAAATGGACATTTTTGTCTCCCAAAAGGGGAAAATAATCGCTCTTTGTTATCTTTTGTTATTTTATTACATATTAAACCCCACCCTCCAAGTGGTACTGCACATTTAATCCTACCAATTTCAGTGTTCGTGAGACATGGCTTAACACTAAAAGTACAGTTATGTGCAGCAAGAATATAAATGGTCCCATTCCAGAAGTCAATTTTAAAAGTAATTTAGAAATGTCATTTATTTAACTAATGCCTTTCTCCAAAGCAGCTTACTGATTTACCCATTTATACAGTTGAAAATTTTGCTGTATTAATTCAGAGTAAGTGCCTTACTCTGCTCAAGGGTACTACAGCAAGACTGCATTTGAACCTGGATCCTTCAAGTTCATACCAGAAGATAACTACCTATGCTGCCTGCTATCATAGACAGAGGATGGGGCATGAATGCTGTCTCAAAAGAACAGCACAAATACTGCCTGGATAGTGTAAATATGGGCTTTGTTCGTCCTACCAAACTGTTTATTACTTGTTGACCGATCAGATGGTCAAGACAAAGAAAACAGTTGGCTGTAACAACTGTCAAAAATACCTTTGAAATGAGCATCATAAGGGGAGGAAGTGGGTTCACTGGGAAAGAAAGGCAGCAGACCAGCTGATAAGCAGAACAGATTTCAAATGCTGCGAATTCTCACCAACAGCCGGCACACAGTCTCCTTTTCCAGCTGAAATGTGCTCCAGTTTTAAATAAAGTGCTGCTAAGAGCCCTCACCAAGGTGCCAGACACTGTATCGCACCCGCTCTCTCAATTTGCACCATATGCTGTTGAATTAAAAAGCCTTCCTACGCAAGAGAAGGGGCCCGGGGATGAGTGCTGGGGCCGTTGGCCCTGGCCGGGGGAAAGGATGATTCCGCCGCCTTTCCTTCACAGTCCACTGCATGGCACAACGCAGCCTAAATGCTTTTTTTTTTTTTTTTTTTTTTTTTTTTTTCTTTTATCAGCCCCACCCCCAAATGGGGTATTTTTTCGGGCCAAGAANNTTTTTTTTTTTTTTTTTTTTTTTTTTTTTTTTTTTTACACAACTGCTTTAGTTCATACAGTTCCAAGCAGGACTATGTTTATGTTTTGCAGTGTCTGTTGCTGTACTGCTACCAAATCTTTGCCTTATTTAGATCTCCAGCCCTCTTAAACTTATGTTTTAGTGAAACCTGTCCACTTCAGCTGAATGTGTATCTTTCACAAGTGCTTTCATTGTACCTCAACATTTTGATACCCAAAAACTTGGATACGTTGGTAGTTAGAAAACAAAATCCATTCTTTAACTGAAAATTCGATTTAACGTTGTCACTATTTTACTAATTTAGTTTTTTCTAAAATATATCTCCTACTTGTGCATGTTCCCTTTTGACCACACTTTTTAGAGTACTACAGGTGACAACATTTCACCAGATTCATCAGGTACATTATTAAAATAACGGACAGTTACTGAGGAGGGAAAAACTGGTTTAGTTATGGAAATTTAAACTGGGAGCACCTCTACTCGGAGGAATTCTGAAAAGTTACTAAAAAAGAGATAAAAGTAAAGACGCGGGATAGGTGTCGGTGCGCGGCGGAGGAGGCGCTTACTCTGCCCCTCGAATTTGCGGATGATCGTGTCTAGGAAGGTGTTCTGCGGCGCTACGTGCCCCCGGCGGACCGGCATCCTGTCGTGCGCCCGGCGCTGATCCGCAGCGTTCGTGGACTCTGTTTTGCAGTGTTTCGGAAGTCCAGTGGTGTCCCTTCACGCGGAGCGCCTCATCGGAGCAGAAGGGCGCTTTCCCTCTGCGGGGCAAGAACTGCAATCCGCCACCCGACAAGTTTTTAAATCAGACGTGCGTTAAGAAGGGGGGCAAGTGAGTACTCCGGGGACCGCGTCCGGGCTGCAGGTTCCGCGGCACGTTCTTGTTTTCCGTCCTTCCCTCCTTTTTAAAACAGTTTAAGAAATCACTTCTTGCCACGTGTGAAGGACAGGTCCCACACAGGCTGGTCCAGCGGCCTGTCGGGGCAGGAACTCTGTGCCATGGCGGAGTGCCGGTCCCTTCGGTGCCACCAGCGTCCGGCTGTGCGCTCCGTCTATAAAGATGCAGCCGCGCTCTCCCGTCCACCGCTTCACCAAGATGATCTCAGCGCTCAATTCACCGGCAGCAGCACCTCCTTAACCCCTTCTTCTTCCCAGGGTCGCCGCGGGGACGCGCACGCCTCTTTAAACACACTATTTGCGAAGTTCACTGCAGTCAGTTTTAAATGAGTCATTTAGAAACGCAGTAATGCTTCTCACTGAGAAAGGAGCCGGACAGGGTGCACATTACCAGCGCTGGGCTCTCACAATGGCCAACACTGTACCTCTGACATAACAAGGCACACAGTGAACCGAGTTTTCCAATTAATGGTGTTTCTAAATAATGCATAACGAAGGAAACCCGGGCAGACGTTGACGTTACCTCCACCAGGTGCGTCTCTGTTTGCATTCACAGGTGCAACGTTGATGGCAACCCCACGCGCTCGCTTTGTAACACGCGAGGTGTCGGGAAACGCCGCCGCGCCGTCTGAGTAACTAGCTTTAATGGTCTATCAAGAGATGGTAATCCAGTAAAAGCGCTGTTAAAAGTCTGGTTGCGGTGTATATTAATATCAATCAAAATATTTTTTTTTCAAAGGAGCCTTACGGTACCGCGTGGCTGGTTTTTCCCCTATTTGTTTTGTTTGTTTTAAGGGAGGACACTGCTAGCGCCGCTGCTGGGTGCGCGAGAGCCTCGCGTCGTGCCAGCTACGTCACAGCCCCTGCACGAGCCGTGGATGTGGAGTTCCCTCCTCGTCACTGGAGGGCAGACAATGGAACCGAGCGGGGGCCCGTGGTTTGTTTCATTTACAGTTCGATCACTGCCAGCCCCGCTGCGGTCCTCGTGACCCTGCGCTCTGAAGTGTCGCTGGAGCGCAGAACACCGTCGACTTACTATTTTTTGTACAACTCTCTTAAATGGGTTGCCATAACAAACCCGCTCACGCCCCCTCCCTTTCCGTACACGAGACGGGGAATCCACCGCGCGCCACGGGCGGCGTCCTCAGCTGCCTTTTCCCGCCTCCCTTATTTAGTCACGAGCGCGGGCGCGAAGCTCGGTCAAGGCGCCCCCTGCCTTTGAGTCAAGCAGACCGGCGCCATTTCCGCCGAGAGCGCCAGATTCACGTCTTTCGCGTCGTTTCTCTAACTTTGCCGAAATGGTGTTGGCCATTCAAAAAGATTCAAGGCAGTGTTCAGATTTTAAGTTCAAAATCAAAGCACATTTGCTCATGTCCTTTAGTGAATTTAATACATATATATAATTTTAAACCGAGGCTCATGCTGGAATAAAGGATAATGTATTGATATTCCTGTTTTGACTAGGTGTGATGTTCGGGCAGAAGTCCAGATATTTGTCGAATTCGTGTAGGACAAGTTTATTTTATAAAAAATGAGAATGTCAGTTTGAAGTGTTTGCAGAATATTAGCCACAATCCTTGGCCCGTTTCACATTGTGTTACTATGCAACTGAATATCTATTAATTGTCACATTGTATACAGAAAATTTCTGTAAAAGAGTTTGTATTTTCTGGATGCTTTTAAATTTGTTGAACTACTCTGTTAAAATGATAGGATCCAATTGTAGTTTCTGTCTTGATAAATGCTGAATTTCTGTGTATGGAAATGAAGGCATGTTGAAGAGTTGCCTGTGGACAATGCTGGTGCATGAAGTGTGTGTATGACTGCTAACTGCCCACTCTCTGTGGGGACATGGAGCCCCTCCAAACTGTCCCCTGGAGGAGTAGAGCTCTGTCCGTGGTGCTGGATGAGTTTGAATATTGAGTCCACTGATGAGAAAACAGAAGGTTGTGGTCTGGGATTTCAGTTGTTTCTCTGTCCTGGGTACAGAATTTTGCAGCTACAGGACCTTCAAACTACAGCATCCTAAAGTAGCATCGCTTTGAACAAAGCACACATCACAGTGATTTATACGATCATCTGTGCAAGTCACATTCTAAGTTAAAATGCTCACCCGTCCATTCCAATAATTGGTTGTCCAGTTCAGGGTCATGCTGGTTCGGATGCTACCATAAAATCATAAGATAGGAGTCAGGTTACACTCTGGGTGGGATTCCAGTGCATCACGGAACAATTGCATACACTTACTCACTCACGCGCTACAGGAAACTTATCACCAGTGCACCTGAAACACGCTTTTTGGGTATGAAAGGAACCCACAGCACCCAGAGGAAACCCATGCAAACCCCACACATATTGAAGTCAAATTTTTAATGCAAACAGCACAGAAACCATGAGGCACCAGCACTGCCTGCTGTGCCACTATAATGTCACTAATTAAAAGGCAGTCCTGTGTGCATTCCAGTCAGGATGCCATGAATGACACAACGATATAATTCGTATTAAGTAGACTGCTGTAGCTAAATTCCGTGTAATCCTGTGTCTGTTAAAGATGCAATCCTCTGTTAAGTAGGGCACATTTTCGTTCCACCACTGGAGCCGTGGACATCAAGGAGGGTAGCGACTGTCATCAGGGTGTGCATTCTACATGGAGCAGGACTGTTGCCAGGGTGTGAAACGGCCCCTCTCTGGTTGTAATAGGAACGTTCAGCTCATCTTTCAGCTCAGCCAGGTGCAGTTGACAGATGTGATTTGCTCTAACTGAGCCAGTGAGCTCTCCTGCCTCCCCTTCCCTATCTGCAAGCATCTGTACCAGGTCTTACTCTCACAGCCAGCTTGATTCTGCACTGCACCTGACCTCTTGCTGTCATTCTGCATTCACAGTTCTTGTTTCTCACCCTAACTGAGCAAAAAAAAAAATAAAAAAAGGCTCAAAACACGCAATGGCTTGCAACTGCATGAAATTTTCCTCTCCTAGTGAAAATTAGTTGTTTGATAGATGGTTGCTTCCAAAGCTAGCACATTCATAACATTAAAATGTTACATTTTATGTTAAAACATTATCTATATAGATAGTGGAATTGCTGAACCAAAATAAGTATATCAAAGGTACAATAGTGTGGCCTCCCCTGCATATTTATTAGCCTGTGTGATTTGGTCACAAGTCCAGGACTGTAACTGTTGCAACAGCTTACCTACTTTTAGTAAATTTTCTCATAGACAAAGGGAGACAAAAGGTTTGTCTCATGTGCTTTATATTTATTGGTAAAATAATAAAAGCTGTACAGAATAAGGGCCTCAGTGAGTTTCATAAAGCACTCTATAATAAGGAAATCAGTCATATAATGACTACGGGCTACAGCGCAAAATCATTCAAGGGCTCAGGAAACAGAGAGCACTGGCTGTTCAGGGATGTCCACCTATCCCTCTAAGTGTAATCAGCGTTTGGAAAAATCTCCACCTGTAACAGAAACAGATCAATGGATTGTGACAAGATAATTTTTTGAAAAAATCATTATTAATAATGTAAACTCACTGCTTCTCTTCAGATGATCACTCTCACCACACAAAGCAGTTACACACGTACCCTGGCAGCTGGTGCATTCACAGCTGTGGATGATGGGCAGAACCACAGGCTCAGTCTCTCCACTATCACAGCGCAGGCTGAGGAAGCGTACAGGGTTGTCAGGGTCTAGTCGGTAGCTGCAGCAGTCACATGCAGCCTGCAGGTAGGGCTCCTTTGTGGAAAGAGGATTGGAAGTCCTAAGGTTCACTTCAATCAAATGGGCCATTACATGGTTCCAAGGATAGCAAGAATAAAAGAGTGATCAGTACACAAATTGAATGAGACCAAACAGGACAGAAACACTACCTAACAAGGTAAAATATCACAAGTGAACATGTGGGAAATTAGTATTTATATACCTCCAGAATGACATCGGTCCTCGACAAACAGCGCCCTTTGCAGTAGCTGACTTCCACATTGTCAAGATGACAGTCTCCCTTAGTGATATTCCTGACCTCAGTGTAGCGGCGACATTGTGCCTCAGGCTCCCCTGAGAAAAGGGTAAACAAATTGGGCCAAAAGAAAGGATTCAGATAAGAGAACAAGCATTACAGTTAAAAGAAGATAAGAGTTAATAGAAGTGAATGTGTACACAAAGGGTGAGAAGATGGAGAAAAGTCATGATGAGCATCTTGATCTTCAGCAGAATACATTTCAAACAAAAATTAAATATTATGAGCTTTACATGGTGCATTAACCAGTGGAGAAAATACTTCCTCTTATCTGTTTTCCCTTACCAGGGAATTCCTTCCTGCAAACTGGACAGCAGCTTCCAGGTTCCTCTACCTTTACTTCACCCTGAGCAAAGGGGATAGGGCAAACACCCAGTTATATTGTTAATAGAGCTATGCTTCGCTTACACTGCAGTTATTCTGTATAATTATTTGCTTTTCTAATGTATTTTGCTATTGATTTATCTGTTTGGTTCATTTATACTGTAGCAGAGGACCTGGTAGACACCAAGCAGCTCTTCATGCTAACAGAGCACAATGAATCCTGGTGTAAAATCTTTAGTAAGAATGTTACTGTAACTCTAATGTCGTCACATTTTAAAGCAAGGGTCTGTTTGAATGAATTATATTTCATGTGAACCTGGGTCAAAGCAGATGTGAACGTTAGCTAAGGAGTTGTCCTGCCATAGCGAAGCTGACTAACCAGTAAATTAACTCTGGTTCAGAGAACAGTATTGCTCACTCAGCTTAGTTTTTGATTGAGCCTAAAGATCATTCCTGTATAAAAATTAATAAGCTAAATCCTAAAGCCATGTAATTTGTTTATTAGTTGCCCTGGGACACAGGGTTTCAGATTAAGTGATAACTTTGAGAAAACCCCCTCGTACATTCACCTCTTGACACTGCAGTGTGGGGCACCCCAGCTGGCATTGCGTTAGGCCGTTCACACAGCGGCATGTCTGGCAGCCCTTCACCCACTCTGAACCGGCCTGTGGGGAAGAGAACACCCTTTACAGCCACTTATCTTTTCACTCTCAAACCTCTATTCAACTTTATATTCTGGTTAGTAGAGAACTGTATTTCTATAATATTTTCTCATTTTTCATACATTTGTAGCTTATCAGAGAGGTGTTTTCAAAACACTGATTTATTTTTCATTGTACTGTGACTGCAGGAACAATTTTAGGAAGTTTCTAAAGATATCTACAGACAAACACCATCCATCATGCTTAATTTCCAGAAATAAATTCATGCAGAGGGTACAAATGAAATAAGTCATCACAAACATGCAGAGTGGAAAAGGGAAGTAAAACATGAGGTAAGAATATGAAGGGTGAGGGCAGGGAATAGGCAGTGGAGGGGTCATGACATAAGAGGCGAGCAAAAGGAGTATGGTCAGAGCCTCAGAAGGGAAAAGGATATCGAGAGTTTACCTTGCGCCGCACCCCGTCATCTTCACACTCACAGAGGGCAGCAATCACACATTCGCCCTCAGCATTCCGGTACCGTCCCTCCTGGCACATGCAGCCCTCTCTTTTTTTCAGACTGCTACACTCTGGGGGTGTGGTCTGGTAAATCTCACCACAGCTCCTTTCACATGGGGTTACAGCCACTCCCGATGCACTTCTCCTCCATCGCTCTCCCACAGGACATGCTGAAAAATGATGAAAGCAACAAATGAGTAGTCACATTTTACTTTATACTTTTTGTTCCTGTGCTTTACTGTCCATAATGCCTCTGCTTTTGGCCAAATGACTCAGATAGAGCATGTGCCGTAAGAGCAAGTGGTTTGCATACTTTAAACACTTTAGGTTACAGGTGGGCTACAAAGCTAGCATCAAAGTAGTTTAGCAGGAAACACTTAGGGTTTGATGGTGCAGCTACCCTAGGCTAAGTTAAACTACATTAAAAATAATATATTTCCATTTGTCCCTTCCCTTTTACATATTTTCCATTTGTTCCTTGTTTATTGATATCCTTAGATTCATTTCCTCTGCATCACTCCTGAGATAATTTCTTTAATAATTTGAAGCAAGTCTGTAAAATATTTGTGGAACTTAGCGTAACACAAGTCCTTGTCCTCAGCAGTGATATAGACAGATGAGCCCTGCCCCTGCTCACCGCAGTCTTGTGCCAGGCAAGGCCTGGTGCGCCATGTGGAGCCCTGGCACTCAGCCCCTCCATATTGCTGAGCCCTAAGTTCTGTCCGCTCTGATCGCTGCTCTCCAGAACCACAGGTTGCAGAGCAAGGGCCCCATTCGGCCCAGTCTCCCCACTCACAGTCCACTGGGAGAAACAGCATGAGATATTGTATGACCATAGTTGTTGAGATGGAGCAAACTAAAGGAGAACTAGTAAACATCTCTAGAGTATAGTGTAAATGCCTGGGGTTTGTTCTTTCTCACCCAGCTCAACCATACAAATGTAATCATAGTAGCCAGTGTTAACACTGTAGTTTGCTTAAGGGAAAATGTGTTGACAAGCACAGCATCAGTCAACAACCATGGTTTGCTGTGCTCTGTTTGTTGCCACTGTGACTGTCACCAATATAAGAAGTTTTTGAATTACAGAATGAATGGTACTGACAAACCATGAGTATAGGTGAGTTGTACTCACCATCACAGACATCCCCAGAGCAGTTAAACATGCCTTCCTGGCAAACACTGGAGTGAAAATTTGTTCAAAGCAGCATTAATATGTAGTAGGGATAATAGTATAACTGATATCTATCATTGGATCTTGGTTGATAGATTTAAAGTGTGGGTACCAGGTGTTGCAGAGCCACTGCATGACTGTCCCAGGAGGGATCACCTCCCTATGGTCATCAAGGGTGAGGTTCCACCACCCATGCAGAGAGAGGGATGAGCAAGGACATGTCGAATGGGGGACACAAACTCCTTCAAGCAGAACCTGAGGGGAAAAAATTAGGTAGAAAAAGTCAGAATCAATAAAAGGACAGGAATAAGAGTACAAGACGCATTGGGACTTTATGATTACTGATATCAACATGGTTTATCTTAACTGTCTTCACACACTTCCCTTTTAAACTCTGTACATTTCCCTCATCTGTGAAATGACAAAGAGCTATTTAATGTGTTATATAAGTGGAGCGAGTGAAGCTTTGGCCTAGTGATAGACAGGTAAAACAGGTGCTCTCCAGTCCAAGGGGCAACAACCTCTGCCCTCTATTCAAGGGTAAAAAATTACATCTGTTCGGAGGGCTGCAGTCTATGGAGGTTTTTTTTGTGCTGAGAAAAGGCTTGTATTCAAAAGCAACTTATACTGATTAACTCTTTATACGTTTGGACACCAGGGACAGCAGTCTGTATTGAGCAAATTAACAAGAGGTTCAACAGCAAGACTGTTGCAGGGCTTGAAAATGCTACTTTTTTGTCAAAAATAAATGCAATGCAACTGAGTCGCCCGAGACACACCTGAGACTAAGAATTGCATTGCAAGTGATGATCCCCCCTTGTTAAAATTAACAAAGTTAACATTATCCTTTTTGGATAATGGACACTTTGGTACTTGATCACTATTGAAATATTGCAGTTTCTTTGTTGTTTGCTTCATAGATGTAAATTTATTCATAATTTTTCATTGTTGTTGTTTCTATTCTAATAAAATAGACTCTACCCACCATCCCTGGTAGACAGGTGCACCCTGGGCGACAGGGTCCAGACATACACTGGGTCTCAAGCCACAGGTCTTCACAGGTGTAAGGGCAGGAATTGGCGCAGATGCTGAACACTTGACCACTGGGGCACTCTGTGGTAAAGAGAGTTTTATCTAGTGAAAACATTAACCCTCACATATCACTTGTTTGGGGTAAACCAATACCAAGTAGCGCAAGGCTGAAACTACCAGTCCATTTGGGTGTATAGCTGTACAGTATGCAAAGTTGAGAAGCTGTTGCTGTTTTGACATAGCATTGTTGAGTGTGTGTTACACAGAATAAAACAGAGATGCCAGAAAGTCCCTACCTGGCTCACAACTGTGTGTATTACAGGCAGTGTGTTGCTCCAAGGGAGAGGGACAATCCTGGCCTCTGACCTGAGGTTCCTGTAGAATTGTCTTGTTCCGCACTGACAGTCCTCCACCACAGGAGGTGCTGCACACACTCCAGGCTGACCACTCACTCAGAATGCAGCCCACTGAAGTTGAAATGAAAGGCAGTGAGACAGGTAGAAATGAATAGCAATATGGAAGCAAAGAGCCTAAGGAGGAGGAAGAGTCATATGCTGTCAGAGCGGTTTCTTATACCTGGACATGGTGACAGCAGACAAGGCTCTTCTTGCAAAGTATCCCTGCAAGGTGGTCCTTCGTCTGCCTCCTGGCACTGCCGTGTCCGGGTCCTGTTTCCACTCCCACAGGTGGAGGAGCATACACTCCAGGGACCCCACGGGCCATAAATGGGGCAGGTCATGCTGCTGCAGGTTAGGGTGCCATTCTGGCATGTGCTGTAAGGTGGAGAGGATATACAGGATGTAGTGTACTGTGCCCAATTCCACTTTATCTACAGTCACTCCCATTCCCTGACTCCCATGCCCCCTCACCAGGTATTGCAGTTAACAGTCACATTCTCGCCAGGTTCAATCTCCAGGGTGCCATTTACAAAGGGGATGCCACAGCGGCACATGGACATGAGGATGCAGCGTCCATCTTGCATGAGCTGCCCATCTGGGCATCGACACCCTGAACCAAGACAGACAGTTTGAGAAAAAGAGAGCTATTAAAGGAATAAGTATAAAAGTACAACTGTTGTTTTATGCATAATTGTTCTGGTAGCACTAGCAGACCTCCAAGTCCCTTAAGCTAACAGGGCAACACTATAGTGGTCTGTACAGGTCAGGTGTCCTCCCTCCTCTACGGCAACAACAGAAAACTCTCTCTATCAAGCCAGACAGTGAAGAAGAGTGTTTTGTTTTAATAACACTTTTTTGCATTACAATCTAACAGTTTTACAATTTGGCTCGTTATTCTGTTTGTTGGGTTTTTGGAAATGCCTTTCCTAGTGGGTACACAGACACCATTGAGTTTCTGTGATCTTTAAAGGTCTAGTCTTTTACCCAGTTTAAGTTGGGCTGTAGAAGACCACAATACAGAACTTTGCATTCGGGGCAAGATTCTGATTCTCAGTGGGGAGATTAGCAGTCCATACCTGGCTGGCACGGTCCTTGCAGACACTGCACATATTCCCAAAGATCGGTGCAGCTACGAGGACACTGGTTGGCACAGGATGCATGGTAGATGCGTCCCCGGTCCTCACACCGCTCTCCTGCACAGGATGATGCAGCATTAATAGTGCAGGCACAACTAATTTCTGAAGACTGTTCTGTCTATATACATTCAGGTTTAGAAGGCAGTAAAATATGTGATTTTTCCTGTGCTCAAGCTATTAACACAGCAGTGCTTCTCACCGGGACAGAGGGCTGTGTTGCAGCTTTGCGTCTGGGAGTGTTGCCTGTGACACCCGGGTCCCTCTGGGAGGGCCTGGACCTCTCTGTTGCGCTGACGGAAGCCCCCACTGCAAGGGTTCAGGCATGTGCTCCAAGGACCCCACATACTCCATTGGCACAGGTCTAAGGGGCACATAGCACCATCACCAGGCAGCATATGGAAGCCACAGCAGTTTTTCCTCCAACATGGCACTCCCTGCTGCCTGCTGGTACTCCAGCTGTTGGCTTATTTAAACAAGCCCCACCCCTTACCATTGCCTGGCAACAAAGCTCACCTTGACAGGCAGTGGGGTCTGGGCATAGCCGCTCCTCCTCCAGCTTTCCTTTGCATGGTCCTGTCTCCTCACTGATTGGCAGCCCAGAGTCCAGGTCCAGGCAGGTGCGGTACCGTCGCTGGACTGACACTAGCTGGGCAGTGTCCTGGGGTGCTGTCGTCGACTGTAGGGAGGACGGGGGGACACATGGGGAGCAGGGGGTCCACTCGGACCACTCACTCAGGGACACTAGGTAAATGCAGACGGAAAGGTGTAGGTCAATTTAAGAAGCTGCTTCTCCATGAAAATCATGGGCTCTTGCTATCCCAGACATTTAAAGAATAACAGATCAGAACCAAAAAACACAAAGCCTGTGGTCACTGGTCCTTACCCTCACACTCACGGTTGTCACACTGCAGTTTGGCATCTTGACAGAGGCTGACATCACAGTCACAAAGACACACAGGTAGAAGTAATAAAAAGACATAAACAGTAATTTACCTCAATCTTTAAAAATCAGGTACCATTCAAGCATGTCACAAACAATGAGCTAATTCAAAATATATTCATCTTTTACAGTTCTGTATTACACCAGCTGATCTCTTTCTTCATTATAATCTCTCACCAGGTACTGCAACCCACTGTCACTACCACCCCCTGCGGGACACTGAGAGATTCGGGCTTCTCAGAATTGTGGTGTAGGAGGAGCAGACAGTCACACTCTTCAGGAGCAACGCAGGTTCCATTTTGCTGTAGCAGTCCCTGAAAAAACGTGTGCAAAGAGTGCAGCAAGGAGTAGAAATGACACATTTGAAAACCATTTAAACACCAGACGCAGTGGACGGAGTAATGGAGAACAGAAGCTAGGCTCATCACTGTGTAAGGGGTGGCACTGATACCTGAGGACAGTAGCAGCCAGGGGTGCATGCAGTAGGCCCTACACATTCCTCCTTGTGGCCATGCAGTGTACACATTTTCTCACATGGGGAGCCACACTCCAAGTACTGGAATGGCTCCTCACATTCTGGAACACAAATGGTGCTAAAGTCATAATAAATGTCACTGGCAGGAAAAACACAGTCGCACTAGATCTAAGGGTTGGATGTTCAGTGCAGTACACACATGCACACACACACACACAGACGTGCATGCTAACACCTTGACAGTGTCCCAGATCACAGCTCCTGCTCTGGGTTAGAAGTTCCGGGCATTGCTGTCCCTTGATGGTGGCAGAGAGTGGCGTACGATATCGCTGCTGCCAAGGAGCCACACAGGAGCACGGTGTCCACTCACTCCACTCAGACATTGGACATTCTACAAACAGACATAGTTTGAAGAGGAGGGACTCATAAGGAGAAGAACTACCCGAGGGCCACAGTAAAAATAAAAAGAGACATAAAATAAATGTTAATATTCTGTAATTGTCTGCCATTCCATCTGGGGATACCCTAACTAGCCTGTCGATGACTGTTTCCAGGGGAGACTTTAGACCATCACAGCCCTCAGTTGGACATGCACTAACAGCAAGTGTAAATGAGTATGTGTTTTAAGCAGTCTAACAGCTAGCATAGGAGTTAAGTATACAGAGTTCAGTGCTGAAGGTTCTATATTTAATATTTAAGAGAAACCCTGCAGTCATACACTTGTGCAAGGAATCTGCCCAGAAATAAGCTGTACTGAAATATAAAGCTTTATAACTGGATAAAACATTATGAAAATGTATTTATTTTATAGCAATAGTTATATTCTAAGTGTTTTATTGGTTTCAGGCCCTAAAGCTATAACTCAGAGGCTGCTTTTGGTGGCACATAATGCCTGAGGGAAGCAGAACCTGGGCAGGGCTGTGTGTAGCAGAGCTGGGTCTCCTCTCTATTTTGCTCCTCATCCACCTCAGCTGAACAGGAAGCGTTGCCCTCTTCTGCACATATACAGCTCCGGTGCCGCAAAATCACACCCGCACCACAGCTACGAGAGCAAGCAGACCATGGGGACCACGGACAGAGGTCATCTGTGGGAAACAGACATGGATTAAAATACATACAAACACACAACAGCAGTCTAATGAATTTATTATCTTAAAGGACTGATAGGGTAAAAGCATATTCTGACATGAACATCAGATTTTAAACTTGTGGACTGAGGACAGTTTGGGCTGCTCAGTGAAGGGTAGAGTTGCTCTGTAAGACTGCCCTACAAACAATCTTGGTCGTTACAGTGGACATGCAAAAATGCTGTATGTGTTGGCTCTGTTACCAAGGCAGGGTGAGCTGTGGCAGTCCTGGGCTTCTCTCTCAGGACCAGGGCACTCAGTGCCATTGTTGCGTGGCGGTGGGTTTATACAGGCCCGGGTTCGGATTTGTGTCCCACGCCCACAGGTCACTGGGCAGTCTGACCATACAGACCAGGGCGTCCACCCACCATCCACTGTCAGCAGCAGGACAGGAGAAGAAGCAACATGAAGTTTAACTACTTTTTGTCAGTGATCAACAACTTCTGTTCTTCAGTGGGTCAGAGTCTGCTGCCTCAAATCTTAGTGTCTTTACTGAACCAGTTATTTTTTACTATTATTAAGCTTATTTCCTTATCCAAGGCAATTTGAAATATTATGCTTGTACATGAACCTCCTTGAAATAATTTCCCCATCCATCTAAAAGTGCTATGCTAAATTGAGTTGCAGTTTGTGGAAGAGCCACACTTCCACAAAATCATCCATCCATCGAATTTGCCTGAAATACATGCTTGTGTAGACTGTGGGAAGAGAACAGAGGACACAGAGAAAACCCATGGAAACATGGAGAGGATGTGCAAACTCCACACACAGACTGAGCTGGAATCAAACCCATATTAAATTCAAAGCCCAGGAGCCACCATCATACCCACCCATAGTGAAAGGATTTCATCTAATTTATTTAGTCTGGTGGTGGCCTCACATAATGTTCCAGACAACAGAATATCATGAATGAAAATATAATTTCTAGACTTCATAATTCAAAGAACAGGATTTTTGCAATCATGGATTTTATCAACCGGTTTCTGAGGAAACAATTGGTTTGGCAGGGGCCTCTGGTTACAGATATTGACACACCTTGACACTCAATGTGCTGGCAGTAGTCTCCCTCTGGGGTGCAGGTGCTGCAAAACACACACACACACACACACACACACACACACACACACACACTCACAGTGTTAGTACTCGTTGTGCTCATACTAGCTCCATAATAACTTGTTTTACCCCAGTGTCACACTGCTGTATACAGAGCTTTGCCCCAGACTGCAGACAAGCACGTTTACCTGCAAATTGGTAAAGAGCCTATTGTCAGCTTTACATATTTGAACTTTAACTTGATTGTGAATGGTGAGGGCTGCTTATTCTACAGAATAAATATGTTACACTCCATACAAAGCTTTACTCACCAATGCCTTACTGTCTGGAAACATTTCACACAAATGTCAGATGTTCTTCCTCTCCCCTTTCTTACCACTGCTGACACTCCCCCTGTAACCATGTGTCTCCCACCAAGAGCTCGCGGTTGTTATGGACACAAAGAGGAGGGCACAACCCTGGGTCACATGGTTTTCTCTCCAATTCCTCGCCTTGGCAGTCGGTATCCACAGAGTTCGAAATCAGTGATCTGATGGATGCAAAAAATATAGACATCACTGAAGACTGCCATCCTGATCGATATTTGGAAAACACCTGTGAGAGCTGGAGGCAGATATTCATCGCTGCCATGACCTTAATGTCATAAACATTGGGCTGATGTGTTCAAAATTCTTCAATGAGTCTTCTAAATGGCAGCCATCAGTCACCTCTATAGTAATCCATCACAGAAAAGTCCAGAACTAACTCTTGATGTTTTGGGCTTAAATATATTTCTCCAGCACCACCAACAGTAGTTTCAGTGCTGTAGACCAACATGTGTATTCAGACCCCCTACGAACCTAAAGCGTGTCCTGTGGCCCGACCCACAGGAGGTGCTGCAGGGTGCCCAGATTGACCAGGTGCTCCAGGTACAGTTGACCTGGGTGCAACTGTGGTTGGTGCAGGAGAGGAGCCCATTAATACAGCTGCAATTGTTGCAGTCATCCTTGTGCCAGCTACCAGCAGCCCACGTGTGACCTTGTGCATTGATGCAGTCGCATTGCCATGTGTGTACACAGATGCCATCCTGCTCCAGCTGACCTGTGTGTGAACACAAAAAAGAAGCAGATCAGCACAGCAACTTACATGGAGTATCAGTTACAGAGCTAAGCAGAACTTTTATTTACAAGAAACTTGTAGGACCATAAGGGTGACATCCAGGAATATGAACAAACTAAACTGTACACCTGAAATATGTAGACAGGTCTACTAACTAAATAATGTGATAATGCATGACAACTGGTTCTACCATTTGCAGACTTGTCCGTGTTAAATCTGGTGCATGGATACTGGAACCTGTGGTCAGCATCTCAGTTCACAGAGTGGACCTAGGGGAGAACCTGTCCCAACTCAGTGTGGTGCCTAGAACTAGCAACCCACCTGGTGGACAATGGCATCCAGCCTGGCACTCACTGTTCTCATGACACTGAATACCCTGCTGCAGGTCAGAGCAACGCTGGGGGCAGATATTGGCACATAATACAAAGTCCTGGCCTGGTGGACACTCCTTGTCATCTAGGGACAGAAAACACATAGTAGACAGTTGTTTTGTCGTAAAGCCAAAGTCATGTTTCCACAGCACTTTACACTTAACGAAACAGAGGGCCTATACTGCTCAACACAAGTAGCTGATAATAGCATTAGAATGCAGTGATCCATAGATGCATACTGTATACTTACTGTAATTAGTATTTGTTTTTATTACATTATTGTATGGAGGAAATGCTATGATGCTTATCTGTGCACTTACATGCACTCATTAATTCATAGACATTAAGATCAATATAGAGCCTTTTATGCTATAATGCACTTGTGATAAATGAAAAGTAAATCAAAACACATAAACACAATAATTCATATTAATACTGCCTTACAAGAGAATTCTACTTAAATTATTAACTAATAAATAAGCCTTTGCTTTGTTTTTTGTCTTTTCTGTATATTTAGAAAATTTATTACCTAATCTGCCAATTTTTGATGATAACCAGTTTTCAAGAATCTTGCATAGGATGAGGTCAAAGGTCACAACATTTCGGATATTGCATGCTAACATCCATGGTTTCAGAGAATCTATTATTTTCAAAATCTTGGTCAGGCTCACTATTTACCTCTTGATCATTCAGGATACCTGAAAGTGACCTGAAAGCACTGGAAGAGAAGTTCTCACCACAGGGCCTGGTATTGCAAGGCTTCACTTGGTTCTTTTCCCCCTTGCAATTGTGCCCCCCATTCTTGGGAGGAGGGTTGGAGCAGGACCGGGTTCGGAGGGAACGCCCACCTCCACATGGCTTGTCACAATGGGACCAGGAGCTCCAGTGGGACCAGCCCCCATCAACTAAAGAAAGTCAGGAGTAACCACATGATAAAGGTTAATCGATTAGTGAATCATTTATAGTCTAGGTATAATGTTAATTTATTGGGTATAATTACCCCTTTTAAATTAGCAAATGCTTGCTTTATTACAGTAACTAAAAGAAATATGTCTAAACTTAATGTCTAAACACAAATTCAATTAATCATTAAGCTGGATATTTTCAGTGGAGTATGTCCCCAAAACTTATTGAAGTAACTTATTCAAAGGTAGACTTGCAGAATACCTCACTGGAAAGTATGGTCACAGTAATTTACTCTGACTTATGTTATGTGGTACCATAGTGGTTAACAATGAAAACTTCTAATCTGCCATCTGTCACTTTGTACTCCTGACTACCACTGTATTGCCCTTGAAGAAGGTATTTTTGCAGTGTCCAGCTGTATAAATGTTACAGTTACATTCAGTTCATTGACAGTAGCAAGAAAAAGTTTGTGAAATTATGGAAGTATGTGGATTTTCAAAATAAGTCACAAGAACAGACAGACACAATCTGTTGAAAATAAC
This sequence comes from Arapaima gigas, assembly GCA_900497675.1. Classification (NCBI taxonomy): domain Eukaryota; kingdom Metazoa; phylum Chordata; class Actinopteri; order Osteoglossiformes; family Osteoglossidae; genus Arapaima; species Arapaima gigas. The sequence goes on from UFQX01000443.1 coordinate 268,144, forward strand.
AACACATAAACCATTGTACTTATTGTCAATATTGAATACATCATTTAAACATTCACAGTCCAGTTTGTGATTAGTAACTCCACCAAATGTTTCCTGTAACTGCTGATCAGATTTGCACAACAGTGAGGAGGCATTTTTGACCATTCTTCCTTAAAAAACCGGTTCAGAGTCATGGAATCATTAGAAACATTGATTCTGAAAGGCCGTCTCGTTCCGTAGTAATATAGTTTCAGGCTCAGTGCATTCTGCAGGCTCACCTTCGCATGCTTGGATGTTGCAGAAGCGGCTTTCAATATGTCCTCCCAGAATGTCTTCACACCAGGTTCCATTGGTGCCAGGAGCCACATAGGTCCGTAGGCGCTGCTGCTGCCCAACACCACAGGAGCGAGAACAGGTGCTCCAGGTGGCCCACTCAGTCCATGAGCAATTCCTATCAGCACAGTCCTCTTCTTGACAGGGTCCCCCATCTAAATGGAACAACAGCTCATGGGAGCAACACTGAGCTGAGTTCTGGTTCACACTAGACCACCTGACAGAATGGGCACCAACCAGATACTAGCATTACTGTTTGATGCAGTACAGCTTAACCACAGCCACCCTCAGTTAGTGAAATAAAACCACAGTCATGAACTGGTCTGATTGCCTTGGTGTAACAGCCTGACATGGCTGATTGAAAAGGGGGATAAGAAAAGCCAACATAAGAAATCAATGACAGATTTAAAAGTACACAAGGACTATGCTCCGTTTCAAATGCTGCATAGAAAAAGGGGTTGAGTGTTAGGTACCAGGACTTTTGAGCAATTTTAGACAAACAACCAAACAAACAGCAAAAGGCCAGTGAGAGAGGTTGCATGGTCAGAACCAGGATGCTGGGGAAGAGGTACACTCACCAGGACACTGGGGCAAGTTGCAGGCCCTTTCCTGATGGATCTCGCCAGAACAGGGTGGTAGGACACATTCCCGATGTCGTGACTTCCAGGCTGGGGTTTTAGCATCACTGCAGGACCGAGAACATGGGCTCCAAGAGGTCCAGGGAGAAAAGCCTGCATCGTCATCTGCAAGGAGACCGACAATAAAAACCTTCATTCAGTAAAGAAACACACAGTACGTTAGGACTATAATAAAGACCACCTTGAAAATAACATTAAAACATACTTTGCAAAGAGTAAAATTTATGATAAGTGATTCCTCATGGTCATGTTGATTTCTGTTTCACAATTGTTTATTTGTTGTCTGATTGCATTTTACAGTGTTTAAGCTTTTAGGTTAAAATATTGCTTTTTCAAGGCTTAATGGATTTTCAAGGTTACCTCTGCAGTTTTTGGCCCATTATCCATGGTACATTTTGTATTCTTTGATATGGTCATCCAGTAATTTTGAGGAACTTTAGAGAATTTATTTTTTTGCATCTCTGACATTGAACTTTTTCAGTATACATTCAGTACCAAGTGCTGCCAGACTGCATGGTGTTGCCATATCTGGCTTTACAATACCTGCAAAGCTACAGAAAATATGAAAATACAGCTACAGCTTGCCTCTGATGCTCTTGATGCATTTGGGAACTATGCAAGAGCTTCCTCCCCTCAAATTAGCACATCTGCTGGGATCCAAAAAATCTCTGCAAACACTCAAAGTGTGTTGTTCTGTTTTTTCGCCTTTGTGAGGATTTAGACATGTCTGTGGACTCTGTGGAGCTCAGGTTCACATTTCTGCCTTCATTAATTGTTGATTTTTAGTCTATTTCATGAGACAATCTTGGACCCAGATCTCCCAAACCATATGACTGTGGCAGAATCCAAAATGTCATGTTTTATTATTACAGGAGCCAGTATCCAAATCCCTCTAAATGTCTAACCCCTTTGGTTCTTTGTATTATACAGCAGAAAAACAGGATTACTAACTGCTTAGCCTTATTACTGGAAATTTATTTCATTAGGGAACAAATGGAGTAAATTCCAGTAAGCACTGCCAGCAAATTCAGAGCTACATCTAACCAGCCTTTAAAATTTTCAGAGTCAAAATGGTTTGTCCATGGTTTATAATTCATTTTCAAAATGTAACTGTAAAGCTATTCTGAATACAGTATTGGGAAGATTTTATAGTGCAAGACTTACTCTGTAAAAAAAACTGGGATTAATATTATTCTTTGTTCAATATTTTTTAAGGCATTGCATTGACATTGTATTACAAGGTTTGTATACAAAGCTACAATGATTGAGTATTAATACAGGCAATTTTTTCTGTAGCAAATCTAAAGTAAGTACCTTCATCTAGGGTACTAGAGTGGGTTTAGGATTTGAAAATATGTTGCAAGGACTGGTACCCCTTAGAAATGAGTTAAGCTATCTTTTTTACATAGCATCCTACGGGATATCAAGGTCATGCAGACTGTCGATTTTTTCTATATGTCGATTACTCTGAGACAGTCCAATACAGAAGTAGTCAGTCATGCTCCAGGAAGCTTTTTAGTTTGGTTAGAAAATTGACTAACCAAGCAAATCATTGACACCCACAAAAGTCTGGTAATCTTACTCTATCCAAGCAAGGAGAATACTTTATCATTTAAATGCTGTGAAACAGTAAAGACCCCCAAACCCCAAGAACTAGGGTTCATACAGTATAATTGTTGACACTTGTCCTAATGAATCACCCAGTTACATTCCTGTATGTGGACTTGAAAACTTACACCAACACCAAAACACAATTAATAAAATAAAATGGCACACAATGAATGTAAGCCCAAGAGGGTCACCTCTTTAACACCACAGATGTGCATTTGACCTTCTTATAAATGTTCTGTCCCCAGTTTGACAGAGAGAACTCAAGGAAAAAGAACTGGAAATGTAGAGATGCACAGAAAGCAGATATGTCAGATCAGACTATAAATACAGAGAGACTCCAGCCTCTTCAGGTCAGAGTGAAAGGGAATGAGAACACAGCAAGGGTTACCTGGGACCACGGGTTCTTCTGTTGGAACCACAATCACTGCAAGGAAAAAGTGGCCACACATAGGTACACTTTTAAAATGTGAAATTCTGAACTCATTCAGTTTGCTGTGATATCAGAAATAACATATAGTGTAACAGCTCTATTTGACTCTTTGTTTGATAACTCAAATGTTACCAGGGCAGTCTGGAGCCTGGCAGTAGGTGTTCTCCTGCAGTGGCCCCTGACAATCTTGGCCCCCATATGCTGGGACTGGGTTGGTACAGCTCCTAGTCCGGGATTTCTGTCCCACGCCTCCACAAGACAGCGAGCAGGGGCTCCAAGGACCCCAGGGGGACAGACCCCCATCGCGGGGGCAGGGAGTGAGGGAGCAGTTCCACTGACCATGCTGACATGAGCTGTGGGGCAGTAGAAAACAGCAACTGTATGTCAAAAATCGCATCAGATACACATTTTATGGGGTTTTGAAAGATACACAAACCTCCTCCATTTTTGTAACTGTCCAAGCTGCTTCAAGTAAGGTCACATATAAGCAGTCCACAACTGCTGTTTCATACAACTTAATGTAGTGTAAGATCTATTGTAACTTTAGAAAAATCCATTGCCTAAGTAAGCCAACATGAGCAGTTCAAATGCTATACAGTATGTTACTAAAATTCAATTAATTGCATTTTTTACATTTTTTTCTAGTAATTTATGCTGTTTGTGTACTGAATACTATACAAATTCTGTAGTACAATGAAAATAACATTCTTATTCGCAGTAGGTGTTCGAATATGTACAGTATACTTTACACTTAAAACTTAGAGCAAAAAAAATCTAAAGGATTTATGAAGGTTAGCTTAGTACAAGTCAACTGTTTGATCTGCAGAAAAACAGGTCTTAAACATTACTTTGAATGTCACTTCAAAGTATGCTCAACTTTTGATGTAATTATTGCTTAATGGGTAAGTTGGAGACTCACCAGGAACTGCACTCGTGTTTCAGTACATCTCCGGACTGCAACTCCATCCCCTTTGTCAGGTTTTGTCCTTGGGTATCTTTTGGGTTAGGGGTCTCATCCAGAGTTGCTGACACATTCCGCAATGAGGAGAGGAGCTCTGAGTCCACCTCACAAGGGCACTCCTGTACAAAAAGGCAGCAGAGCAGACAGTGTGTATCAGTACATATAATAAAGTCTTGGTGTTCCATGAATCAAAAGGTCAGCAAAATTCCCCATTCATGTGACGCAAGAAGCAACTGACAGACATAAAAAGAAGTTGGAAAATTGTGTCTTTGCAGAAAAGCGTCCGCTGAATGAATAGATGTACAAGATCAAAGTGATTTGTAATATTAAACTAACGTTTTTTTAACCATTTCTATACCGTTGAGTACATTTACTATACCAGTTCAGGTTAAGTATCTTATGCAAAGGTGTCACAGGAGAAGGAGGGATTTGAATCTATGTCCTTCAAGTAAAAGCTGGAAATGCTAACTTCCATACTGACTGTTGCACGTGGTATTACACACCAACTGTATACCTGCTACACATGTAAAGTTAAATTTCACAGGCATGGACTGCTGGATATGCTGAAGTTGATCACTTTGCTCAAAGGTCCCTCCTCATACTTTAAGCAACAATGAGGTTGTAATCCCACTTCCACAATGAGTACCCTATCTAGTGATCCTGTTAAAATGCTTTTCCTTCCAGGAATTGTTTTCAATTCAACACCTGTAAATTATGTTCCATCCTTGATTGTCCCACACAATCATCCTATTGCATGAGAAATGCAACTGTTGAATGAAAGTATAAAGTAAAACACAGCTGACCTGCACACAGGCCCCCTGGTGTTGGTAGGTTTGCGGGGGACAGTGGCACCCCTCCTCACAGCCCTCGCTGTAGCAACCCTCTCGTCCACTGACCTGGGCACAGCTGAAGGGGCAAACCTCCCCCCATTCACACTCCCGGTAGAGACGACCAGGCGGGCAGCCCACCTCTGACACCAAAGCCGGGAGGCATGAGAACAGAGGGTGGGCCAGATGGTGAAATGTTGAGCACAGGAGAAAAATAGAGATATACAGTGGAGAAGCAGGGGAAATCAGAGGGAAAAAAAGAGATTACTGTCATCAAAATGCCTACACTGAGCCAGCAAACCTTGAAGGCATTCAATGTGAGTAAACAGCTTTCTGCGTTACATGAGGACAATGTGTCTCCCAGTGTACCATCTAGTAAAACTTGCCCTCAAGTCAGCAGTCAAAACTCACAAATGAGCAAATTACTCTCCTAATTAAATCAACTCCACTGTGTGCTGTGCCTCCATGGACCATTACTCCTGAACCTGGTTCTCCAGCTGTCCCTAGAACACCTTGCAATGAGCACATACAGTACTGTGCAAAAGTCTTAGGCATGCAACTTCAATGTCTGTTGAGAAGTACAGGTAGATTCCTATCTACCATCAGGGAGGTTTCTGATTGGTCCCAAATTCATTCTGCAGCCTGAGAATGACCTCAAACACCCAATCTCAGTCATACAGAGCTATCTTCAGCAAAAAAAAGGAATCCTGCAACAGATGTTATGGTCCCCACAGAGCCCTGATCTCAACATGATCAAGTCAGTCTGGGAGTACATGCAGAGACAGTCAAAGTCTGCAGAAGAACTGTGGCCAGTTCCTCAAATTGTTTGGAAGAACCTACCAACCTCTACCTTAAACTGCATGCAATTTTTCATAAGAGAGTTGATGCTGTTTTAAAGGCAAAGGGTGGTCAATCAAATATTGATTTGATTGAAGTTTTTTTGTCTACTGCACTTTTTAGAAGGTTTTTTAGAAGGTTTATTGATTAATAAGTATTCACAGCATTATTTTTGGAACCATTCTCACTTTATAGCATTTTCCCCACAGGTGCCTAAGACTTTTGCACAGTACTGTAGTTCACCCAGCTGATCAAAGCAGATCATCATGCCATTATAGAGTCAATTGGCCCCAATCTTCTATATGAAAACAACTTCCTCTGATCAGCACATTCGGGAGGCAGGTGCCTAGCGAGCAGAACACCACCGACCGATCCCCTCGCAATTGCGTGGACAAGCACCACCGGGAGGTTCCTGTTGGTCACCTGGATCCGGGGCTGGTGACTGACTCCCACCAGCCCCGTCCCAAGAAGTCAGGACCAGGGAGCATGACACACATACTGTATTTTGGTTTCTAATAGCAACTACTGTGAATTCTTAAATACCACAATTTTTCCATGGCATATTCATGTTTTTAATAGAAGGAAGACTTACATGTTTCAACTGCAGAACCAAAAAGAATGTTATTAAAAATCAACAAAAAATTAAATTATGAAATGCTTATGCCTGTTACCTGAAAACAGATCACAAAATCATGATATTTTGACAGTCAAGCTATCAAAATCTCATGTTGTGACATCCCTACACATGACACTTACCAAGACACACTTGAGTGTTACAGGTCTTGCTCTGCCGCGTCACACCAACACACGGTGGTGAGTGGCACACACGTGTCCGTGACTGCACCCCACCCCCACAGCTCACTGTGCACATAGTCCAGGGTGACCAGTCAAACCAGGGACCAGATTCTGGAAAAACATATAACCAGGGTAGGGAGAGATTTCCAAAAATGAATCCCACCTGTTCTTGACAATTCAGTTATATCACAAATCACAATGTTAATCTTTTGCTTCTGTACCTGTACACAGCTGAGAGTTGCAGTCTTTCTGTTGCTCTGATGCCCCAACACAACCTCTACCCCCACTCTGGGGAACTGGGTTATCACACTGCCGGAATCGGATAGTGACCCCACCACCACATGGGGCGGAGCATTCAGACCAGGGTCCCCACTGGCTCCATCCGCCATCCACATGGCAACCAGGAACCGACTGACACAAAAGAACACCCACCTCACAGGTGCTGCGAAAATGAAATCAAAAGGCACATGTATAAGCAGGAAAGCTTGTGCTATACTTCAGTTCTTGCTGAGAAATATTACCTTCCCTCATCAGCTTAGGTCCTGCAAATAAAACTTTGGTCAGTTGTAAGTCTGCTGTAATGATACATAAACTGGACTACCCTAAAGATATATACAATAAATTCCATGTCATTATAGATATATTGACTACTGATGTCTTTGCTGTAGACTGAAAAGTTTTGAGACTGGCTGTACTGCACATGTCCCATATGCGCTGTGGCTGTGTGGTGTTGGGTGAGTGAATGTGAAGGCCCTTTGAGTATACACCAGTAGTAGGACCAGTTTCTGTGAAGTCCTTCCACTGTCACACGCAATAGTTAAGTCTGTATTTCGCAATGGTGGCCACAACTGCTATTTCAATTGTGTGACAAAAATGTGTCATAAAATTTTGTATAAAGCTCAGGAAACGTAGTCAAGAGACTTAAAATGTTCAATCATACGGCACAGAAACAAAAAAATGTGAGAAGGAAAATTTTGTCTGATGAGGTGAAAAAACGTAAAGCTGCTGCTTGTCTGTTGCACATCTCTGAGTTTTTGGACGACTGCAAGATGTGTACAGCATGTGAAAAGGAAAATGTCCCGAACCCTGATGAATGTTCAGCTGTGAAATGGCAAATGAATTCTCAAAAAAATTCAATAATCCACATCTATTAAAGAAGGATTTTTTTTTCTTCAGTGACAGAACAGGACTGGATCACAAGACTATACAGTCAATATAGAGAGAAAATCCAAATACATGCAAGTACACTTATCTCTCAATTAAAGGCACTAATTTGTTTTGTGAAATCACAAAACCAGCAAATTCCATTTGTGAGTTGACTGAATTACTGTTATTTTTTGAGAAATATTATCAGACAAAAAAGTCACTTGCAATTAATTAAGAAACTAAAAAATATATAGTTTGCATGATAATAACATCAACTTATTTGTAACAAAATTATTTCAATCTTGTCTCTTTAATATTATACTTTTGTTCACTCACTTTTCATCAATAACTTATTATCAATAACTATGCATTGTGGTCTACCCACAAGCAGAGGTTATGAGACACAGTACACAGCACATCAGATGAGGACATTTTAATAATTTGGCTCACAAATGGTTAGGGTAACTCTGCTTATGTAACTTAGCAAAGGACTATGCTGTGAGAGGACCTGGGTAGCACTACTAGCAAATGTTTCATGCTAGATGATCTTCATTTGATTGCAAGATTAAAGTTTTAATCACACTACTGCATGGGTGTTCATGTATTAAAGCTATTCATTTGACTGCATTACAGCCAAAAATGAATTTATAAGCTCGGTGTTTGAAAAAACGGTATATGAACTAATCTCAGTATCTGAATCTAATTTGTGCTGGAAAACAGGTTGGATACCAAAATTTTGGATACCAAATGCCTATTTTCCATTATTTTAATAATGTACTCCCAACCCATCCAAAAACACCTGTGTAACTATCAGCCCATTTACTAGTCTCCTATCAACCCAACCCAACACTTAATGCACTTTTAGACGAGCACCAGTTTTTGCAGGCACTGATGATGATCTCTCCTGGATCTGCCCATGACCACTCTAAGAGGCCAGGCCATGCCCATGAGGAATTTCCTGAGTTGATCCCACCTGGAAGAAGAAACAAGAGAGGCACTGAAGATGGTTCTAAATGAAAGTGAACTGTTTTCAGATCAGAGAACACAGAGAAATTCGAATCTAAGATGTTATGTTCAGGTCCATCTCTGACACATGGAATATGAATCAAACAGGAAACAAATGTATAGTTAAATATAGTAGTGCATTGTTATTTTGAAATGAAAAACTTCTAGATGCACAAAACACTGCATGGACATTTTAGACAAAGTGTGAGACATGCAGTAGGAACATTATCAGATGTGGGTTTTGGATCCATTTCAGTTCACACCCAAGGGATCATAAGTCAAACAATATAACCACTCAGTAAATCTTTTACCCCAAAATATAACTTTACAACCACGCCTAGGATTGGATGCCAGTCCATCACAGGGTGGCCACAGTCACATACACATACACATTCTACAGACAATTTGGAGTGACCAATTAAGATGAAAAACAGTTTTGGACTGGATGTGAGCTTTGAAGTGACAGTGACTTTCTGCTCCAACATGCCATCCCATTGGTCATTATGTTATTTCATACAGTTTAATTATTACACATTAATTATAATTTCTACTAACGGTACAACAGGCAGCACAGCATAGTGAATAGTATTACCACTTCACAGCGGCTCAACTTGTTTGGGTGTAGGTTTGAATGTAGCTCAATTCATATGAACTATGTATGTCCACAAGTTTTCTGCTGTGTATCTTTATTATTTTTCTTTTGCTTTGTTATTCTTTTCGTGTCATCTATCTTATGAGTATCTTATGTCATGTGTACTTTGTGTTCAGCTGCTGTTTATCATTTGTTCAGCACCCCCCCCCCCCATCCTTAGTGTGACCATGCCAGCCTGAGCAGAATGTTGTTGAGCAGCACAAAACTTCTTTGTATTCAGAAATTAAAGCAAACTAGAAATCAGCTACTAGGACTGTGACTCAAACCGACCAGATTTTACACCCTTTGGAAAGACCAACTCCTAATTGTTTTATCCTGATGAGGATCTTGGTGACTCAAAAGCTTATCCCCAAAGTACTAGAGAAGGCCATGAAACTGACCTTGGATGAGACACCAGTCCATTGCAAGGTGACCCCCCACACACCATTGTCACACTACAGGCAATTTATGGTGATGAAATTAACCTGAAATACATGTCTTTGGACTGTGGGAGGAAGTCTATGCAAACATGGGGAGAACATGCAGTCACCACACAGAGTTAGCTGGATTTGTACTCACACCTAACCCTAACCCTTGACCAATTACACAACCAGGTGAGATACCACTAAAACCTTTTTCAAAAAGTAAGATTATAATTTTGAATTTAAGCTACTTGAAAAGTATGAAGCACATGCTAATCTTTCTCCTCATATCTTTCAGCAGTTTGAACTTTTATTGTTGCCAGTACACGTGAATGATAGTGTGTGCTGAGTGACAGTCCCCACCAAATCGTCCCTCACCTATGCTGCTGTTATCAAACTTGCAGCGGCATTGTTCTTGCTGCACACACTGGCCATCATGCAGGACCAAATTGCCTGGGCAGCCACAGGAGGGTGTGCACTCTGGCCCCTCCATGCACTCGGTATCACTATGGAGGTCTGAGCAGGAGCGTGGACAGGGCTTCCCACAAGGCCACTCTTCCTGCCCTCCACCACAGTCTGGGGGGGGGGGGGGTATCAAGTCAGGCAACAGCACTGGGGAGGGCATTTGACACTAGGTTCTCAGAGATGGAATCTACATATCTCAGGCTAGCAGGAGGAAAATTAATATTTACTACTGTCAAAGCTGTAAGTGTAACATAATGAAAGCATAGTAGTTGAGGACAGAGATTTTTAACTCAAGTCCACTTAAGTCCTGAGAGGGGTCCTGCTGTTGAACCCTTAAGAACATTGCTTTTCCTTATTGCTTCTGCAATAATAGCTTTATAAATAGGCACATTTTTATAATTGAATAAAATCATCAGTATTAACAACAACAACAACAACAATAACAACAACAACAATAATAATAATAATAATAATAATGATAATAGCACTTGGCAGATGTTAACAAGTATGACTACAAGGATAAACAGAAAATTATCTATTTGGCAGAAATCAAAATCTTATGCTACTTGCTCTTCTAAAGCACAGTGGAGAAGGAATAATATGAGAAATGGGCAGTGACCTGAACAGATGGTGGTGTTGCCATAGCAGTTGCGACTCTGATGTCGCTCCCCCAGGCAAGGCAACCCTCCAAACCTGGCTGGAGGGCTGTTGCACTCTCTGCTTCGAACGGACATCCCAGAGCACATGTCACACTCAGACCACAAGCTCCAAGAGCCCCATGATCCGTGGACTGACGGGGGGAACACAAAGAGACAAGCAGTGAGACTGTTCTGAAGTTTGCGTTTCTCTATAATTAACAGTACTTATTATACAAAGCTTTCACAGTCACTTGTTTGTTCAATGTTCCAATAGCAGAAATGACACTACAAATGAATTGAACCAAACTAACAGTACTGTTTTTCTACATTTTTCTTGATGTCAGTATGATGTAGGAGGAAGGTAAATGTGTTACCAGGACAGAAGGACACAGAGGGGCAGGGCTGCCTCTGGATCTGCACACCAAGCCCTCCGTGGATCTCCTGTTCCCCTGGACAGGTGGCCCCGCCCCCCTTTGGCTCTGGACACCCACAGCTGCGGTAACGGGAGACCCACTCTGCCCCGCATGTCCTTGTGCATGGTGTCCAGCTGGACCATTCACACCAGGTGCCATCCACTGGGGGCCGCAAACACACTGGCCTGTTTGATCTCACCAGATTGTTCTTGACTCATCAGAATTTCAAGCACCAAACTGAAAGTGCTGTCTGCACTGTTCCCTCATGGCAAGATGGGCAATACAGCCCTATTTTCTGTGGTTATGCAGTAAAGAAACAGGAAAACTGTACATATGTGAATAAGTCCCATGCTGCATGACTGTACAAAGCCCCACCTGCACAAGGGTCTCTGCTGCAGATGAGTCTCCCTCCCTTGCAGGTGCTGAAATAAACCAAGTACACAGATGTCACATGGATAGAACTCAACGTACCCAGGCAGAAAATCCTTCATAGCTCTCCAGGCTCTTTTACCAAACTTGTGAGTTTCCACCACTCTAAAACCTTCACTGTGTGTGGATCACCACTCACACATGGACTGTGAATACAGACTCTCTGAAGTGATGGGTAGAGAATGCACTCTACCAAGCATGGAATTCAAACCCAGTTTAGACTGATTAAATCTTAAGTTCAACACCTTCAACACTCAATCAACCTGGTTTTTCACTACTGACTTGTTAAGTGTCATAAAGTAACATCAGCAAATAAGACTAAACCTTTAATATATGGAAATTTTTAGACAAATATTAAGTTTTCTATATTTATAAGCAGAAGGCTTTAGGTTTAGGTGTATCAAAGGATAACTTTGATTTACTCAAAACCTAGTTAGGTGTTTATCAGCAAAAACTGAGGGAGCAGTTAGAGTAGTCAAAACTGGTGACTTCAGACACACCTCCATCTTACCTCCTTGAATACTGTTAGCTTCAATTTGTACAGTAAAAATTACTTAACTAAATAATTGGGGTTGCTTGGGAGAAAAGCATGAGCTAAATGAATAACTCTAGACTGTCTGAAAATCTAAAGTTTCCCAACAAATATGAAAGGGTGACATTTATTAATGTGGTATAGTACCTTGTGAGGTATGGGGTGTATCATCAGTAGTATTTCAATGTATTTATATACAAATATTGGCGTTAAGTTTGCTTGAACATTGCTAGGGGAAATGTCCCTCTGTTTTCCTGTCCCTGCTGTCTCCCCTTGTTAAGTCTATGATCCCAGGTAAGAATTATTTCCTACATGAATATGTGTCTCTGGGGTAAGGAACTAGCCATCACTGGACATCTGGCCACAGGCAAGGACAATCAAAAACAATGGTTCCAAACGTTTTTTCTGCAAGGAACACTTATTGTACATATTATAGATACATGGCCCCTGACCACATTTATATGGCAACTCTTTAAAACTGATTTCAGCAAGGAAGGCCCCCCCCCTTATGAAAACTTGCAGACCAAGGAGGTACGTTAAACCAGACCTGCAGTTTTATTAGTAATTAAATCAGTGGTACATACTTGATCCCATATTTTTCAAACACCCCTCAAATCAAATTTGCCAAGTGACCCCAGTGGAAAATTCTGCAACCCCTAGTGGGTGTCACATCCCCCAGGTTGGGAAACCATAATCTAAAACATCCCTCAATCTCACCAGTTATTGCAGCCATCCAGGGCTGGAACCACATCCCCAGGTGCCACCCGCTGCCCTGTGATTAAATCCAAGCAGGAACAGTCCTCCTTCTCCACACAGGACGTCCCATTGTCAGTCAGCACTCGTGCCCCTGTGCAGTAGCAGCCTGGCTCACAACGCCATTCACAGTGCTGTGGGTGGGGCCAGAGTGTACAAAAAGAAATGGCGGAGGGGATTAAAGGGAGGTGCAGTTTAAAGAGGCTGTCCAAGCACACACGGAAAAGTCATTGTTAATCTGACACCCAAAAATAAACTATACCATTAATGTGCTACTCTACAGTGTGAACTCAGTATAACACACGGCCCAGTTATATTTCTACTTTATACACTCATGCATCTGTTAATAAAAATAAAATTGGGAATGAATGTGTCAGACCCATAAAGATGAGGTGACACTCACAGCCAGGTCATCACAGGAGCGTGGGCAAGAGGGACCACAGCTACTGAATGCAGTCCCAGGGACCTGGGAGCAGGGAGCCACTGTAGGCAGGGGGAGGCACAGTGACATCAGAGTCTCTCACATGCAGACATGATACACACAAACACACACTGCCCCAATAAGCACGAAGAGTAACACATTTTAGACACATTTGTAACTTAGCGTACTTGCCACCAAACTATGCTGTGGGATTCATCTGGGTGTAAGATGACCGAGTCCCCGTGAGCTGCAATGTTACAGTGTCTGACTTAGTACCTGGGCAGTGATCCGTGTTGCAAGGGTTGATCTCGGTGCTCAGGCCTTCACAATAGTCTCCATTCCCCTGGGGTGTCGGCCTGTCACACTCCCGTCTGCGGCTCCGCACACCCCCGCCACACGACTTGGTGCACTCCATCCAAGCAGTCCATTCTCCCCACTCCCCGTTACCTGGAGAAGTTCCATTTGTATACAGTAAACACATGAGTGAGGGCACTTTGAATGAATGTGTTTATAAAAAATATATTCTTGAATAAAGGAAATATTTTAAAAATTATACAAATGTTTCTGGTCAAACGTGTCACTGGAGCTCCTAGCAAAGCTACTAGTTACTGGATCGTAATAAGAGTACATGGCACCGTGGTCACTCACGGTCACAGGGAGCCTGAACGCAAAGCTCGTCTTGCCGATCAGGTCCAATGCAGGGCAGTCCACTGCCAGACTGTGATGGACTGGAGCAGAAGCGATAGCGGGACCGCAGGCCTGGTCCACAGGACACTGCACATTGGCTCCAGGGGGTCCAGGCAGACCACTGACCATCCACTGTGGAGGCAGAGAGGTAAAAAAGCTGGGTCACTAAAGCAGACAAAGAGTGACTATAATGGCTGCAAACCCTGCCCCACCCCACGAGAAGAACTTACCATTACAGTCAAGTTTAGTGCAGTTTGCTAGCCTGCCAGATTCACATGTGCTGTTGGGGATTTTTACAGAATGGTAAATGCAGGACACTTAGGTGCACAGTATCACACCCCCCCAACAGATAGCACTGACTACAGTTGCAATCAGCCATACTACTTACAAAATTTACCACAACACTCCAGGACACAAGCATGCAGTAGATATTTGAAACAGAAGAAGCAGTGTCTCTCTATGTACTTCTTGACCTAAACAGACATCTGACAGTAGTCGAGAAGACCGGTTTTGAGAGAAACAGGCAGTACCAGCTGAAAGAGGCTCACTTACCAGTTGTTACAGTCCTTAGAGACAACGTCACCTGGATTGTACTGCTCCCCATCCACATCGCAGCGGCACTGAGACTCCTCAACACACTTCCCATCCTGCGAGAGACACATGAATCAACAGGCAAGGTGTTAGCATATGATGTGACTGGATGAAAAAGGAGGTTCTTCTCCAAGGTGATGCAAGTGCACTGCAGGATGTATGGGGAACTGACCTGGAGAAGCAGGCTGTGGGGACACTGACAGCCTGCACTGCAACTGCCATTGTCCAAATGTATCCCCAAGTCAACGCAAGCCACTGGCCCTTGTACACAGGGGACCCACTGTTGCTCCCCAGGACAGCTCGGCTCATGGTCTGAGTGGGAGGGACCATATACACAAGACTGTGGAACCCATAGCTGAACACAAGGCTGTATTTTAAAGATTGTATTTTGATTCAAAGGTTAACATCTGTGTGATGTTTCAGCATTATTAAACCATTCAAAGCCTAATTAAAAACTGAATAAATTGAAATTCATATGTCATTTAATATTACACTTTTTAAATACAGATAAATAACAGATTAAATATTCAGGAAATCAATTTAAGGCTTTAGTGAAGAAACCAGTGAAAGCAATAAAATGTATGTCTTGACTCTATGTGTGGAAATAATAATAAAATCCCTTGTTTATGTGTCCTCTCCACAAGGTGAACTTACAAACATAACTGAGGGCCAGAGTTGAAACATTCAGAAATAAATGCAGATGATAGACGTATCCCTAAACCCCCAGACTCACCGCACGGGTGTATGTTGCATGCGCTGAACTGCTGGGCCATGCCATGGATTCTGGGAGCCCCCCTGGTTCGGTTCCTGTAACCGCCACCACAAGGTACCGAACACTCCGACCACGCACCCCAAGGGTTCTTGGCACCTGCAACATACATGCGTATCTCACATACTTACCATCTTTTGGCACACTTCTGTAAATGTTTGCACTGCTTTCTACAGTCCTTTTTGCTGTCTGAAGTCTAAATGTGCACACCAAAGGGACACCACTAAACACTTTGATCCATTACCTTAGTAGAATCACACTTTAGTGTAAAATGAAAGGCAATAGGTGTATTTTCTAGTTGGAGGTGTGTTTGGAGCAACTCAGGCAGAAGGAGAGAGATGGAGAGAGTGGAAAGATGTCTTCACTGCTAAGAAGGATACGCTGATAAGACCCATGCAGAAGATCAATTTGTAGTCATACAAAACACCTTATGACACTCAATTCCCCATGATTCTGCCATTTTACCACACATGGCAGCTTGATGTTAATGCCTCAGATATAAGGGGTACATAATGTGTTTAGTTCCTCTCTGTTCCATCTCAGGACCCTGAAAACTGAAACATTTGCATATTTCTGATGTGCCTGATGGTTTTCATAATTTCTCCCCCTATGAGTCCTCTTCACCTTGACAGGGTTCCAGGCTGCAGGTATCCATCCCCACTCGGTCCCCTTCACAGGCACGCCCTCCAAACGCAGGCGCAGGATTGGTCCCTGAGCGGTACCGCCTCCTCACACCCACGTCACACGTTCGACTGCATGCACTCCACGGTGTCCAGCTGCTCCAGCCGCAGTCCACTGGTCCAGGCACAATGGGAAAGAAGGTTCAGTATACAGTGGGACAGTGGAACTGGTGATGTTATTTTTAGTAGCAGAATATTTGAAGCATCATCACCAGCAATAGATAGATAGATTAGATAAGAATTGAATTAATCCAGAAGGAAACTGCACGAGACTAAAATGTCATACACACAACATAGTTACAAAAGACAGTGGAATCACAGTGGACTACATTAATAACACATTCAGACAGGTATATTAGGAGAGATAGAGCTCACATGATGGGCTCCTGGGCTGGGTTGGCATTAATTTGAATCCAGCTTAGTCCGTGTGGAGTTTGCATGCTATCCCCATGTCTACATGGGTTTCCTCCGGGTGCTTTGACTTCGTCCCACAGTCCAAATGTGGTTCAGGTCAATTGACCACTCTATTTCCCATAGTGCGTGTGTGTGTGTGTGTGTGTGTGTGTGTGTGTGTGTGTGTGTGTGTGTGTGTGTGTGTGTGTGTGTGGTCACCCTGCAGTGGACTGGCATCCACTCTAGGGTAGTTTCCTAACTCAGCACTAGATAAATAATAATAGTTTATAAATCTATTTATAAATACAATGAATAACTGCTGAATCCTCATGGAAGATAAAAAGTTATGCAATGTATCAAATACTGTAGAAGTCCAGGCAAAGAAAACAATCCATGGCAGTTTATGAAAAGGCTAACTTGGATGGGAAAAGTGGCATGCAGTTATGAGTGGTCACCCCACTGCACTAGTTCTCAAATCTAGTTTTTAGAGTTTTGTATTACCTGATCAGTTAAATACACAAATAAGCTGTCACAGCTGATCTAACTAGTTTCATAAATTTAGGCTTCTGTTTCAGTGTTAAACTAGCTGTGATCAACCAGGACCAGGGTGGATGACCACCACTCTGCTGTAATATCATAGACATGGCAAGACATCTACGCAGCTGCAATGAGAAGCACGATGGAGCAGTGTCACTCTGACCAGAAAATAGTGGCCGGTTATAAGGACAGAGAAGTTTTAGAGAGAGACAACATGGCTGTGAAGATAGATCGGCTCTCACCGGGACAGGGTGCCGTGCCACACTCCATTTCTCCATTACTGCAGGTACTGTCAAGGGATCGAGAGAGGACTGTGAGGCTCTGTGTCACTCAAGGTTTGTTCAGTGGCTGCAGTGTTGCTAAAGCAGCACTTAGGAGCAGGGCTCCTCTATGCCAAACTCTCCAAGAATTTCATGTCATTCATGCAATATTCAGCAGCTGCATCAAACACCAAGATTATCACCCCTTTAGTCCTGCTCCCTGTGATAAGTTATTGACATACCAGTTATTGCAGGCGTCAAGTGTCATGCTTGTTCCTGGACCATAGAGCACCCCCTGGTGGTAGCAGGGGCACTCTGCCAGACGCACGCAGGAGTTGTTGAACAGGTAGAGACCCGGGGAACAATAGCAACCGTCATAACAGGACGTAGCACACTCCACAGTAGGCGTCATGTCCAGGCAGACGCGTGGACATGGTCCCCCTTGGGCATGGCACTGGTCTGTATTCATGTAGCTCATCCCCTTGGGACAAATCTCTAACAGACACAGAAACACGCAGTGTGGTGGTGAGTGATGAACATTTTTGCAGTGCTAGCAGTGGCTGTAAAGGTATTCATCAGGTATTTACTGGTACAGTCCCCACCTGCACAGGTGTTTTTCAAAACAATGTGAGCCTTTATTATTACTATTGATTCATTTAGCTGATGTTTTTCTCCAAAACATTACATTAAGCTATTTACAGTGATTTATCCAATTATACAGCTGAGTAATTTTTACTTAAGTAATGGAGAGTAAGTGCTTTGCACAAGAATAGTACAGCAGGAGAGGGGAATTCAAACCCAGGTCTTTCTAGTTCAGTGTGAATTTCTAACCACCATTCTGCCTGCTGCCCAATTTCCTATGCAGGTGTGATGAGGTATTTGTCTCATCCTTGTGATGCTTACCTGCACAGGGTTGGGTGTTACAGTCCCGGGTCTGCATGTGTGGCCCAGGGCAGCTCTCCCCACCATACTGGGGCAGGGGTGAGTTGCAGATGCGTTTTCTGGTCTGAGCACCAGAGTCACACTCTGAGGAGCAGTGAGACCACTGGGACCAGGGTGACCACCCACCAGCCACTGAGCAGGAGAGAGGGAAGAACAGAAGAAAGCCAACAGTATAGGACATAAGGGACAATAAGGGAATGGAACCACTCTCAGCTGGCAGCATATGAATGCTACTATTCTGCGTTACACCAAGTCAAAATAGTCTTAAATTCATTATTCCCCCCATGTCTTTGTTACAGTAAACACAGATAACCATTACCATTTTTTGAGCCAACACTTTTAAGAAAAAAACAGCATACATGTTAGGATTGTACAGTAACCAGCTTTCTGTTATTTATCCATTTACACAGCTGATTTACACTGATTTACCTATTTACACAGCCAGATATATATTTTTTTGGTACCAGATCAAGATCAGCACGTTCATGAGGGGTACAACAGGGGCTAGGATTCAATCACATGTTATTCTGATTGCTGCACCACATCTTTAACTGCTGTACCACCTACTGCCACTGAGTTGCTGTGACTGGGCTGGAGTTGACTCTCATTACCTGGGCACAATACAGTGTTGCAGGGTTCATGCTCCTCAGTGTCCCCCTGGCAGAAGACACTAACTGTGCTGTTACAGGTGCGGAATCTCTTTCTCAGTCCCACCTCATCCACATGTAGGAAACAGGTCTTACTACACTCAGACCAGGCAGTCCACTCACTCCACTGCACCCCCTGCTGGTCAGGACCTGCAAGCACCATGTGAAAGAAAATGGGTTGTAAAATGAAGGTAGTAAACTGAAGGTTATTACTGTTGCCTCTGTATGTATTCCAGGCTTTTAAGAGCAGGTGCAGGCAGCTGACATGATGCCTGTGTGTAAATTACATGAACACAGCCAACATCCACTGTGATACAAGCGCAGCAAAGTGTACCTGAAGGACATGGAGTGAAACACTCCCGGGCTTCTGTGGAATCTCCAAGGCAGGGCTCAGTTTCAGTCATGGCAGTGATGGTCATGGGAGACCTGCGAAAGATTGAAACGGTCTTCTGCAAACATGAGGCATCATCGCCAATCACTGACTGTGTCATTAGTGTTGTCATTACATGGAAAAGACATCACCCAATCACCTGTAGCGCTGCTGCACACCAAGCCCACAGGTACTGTCACAAGGTACCCAGGAAGACCAGCTAGACCAATCACAGCTACCCTTACAGGCAGAGTCATCACAGGAGACCTGTCCATTTTGGCAAATGCTAAAAAGCAGAAAAAGAGACCATACACAGTTTTTGGCATAAGTGGTTTTCTCTACAGCAGGCCTATGACAGTGCAAGCGTCAAGCAGAGGACAACCTACCACACTAGTCTGCTGTTGCTCACCATCACAGTCTCACTCATATACACAGATCACTGTTTATTATACAGCAAATGTTTACTAGAGTAAAGTGAGGGTTGAGATTTGATCAGTCAATTCTGTTTTAGAGGAATGACAGTGACTGGTTACCATGTACTGCAGTTGTCTTTAATGACCCTCTCTCCAGGCTGAAGGACCTCCACATCCCAGTAACAAGGGCAATGGCTGGCTTTCACACACTGCCCCTCATTCAGGTACTGACCAACAGGGCAGTGACATCCTTAGGTAAAATAGAGGAATAAGAGCAGAAAAGTGCTTTCAAAACCACCAATATACAGGAAAAGCCTGTTGCCATTATACCTTTAAAGTTAAGGAGTCTCTGTGGTGAAAGGTGGTTTTTTGGGGAGCGATTGCAGCTATTATAGTGGTGGTTACGGCTTTTTGCCTTGGAATCAGAGGGTCCTGATTATGGTAGAAAAACCATTCTAAGTTGTCATATTGTCTTTTAAGAGTTTCAGGCTTGTAAATTACTTGAAATATTTCACTTCAGTAATTATGTTTGTTTTTTTTAAGTATTTGGATTTCATTTTCACAATTAACTAGCCACTAAAGGAAAAATTATAGATTAAGATTCCTCATAATCTGTTATGTAATATTAATATATCTGTTAACAATTGTTATTAAATGTGTTACACAAGTAACACTTAAAATATTGAAATCAAGCGATACTCTATGTTGCACTTGTTTTTTTTTTTAATTCATGAAAACAGTCAGTCTGATATTTGGTCAAACCAAAGTCATGAATGGATGAACTGCATTTACTTTCCACAGCGCAACAATTCCAACACACATACACCAGCACAAATACACACTGCTGGACCAACCTGGGACACAGTGGGAAGTGCAGTTGCTCTGGGAGGATATGTTCATGCAGGTTATGAGGCAGGACTCCACTCTTCCAGCCTGGCAGTCGGACTCTGTCACCAGTACCATACCGCTGCTGCAGCCTTGAGCACAACACACGTGGACTCACTTTGCTGAGCTAGACTGCAATATTCCAAACTGTGCTCTTTTCTGCTGTTTTAGGCTGTGATCCAGTGCTCTGTGTCCAGCTGTGCTGCACTGCGCTGTGCTTTGCAGGACTCTCACCTTTCTGCAACTCTCCACCAGGTCTGCATGGCTGTATGTTACAGCTGTGCATCTGCAGGGTCATACCCTCACAGTCACGTCCACCGTTCTTGGGTGGCGGGTTGGAACAGGTCCTGTTTCTCATTCTCACACCCCCTCCGCAAGGGGCATCACACTGGGACCACTCAGTCCACTCTGACCACTGACCATCCACTAGGAGCAAGGGGGACAGGACAGAGAGCATGAGCGAGCACATAATGAAAAGAAATGTACCAGAATCTAATTGTCCTATGATCTCTGTGATCTTCTCTGGATAAGTGATGTTTTAATGAAAATATAACAGTAATGAGAACAAATGGTGGGAAAACCGGAAACGTTATGAAGGTACATGGCTAGAGGCCTCCATGTTGACACTGACCTCGGCAGGCCTTTATGAAGCAGGTGTGGCTGTCAAACAACGTGCCGTTACACTTCCCGCCCGACCGGGCCTCCTGTACCACCTCTCGCTGGCGAAAGAGGGAGCCCAGGCCACAGGTGGCGCTGCACTGACTCCACTGGGTCCAGGGTGACAATACACAGTCCACTGAGAAAGGGGACAAAACATATGACAGATCAGCCAAACTAACGCTTAACATATCGCTAAATCGACACTGAAGCAAACACACCCTTCCATGGGCTGAAAGTATAGGGAACAGGATGAGGTACAATGTGTGTTTTGTGTGAACACAGTGCTTTCCAGGTGAAAAACAGTTGGTACATCTGTCATACCACAGTCATTCTCATCAGATCCATCAAGACAGTCCCTCTTCAAGTCGCACTTCCTGTCCACGTGCACACATTCGCCACTGCCGCAGGAAAACTGTTTCACAGAGCAGGGTCTGGGCACTAGGGGGCGCTCTGTTGTCACCACAAGTACTGGAGGAGGGGATGGGTGGTCTAGGGGGAAGACAGGGATGAGAAATAGCAGCTTTATAGAGTCCTTAGTTCTGCTGTGCACAACTACAGCTGCTACAGCCTAACTCATTCTGATCTGATGCGTTCCTCTGCCTGAGATGAGGATACAATTTTTACTGTAACATTTACTGCAATCGTCCTTATGAGAGCCATCAAGAGAATTCTCTTTTGTACCACAGATGAGTGTGGTGCTCACACAGCCAAACCTATGCCAAGAGAATGAGCCTTCCACACATATGGTTAGTGACAGGCTGTCCTGAGGAGATGTGACCCCACAGAATCTTGACACACACACACACACACACACACACACACACACACGCATGCATGCAGACACACATTTATACACTACCCACAATTTAGAGTCACAAAGTGACTTCAGACATGTAAAAATTGAGGAAACGCATGGGAATGCATGGGAAACCTTCTTGAAGTTGATATGAAAGTTTTCTTTTTCTTCATTTTTTAATGAAAATTAATTAAATTCAGACTATTCCTTGTTTAAAACTATTTTAAGTAGCAGAAGATAAATAAAGTATATTAAAGTACATTTTTGGTGTTCATGCTACAGCAACAGTATATTAAAATATTTATCTTGGGAAATTACTGAAAAAGACAGAGAGATTTTTTCATTCATTATTTACTTTTTAGATTAAAAGCATGCTGAAACCTTATCAGGATTACAAAACTGAGCCACAGATATAGAGTGAAGAAAGTATTAAACAACACCAAGCATATAAATTGGTGTTGCAATAACATGGCTATATTCTTTAGGGCAAAGAGGAAGCCAAGGAACAAAATGTATGTTTTGTTTCAGTGTAGATTGAAAATCTGGGTCTGAATAAACAGCAGTGAGGGATGTCATGTGGACACCACTGAATTTATACTACATCTCAACATCTAACTACGAGGTTCAGTTTTTGCTTTTCACATATATATAATATGGAGCAAAAAGGTAGAATTGGACATTTTTCATATTTTTCTTTATAATGCAGTGCTATTAAAAACAAACATAAAGAAGAACTGGAAACAAATGTGAAGAAGAACCTGAAACCCACTTAATGTAAGTCTAGAGCAGGAAATGAATACTAAAGGTTTTTAGAAACCTTTCGTGGGATTTAAAAAATGAAAACTCAGTTTAATCATTTCACTGTACTATGACATGGCTGCGTAAGACTATGTTTCTGCATAAAAAACTGCAAAAATTTTTAGCACCAGTTAAAATTTTAAGTTAAGCTGCTTGAAATATTGAAACACAAACATTTTCCATGGTTATCTATATTTAAACTGTATAACTGGACATCAAAAATATAAATCTTATATATCAAAATTGAAAATCTTGTATATTTCAATGAAATTACCAAATATGCAATATATGATTCTACTTATTATGAAGAGAACAGTTTCCTGAAGGTGTACTCAAACTTTTTACTGGTTGTGTAATTTATCCTCATCCTTCATTGTGTTCAATTCCACAGTTTACATTACATTAGCGTTATCTTTGTGATGGAGGTCCTGTTTTATACTTTATGATCAGTTCAACTGAATCCAGTATCAATGTTTGTGTGTCTCACCACAGCCAATCTAACAGTCCAGCTGTCCATCACGTAGCATGTTGACAGAGACACACCCCCCACTGAAAAAGTAGCCTGGCCTGCATGGTCCTGTTGTCAACAGCTTGTCTGACAAAAGCTCATAATAGAAGACCCATAGACTATTACCATCAGACATATCACTTCTGCTTGAATTTCACCATTCAATCAATGAAGGGTTTGACCAGAACAAAAGAATTTCTTCTCGTACCCTTGGCCTACCAATTTACACATTTTCACTGCAAAATGAGCCATAAAACTGGAACAAGTATACTCAGGACTTATCCAGACTGGAAGGACCCAAAAGCCGGTAACAGAAATAAGACTGAGGTCGGCCTACCCCCTTCACAGCCAAGGATCTCCACCCGTAGGTAAAAGGTATGGCGGAACTCCACTGGAATAATGCGGAGGTAGCGGGCCTTCACCAATCGGTTCAACCAGCGGGTGACTGGAGTCCTGCCCACCATGTGGACCTCAAACACCTACCAAAGGTAATGTGAAAGGGTCGGACACCAGATTCAGAAAGATCACTCTACTCAATTAGTAAAAAGTGTTAAAACAAAACTGAATTAAACGCAACATGAAGCAGAAAATAGGGTTGCAATCAGTTCTGTATGCAACTAAAAGTGTAACGAATGCCAGTAAAAATTGTGGTTTAGACTGAGTGACTACACTTTAAGAACCACATCTCTGCAGGGTGGTAGAGGTTTTTTTTTCAAATGGAAACATAGCAAGAGTCTATGCTTCTCTTTCTCTCCTCCCTTGAGCAGAACTGGCTGCCAGATCACCTCTCACTCTGATGAGCTGTGATGGCTCCTGTACGTGCTTATGTGTTCTGAGTCCCCTGGCAGGAGTATTTATGGCACATTGCAAATAAGGCTACTCACAGTCACTATCTCCAAATGAACTGGGTGAAATTCCAGAGATTTTAACTGTTATGCTAGCTCTATTTGTGAAAAATAAATACTAAATACTTCTTTAAAAAGGCTGTGACTCATTAGTCTGTCAGTGGGGACCTGCTATAAACTGTACCAAAATCTGTTTACCACTGTGAGTTGCCTTAGACAAGGGTGTCAGCTAAATTTAAAAAAAAAACATTATTTAAACAACTAAATACTACTACTACTAGTACTACTACTATGCAATTGAATAAATAGGTAAGAGGTTAATAAGTAATCATCAATTTATCTTAATTATAAATATATGTTTATGTTTAGGTTTAAGTTTTAAATTACAGAAATTGCAGCAATTTGGTTGTGAATAATCAAGTAGATCATATCAACCACACAAGGTACCTTGATTTGAATTCCCATTTCTGTGTTTTCCGTATAATCCGTGAAATGGCCCTCCTCCAGGCTGAAGGCCAAGCGATATTTGTTGATGTACCCTTCAGTCCCGTGCTCACTTCCTTGTGTCACCACCCCTGCCACCCAGACAGGCTCCAGGAAGTCCACCTGGAAGTATGGCTGAGTGTCATCTGGGAGGGGGCTCCACCCTGGCTCCATTATCAGACTGAGGTGGAATCACATACAAAGCAGTGAGTAAAACCTTATCATACTGGACCTTTAAAGTGTTGCATGAAGTAAAAACTTTCTTGTTGGGGTCAGAACCACTTTAAACAGCAAGAAAACCTGAACCTTCAGTCGGACACTTCAGCTGGACCTCTAAACAAGTTAGTGACCCTAAAGGTACTGACCCTACATTTAAACATGTATTACCACATAAATTTATCATATATTTTAAATTGTCTTAAATGAGAATGTCAGCTAGGTAAAGCGAAATGGAATAAATAAAATTACTAATTTGGTTGGGGAGGCTCAGCAAAATTTTCTCACTTTTTTCCTACAGTTCCCTCCCTTGAGCCCCAGTCTTTCAGAAATTCCAGTTGTATTCAATTTACAATTCAGTTAGAGTGAAAAAAATACAGAATACATTTTACTGAGTGTAGAATATTTCACACAAATCAGAAAATCACACAATGAATAATATTTCATTCATCACATAGGACAGACACTGACACATTGGGAACGATGTTGAGGCGTCCAGCATCAGCAGGGTTGTTCTCTTGGTAGGTAGAAGAGGTCAGTTGGCCATACTTGACCCGTCCATCCTCCAAGCCCAGGGGGGAGGTGCAGAGCCCTGTGGGATGAGGGAGCACAAAGCCATACAGTATGTTTATTAGCATATTACCAGCAGCAAATCATTCTCTTGCAACTGCTAATGACAGTCTGACAATATAGTATACCAAATGTATACAAAAACAGTAGTGAAAATATATATGGGCACAGGCTACATCAATGATAGACCACAAAGAACCTTTCAACAACAGGATGGTGGCTCACACTATCAAGGAGTAGGTAGGAGGTAGTAAGGAAGTTACACATGTGAACTACCTGACAGCAAACAATCCACTGACATGTTTTTGAAAAGCTCAGTATTTTTTAACAGAGGTATCTCTGTATCTACATGTTACCAATACCATATGGAAATTAACATCTCAAAGTCCACTGAAAATGAAAAATCTCAAGCTGAGTGATCCCTCGCTGGCTTCAGCAGATGATGGATGCATTTCCAGATAATTACCTCGGAACCTGGGCTCTCCCTGAATGACACAGCAACCACAGAAAAAACAGTGGTTACATGTAATGCAAGCTGAAAATGACAACTAAAATAAAGATGGAAATTGGGGTTAGGAATGGGCCCTAAATCAGTTACACCAGTTTGGGTGGAGGACAATACCGGTGTTGTGGCAGTAACAGGAGCCGTGTCAGGTGTCCTGAAGGCTGAGGGAGTGGGTGTGATATACACACTACTGGTCCTATGGGTGGAATCAGCAGCAATCAGTAAACTGAATGGAACTAGGGCAGAAACAGGAGTTACCCCTCATTTCCTCTGTAACAGGCCAAAATAAACCTTACTTTATTTTACTGTAAAACTTGAGCATATTTTTAGCTCATATTTTTAGCTGCATGTCACGCAGGTCTGAAGGATAGAGCCCTGTTACATCCATTATCTCCCCATTACTAAGATTTTTCCATATCATAGACGGGGTACCTGTTTTCTCCAGGGTATGATGTGGTGATGTTCTGACTGGGAATGCAGTTCTTTTCATCAGAACCATCAGGACAGTCAGGGACTCCATCACAGTGGCGGGCTGTCTCAGAACAAACATCTGGTGGGAGCAGCCAAGACTTCTTCAGTAGTCTTTTCAACATATCTATTAGCCTCCTAATACAGGGCAGTTCTTTCCCTGTTTAAATAGACTCCTCTCTAAATATTGGCTGTAATAGCTGCTGATGGCAACAATTTTGCTTTTGACCACAATGGTAAAAGGTAAAGTAATATAGCAAGCCATTTGTTACAGTACAGATTAATTTATATTGTATTAAGGTTCTATAAAAAACACTGGCTTAATGAATGCCCCCTGTTTTAAATCATGAAATCATATGATTCATATGAACTGATATTCTGTGGAAAAGAGACATTGATGGATTCAATGACTGTATATTGCAACATACATAAATTGACATAAAGTGAGGAGTAGAGCAGGTTATGGGCAAGAGGCATGAGCTGTTCCAGTGAATAAAGTTCACACCTGTTCCACAGCCTAGCAGCTCCACTCTCAGATAGATGCCATTCTGGAAGTCATGAGGCAGAACTCGCAGAAAACGGGTAGACACCATTCTGTCCAGCCGCACCTCTGTTGTACCAGTGTCATCGTGATTACCCAGAAACACCTGGACAAAGGATTGGGTGGTAGTGTTGAGGAAGCAGGTGAGGGGGAAACTTGAATGTGTTAAATCAAAGGATAAATAATAGAAGTGAACATGGACAATATATAGATGTTCAGACTTATGGTGGCAGCATGCCTGCAATGTATTATTTTTTATTTAGCTGAAGACTTTATCCAAGGTGACATAATTCTATAGCAAACAGAGCATAAGACAAGGGCCCTAACCACTCTGTGTCCAGTTATACTGGACACTGAAGATTGAGAGGTGTGGAACTGGTTGGTGGTTAACGATGCAGTACCTTGGCTCTGGGATGAGGATCAGTGATCATCTCCTGGTATGTGTACCACTGTGTCCCATCATTACTGAACTGGAGGTAGAAACTTGACACAAAAGTGTCAAATGCACCACCACCCCGGGTTATTATACCTGGAAGGAAGAGAATGAAAAAGTGGATCAAAGTTCATTGGTGTGCTCTCACCATGTGCCTGTTAATGATTATCACTGCGTTATCAAGTACATTGTATGATGAAGATTCAGTATAAGAAACTGATTACTTTTTATTAATTCAGTGATTAGCAGTCTGGGTGGTTTTTCAGTTGAATTATTAATTGGTGTGTTTTGTAAATAGATTGAATTGGTTTATATTGTAACTGGTTGGTTAATTGTTTGACCAATTGGTTAATGGAGTTTCATATGTGTTGCATAGTTCATTAATTGATTGATTTCATTTAATTGCAGATTGCTATGCTGCACATTACCAGTGATGTTACGGGGCTGCAGCATGTCCAGCTGCAGGTATGGAGGCTGCACACTGTGGTCACTGTAATGACCCTCAGGGGTCCATCTTGGTAGTTCACGGTATTGATCAGGTTCTGGGCTCCATCCCTGTAGATCACTGTGGGGGTTGTAGGAATAGAGTCGCCCTGCTGAAGGTGGGTGACCTTTCTGGTAGGAAGAGGCACTGAAACTGGAATCTGGGAGGTGCTGAACCCCAAGAGGAGTCCAACATTCATCTTATGAGAGAGAGAAGGAATCATTTGCATGAATGGTGTAAAGCATCTCATAAAAGCTGAATGAAAATTCACAGATTAACATGTACATCATTACTGTGAGGTTAAACCAAATGGACAAACATTGGAAAGGCAGGGTGCATCAAAACAGATAATATACAGTACTGTGCAAAAGTCTTAGGCATGCAACTTCAGTGTCTGTTGAGAAGTACAGGTAGATTCTTATCTACCATCAGGGAGGTTTCTGATTCATTCTCTCTCACTCTGTGGTTCCAAATTCATTCTGCAGCCTGAGAATGACCTCAAACACCCAATCTCAGTCATACAGAACTATCTTCAGCAAAAAGAAGGAATCCTGCAACAGATGGGATGGTCCCCACAGAGCCCTGATCTCAACATGATCAAGTCAGTCTGGGAGTACATGCAGACACAGTCAAAGTCTGCAGAAGAACTGTGGCCTCAAAACATTTGGAAGAACCTACCAACCTCTACTTTAAACTACATGCAAGTTTTCATAAGAGAGTTGATGCTGTTTTAAAGGCAAAGGGTGGTCAATCAAATATTGATTTGATTGAAGTTTTTTTGTGTACTGCACTTTTTAGAAGGTTTATTGATTAATAAGTATTCATGGTATTATTGTTGGAACCATCCTCGCTTTATAGCATTTTTCCCACAGGTGCCTAAGACTTTTGCACAGCGCTGTATAAGGAAACTTAGTGTCATACTTAAACATGACACATGGTACATGACTGACAGCTGCAAAGTAACAAAGATGATTCTCAACAAATTTAACAGATTACTGACCTTGAACTGGGAGGGGATATGTGGGTATCACGGGTTTAAAGGTTTCTGTAGGTTTGGAAGTTGCAGTGCTGACAGGGACCGGGGACATAGTGACATTATGACCTGACAAACGCAAAGGCAAGACTGTATTAATAGAGGATTGGACATCCTACTATTGCTTCAGTGGTTTTTTATAGTACCTGTCTCCTCACAGTAACAGCACCGGTCTCCCTCTCCTGGTATCAGTCTCTGTCCCTAAAACACCAAAATAAATGGACATTTTATTGCAATGCTCCTGTAGAATTGAATCAGGTGTTAGTGGAAGGTAAACAAAAACCAGAATATCGACATGCAGGGTTCTGACTGACCTGGGGGCAACCAGCTGCATGTGGGCAGTAAGGGCTGCACTGCACGGTGAGATTGGGCCGGCAGTGGCACAGCTGACATGGCCCTGTCTTCCAGTGCTCCCCCACAGCATGACCCCGGCCCTTGAACTCACACTCCTTGCAAGGCTCTGTCTGGCACCTGGAATGAGAAGAAAAGTGTTTTACCGTCTTTCCTTTGGAACAGAGCTCATGAGTTTAAAACAATGGTTTTGGGAAGAAACCTTCTTTCACAAATGATGTCACAGAATGTAGCTGCAATTTTAAAACTGCTTAAAGATTTCAGCTTTCATGAAAAGCATCCTTGTTCTTCTAGACTAACACAGCAAATAACATGGAGCAGTTACACTCTATATTAACATCAAAGAAAAAATCAATATTACCAAGTGACTCTTAGCTCTACCACTTTAAATGAAGCTATCTATGTTGCTCTTCCATGCAGTGGACATGACTGATTTGTCCTGGGATTCTGGAGTCTGGGGTTAACTGATCTCTAAAGGTAACTGAAGGGAAAAATGGACAGAAGAATGGGGGCAAAAGATTAACTCACCTGCGGGCTTTACGGTAGATACCCCGGCACTGGCGCCCACTACCATGCTTGCTGGGGTTGTTGGGACTGCGGAAGGACCACTGCACACTCTGAACACCACATGGCCCCAGACACTCGCCCCATGGAGACCAAGCTGACCACCCACAATGCACTGGAAAAGATTGTATATAACATTTTCCTTCTGCAGCAGTAAAGCCCTTTACTCTCAACGTATTTTGGATAAAGACATTAAACTGTGGGCATCTCATTCAACTTTTGCCAGACTCCTACAACTACAATGTAGCTTGCAATTGTAGCTTTTAAATGTCTAAAAAATATTTCCCTAAAATTTCGTATTAAAGGAAAGATTATGAAGAAGAACACAGTATAAAAAATATGGAGAAATTGTTATGGTCAAGCCTCAGGTGTATGTAGCTTTTCTTTAGTTGGAATAGGGTTACAGCTAGAATAACAGTTATTACTGCAGTAATTTAGGGATCCAAAATGCTTTAACTGATAAATGATATTCCTGTAATTATTAAAGTTTGATATAGAGATCTTATTTAGATCTGGAAAACTTGCTGGGATCAGACCTCTTTGCAGTTCACCTTGTCTTAGGCTGCAGCTAGGGACACTGTTAGGGATATCACTGGGAATATGGTATCTGCTAGACTCTCTAAAAAGGTTTTGCTGATTTTTTTAACCACAGTTAAAATTATTGTTAATAACAGTTAATAACAGTTGTTGTTGAAGTAAATACGTGTTCCAAACTGTTTTCGGTGAAAAATTATACTAAATAAATGTTTAATGCTCATGACATACAAAAATCTTCAACTGCAAGATGCTACATCAGTTAAAAAATTTGAGGACATCTGCTTGAGATTTCTTTTGAAATTCAGTATTTTGTTAATTTTCAGTAGTAAATGAGTATCTTCCTTCTGTTCCTCTGCAACAGTTACTAGAGACATGGAACACATGTAACTTTACTTTCACTTTTTGCCCAGTTTTTCCCATTCAGGTCTTGCCCTTGTGTTCTCACACCTTTAACTGATATGATACATTAGCTCTATATTTCCTTCTATATACATTCCTTGACATCTATATATTCATCTCACACACAGATTGCTTGATATAGTATAACATTTTGCAGGAAACCCCACACTTGTTACATGTGCTTTGCTGCTCAAGCTGACCTGAGCAGTCAGGATTTGGTCTGCAGTGTTGGGATCTTCCTCTCTCACAGGTACAGATCTCACAGCCAACCTTCACCTGCTGCCCAGGCCAGTAGCGCACCCCAGAGATCTCACACAGGCACTCTTCAGGCCTCACACACTGCTGGGCATGGTTCATTACCTGCCCCTCAGGGCACCAGCATCCTGCAGTAAGGAGTGGGGGTTAGGTACAATTCTATAAAACAAGATAATAAACCACTTTCACAACATGGCCAGTAAAGGCTGCAATGATATGTGAAATGGACCTTACTGTAGTCTACAAGTCAGAAGGTATCAGAGGTTAAGAAAACTGGAGTTAATAAATACAAAGGTTAAAGTCTCACCAGAGATAATACTACTGCTCTCTTGAGAAAGGTGCTTTCACCGGAGCTGATCAATACACAAGGGCCACGTTTATAACTTACTACAATTTTTTCCAGGAAAACTATTAATAACATTTCTGAAAGTTGATATACAAATAGGAAAAGTAAATTACTGCATAATGGGCTGTTTTGTTTGCATTCTAATGTGTAACTGAATGCATCATAGTTGTGATATTGTTCCTGTCCACTTCCCCCACCCCACTCCACTCCACACCTCACCTCTAAAGCAGCTGGTGTTACCATCACAGATGCCCTTGCTGGCCAAGTCGGCGCAGGTGAGGGGGCAGGGGGCACAAGTCCTTGGAACAAGGTTGTCAGGGCATGTGGTGTTAGTACAGCCATCCTGGGGACAGGGTTCTGAGGGAAAACCCAGAGAGGAGTTAGGTGCACACAGGAGCTTAAGTTAAAACTGCATCCATTGTGAAGAGAAATATTATATACTTGTTTTATATCACTCTTTCAGCATTTGCTATTCTATCAAGGGAAACAGTTAAAGTTGAACTTGTCTTCATAAATGGAAAAATTTGAAGTGCACTGGGAAAGAGCACACATTTTTGTCTGCTGTCATGTAAAGTCATTCTCTGTGCAGTTGGCCCGGAGGAACGTACTGATTTCGGTGCTGATGGGGGGTTGTTCAGGGAGGTCTGTGCAGGGCCTGCCCCCATTCTCAGGTGGAAAACACTCCCTCTGCCGTATCACCACACCTCCACATTCCTCGGAGCAGTTTGACCACATAACCCATGGTGACCACACTCCATCAACTATAAGTCGGACAGGTAGATACAGGGTCAGTGTGCATGGTTGTGATTTAAGGGAAATATAAGAGCAACCAGTGAAAAATATCACATACAAACACTGACACTCACCTGGGCAGGAGATAGAAAAGCAGTCTTGTTTCTGGATGTCCTCTCCCCTGCACTGGTGGAGAGAATCCCCTGGGGGGCACTGCCTCTGCCGGCTCTGGGAGCCTGAGCCACAGGACTGGCTACAGGGCCCCCAGGGTCCCCAGGGGTCCCAGCTCCGGCAGCCCTCTTCATCTGAGGGTCTCCTCCCAAGTGAATCCTCAGGGCATTCTGGGATGCCATTGCAAACCTGCAGGTAGAGATTGCATGACAGGTTTTGCACCGTAGCTTCCTGACTTTTACTGTGTTTCTATGCAATTTGCAGAGAGGTGACCCAGGTGGGTGGAAAAACAACGTGTGAACCTTCTTACCTCCTTGAATGA
Organism: Arapaima gigas; assembly: GCA_900497675.1. Taxonomy (NCBI): domain Eukaryota; kingdom Metazoa; phylum Chordata; class Actinopteri; order Osteoglossiformes; family Osteoglossidae; genus Arapaima; species Arapaima gigas. The sequence goes on from UFQX01000443.1 coordinate 300,601, forward strand.
AAGGCAGGTGCCATCAAGGCAGCTGTGCTCTGGGCAGGTCTGGCTTGTGTTTCTGTGGATGGGCAGTGGGGGGACAGTCTTGTCTGAATGGACAGAAGAGGAAGTTCTTAGTCAAAGGAGAGTGCAACAAGGGAAGAGGTCCAACACAAGTTGAATCATGAGCCTTATAAGAAAATAAATATAATTGTCCTGAGCTGAAAGTTTACTGATGTTCATTTCCTCAAATGTCATATCAGTCCTTGGCCTTTGTAACAACTCACCACACACGCGCTCATCCTCTCCCAGGGGGCAGTCCAGCACGCCATTGCATACACGGGACACATTCACACACGTGCGATTGTCACACTTGAAACTCCCAGGACAAGGTGGAATTATAGAGGAGCCTGAGGCACACAAGCAGAGACATATGAACACCGTTACAGTTACCAATCATAAAAATGCAGTCTGTGATTAATTTATGTCTACTGACCCCATGTCAGCAGTAATTTCTTCTTTGTATATTTATGTAAACATATATTTTGTCATCAAAGGAATCAAATTCCATTTGTATACATGAAGAATTTTTGTGCAGGAATGGACACGTTTACATCTTAATTCTTGAGTTCATGCTTGTGTGTGTGTGTGTGTGTGTGTGTGTGTGTGTGTGTGTGTGTGTGTGTGTGTGTGTGTGTGTAGATCTTTTTTATGCATTTCTGCTCATCTGACCCCATGTGCGACTTTCTCTTACCGCAGTTGTCCACGCTTTCATCAGAGCCATCCCGGCAGTGTGGGGCACCGTCACATAGCTGCTGGTGGTCTATGCACTGCCCCCCATCCTGGCAGGTGAATTGGCCTGGACTGCAACGCTCTCCACAATCCAGCTCATCATCTCCTCCTGGACAGTCGGTCTCCCCATCACAGCGCCAGGCCAACGGGACACAGTGGTTGTTGGCACAGTGAAATTCATACTGGCCACAGCCTGAGGCAAGGAAGGGACATGATCAGTGTGGGAAGAGAGCTCCTGCACTGGTCAAATACACTCCCTGTCTGCATGGGTGTTGTTAAATGTCTTTTTTATTTAACACCTCGTCAAATCAAACTTTCTGAAACCAGAATATTTAAAATGTAAAAATTATTGCTGTGCAAAATTTAAAGATCTTAAATGATTTGAACCAGGCTTAAGGCTGCCAATGATGAATTAACTGAAAACTTTGCTGAATTAACCAAAACTATGAACGAAGTCCCAAGGTGCTACATACTAGGTGTGGGTGTAGGTGGAGTGGGGGGCGATATGGGTGTAGCTGTGGTGACTGGTACAGTTACAACATCTTGGCAGTTGGTGTTGTTCTCATCCTCTCCACCTAGGCAGTCAGACCGGCCATCACACAGCTGGAGCCGTGATATACAGGTTCCATCGGCACAGGGGAACTGGCCAGGAGCACAGGTCACTGATCCACACAGAGATACACAGTCACACAAAGCCTGGCAGGTGATTACACTGTACATCAGCACACCAACATAAACTTGACATCTCATATGATATTCTACAACAATTAACATTTTCTCTGATCCTGATAATGAACTTTTGTACATTTTTGCAACTCACAAATATTTGTCAAATTTCCAAGTATTCTATTTTTCCAGGGAAAATACACCAGATGAAGCCCTAACCCTAACCCATTCCCATGTACAGAGGATATGGGGGTCAGTGTACCTTCACTGAGACAGACATCCTCATCCATGCCAGAGGGGCAGTCTCTGGTCCTGTCACACACCCTCTCAGGAGGTACACACTGACCATCGGGGCACTGGAGCTCCCCCAGTGCGCACACACAGCCCCGCTCGTCACTCAGGTCAGCACAGTCCTCGTGCCCATCACAGCGATGCAGGTAAGGAATGCAGCGGCCACTTGTGCAAAGGAACTGGCCTGGGCGACAGCCCTCACCACAGTCTGCAACAAAGCAGCATTGCAGAGTAGATTCACCTTGATTTTTACTGACATGCAAGCAGTAACAAATTTGTCAAAAGGTTTACTCTGTATTAAATGTTTTAGCATTGTAACTGGATATGTAGTGTCAGAATTCAAGTTTAAGGATTTTAGTACCTACATTCTTTTGCCTACAAACTACATCACTTTTTTCCCCAACAGATGGTATCTACAAAGTTTTGCAAAATTAAATACATCTAGCATTTACATATTTGGACAAAAGATGCTTTATTGTCATTTCAGCTGATTGGTGAAGGTGACCTAACCTTTTAATATAAAAATCACATTTTGCACTCATTTGTACTGTTTTAAATCAACAGAAATGATTTCACAATTTCTTTGTGGTGAAAAAGGACACCCCTACCTTTATCATTGCATTAAATACTTAAAATTAGAATATACCAAAACAAGTGCAAATAATAGCATCATTAGCAAGTGCCTTGGAAAAAGCCCTGAAGCATCACCCAGTTGAAACAGTTCTGCAAGGAGCACTGGGCAATTTTTTTTTTTTGCAAGACAATGTAGGACACTGACAGACTCTTACAAGACATACAAGAAGTGACTTCTGCCAAAGGAAACAGCACCAGCTATCTGCTTGCAAGAAAATAATGGGGTATTTCTTTTATCCATGGCATAAAATTGAATTTTCTCATCTTTTTGGTGAATAACTGATTACAAAAAATAATTTTCATTATTATTTATTAAGTTTTATTACCTTTATTAGTCAATTTTGTAAAATATTTGCACATGCAAATATGTTAAAAAATATCTTGTTAAGAGGTATACTTACTTTTGCACAGTACTGTACATATAACTTTTCTTGGAACAGTTTTAAAATTATTTATTTTGTTTCCATCAATATTTGTTGATTTTGTTATTTAATTGCTCGGCTACCACTTTTATGCCAACACGTTTGTGCAGCTAGATATTTTCAAATCAGGATAAATACCTTCTTCAAGGGTCCTGCAGGAGGGCCTTTCCTGGAACAGTCCTCCCTCAATTACACGCACAATGTGTTTTCACTAGAACACTATTTGATTTTTAATATCATTTTAATATTACTTCTCAATTTATGTGCTTGATACAACATGCTCTGGGCAAAAAAAATTGACCAGTGAATGAAAAATTCCACATTCACCTCATTTATGTGGTGGTATCTATTGAGTACTGTGCTACATAGGTGAATATGGTAATATTTAGGGCTATTGTACATTTAAGTTATCACTCACTGTGAGAATAGATTTATACGGGTTTTATTTGTGTAACAAAGTTGTATGTACACTTGGACATAAATAAAGATGCTTTTAAATTCTTTTAAATGCTACCACGACAGTGTGCACAAACATGTTGTTTCTTATTGGGAGATTTGTTTTGGGTTTTTGGGTTAGGGTGGAATACATTATGTTCCCCCATAAGAAATACTGGAACTGTTTCAATGTACACATTTTCACACAATGTAGCCTTTTTAGGAACCAATTAGGCTCATAAAAACCCACAATTCAATTTGAGGAATGTCAGATAGATAGTGATAAAAGACACTGGAATCACAGTGGCGCACATGAATACCACATTTAGATAGATAGATAGATAGATAGATAGATAGATAGATTTGTAAATGTTATATTGTGGAACAGAAATGTTTGAGTAGCTGTGCATGAGTTTTGTAGCAGAGACAATGCAGGGCAAACAGACCTCTTTCATCAGAATCATCCGCAAATCCACAGTCGGCATGACCATTGCAGACCTGGCTGGGTAGCAGGCAGCGGCCGCTGGCACACTGGAAGTCCCCGGCAGGACACAGGGGTGCAGGGCTCACAGGGGCACAGAACTCCTCGTCTGATTGATCGGCGCAGTCTGGATGCCCATCACAGTGGAGGGTGCTGTCTAGGCAGCGGCCACTGGCACAGCGGAACTCCCCCGGGGCACAGGTGGCTGGGCACAGCTCATCTGAGCCGTCACCACAGTCATCTTCATTGTCGCACACCCATAATGAGGGGATGCAGCGGCCCCCCGCACATTGGTACTCAGACTCCAGACAAGGTGGAGAGGGGTAGCATGGGTAGCCCTCACACTGCCAATTTCCAGCTTGGCATGAGCTATGTGTGCATACAGGAAAACACACATTAATACCTGAATTGTAAACAATATCACAGATTAACATCAAAAGGTTTACTGAGGTTGACTGAAATACTGAGACTGTGCACGCTGTCTAATTAACCAAAGATGTATTTAAACATCATTCTTATGTTTATTAATAGCCATCAGGCCTCATGACCCAGATTCCTCTATAATGTTTTCATGGTTCGGTGGAACATAGCTGGCTCATTTTGTGCAGTTGTATGTTTGGAAGTTATTACAAGAAAGGAGATACAAACCAGTTTTGACAATCCCGGTGAATGTAGGCTCCTGGAGGAAACTGGGAGCCCTCTGACACACAGGGACAGGAGGAGGGAGTAACACATTTATTGCCTGGAGGAGGAGACAGAGAGGTAGGGTTATCTGTTGCAAAGGATTCTGTCTTAATACCTGTTCACTGATAGTAGGTACTATAAAACAATGCAAGTGACAAAATTACTAATGCACAACACTAACACACAGGAAGAAGTCTTTAAACTTAAAGCATTATGTTATAGATCAGGGTAAAAACTGCGGCTTCAAACTCTAATGCATAAGATGGAGGTGCATTTTAGTTTGATTGATGGTTATATAAATTATCAGGTGGATGTGTAAGAAGACCCCCAGCAAATGTAGGATGTCCCTTTCTCACTCTCTGTCTTGGTATGCTGTAACTTGTGTGCTGCCCAGCAAGTCCCTCACCATTCCACACAGTTCCTGGGGCACAAAAGCAGCCCTCCACGCAGGAGAGGGCACTGCAGGGGGAGTCAGGGCTCACAGCGTTGCTAGGGCAGGTGGGAACGCAGGCCTGGCCACAGGCTTCGTATATCTGTCCATTCTCACATTGTAGGGCTGTACAGGAGACAGTGTGTGTCTGTGTCTGAGAGCATGAGCATTGCTGTTTTGATATGTGTACATTTTGTTTTTGTGTACATATAGGCCTTTATGGGCACTTCTTTTCACGTTTTTCATTAGTTCTATGACTCAACATTTTTAACCTGTTTTAGCCTTTAATTATACTCAATGTTAAATGTCAAGTTGTCACCCTTATGGACTTTTTTATCCTTTATTCCAGTCTACTTTCTATTTTTGAGTAGATGTTTCACAATTTTTACTTTGTACTATATTTTGCTCTGCATCCAACAAATGGATGGCAGGTTATAATCATTATAGTAAAATAAAACACCAAAAACACCTGACATGAATATGAGGCCCATGTATATCAATTCTAGATAAGGTTCCCCTTTGTCAGCTGGTTATAAAATTCATTAACTATATAATATTTACCATGAACAACGATTGCTTCAAACCACAGTTCTCTCTAGAGAATCAACAGCATAAGTCAAAGAAAAATCCATCTGAAAGTGTGCCATCCTTTACCATGTATGATGCTACCTAGAAGACAATTCCTGTCTGTGGCAGTAGATGTTAATGGGCACTCGCACATTGCTGATTAACATAAATTGACTATAAAGTTATCAGCTGCTCCTTAGAAACTGTAACTATCCGCCCTACTTACGACAGAGCTCCTGTGACCTCCAACGGATGTAGATGCCCCTGCGGTTGCACTCTTCAGCATAGGCAGCAATGGCCGTGCACAGGCACTCACAGTCACCACCCGAGTCACAGCTGCAATGAACAACAGTATAGTCCCAGTTGCAGCACAGCCCAGAATTAGGAAATGTACTCACAGTCCCTGTCTGTCCCTCGGAGTCACAAATGAAACAATACAATGAAATGCATAATAGAGATCAGTCCTGGATAAGAATAAATTGCATTTTATTGTATTGCATTATATTGTATCTTGTCTCATTGTATTATTTGCTACATACTTGTTCTGCTCAGAAATATAACACACTCAGTGCCTACAGAGAAATTGTTTGTAATGATGCCTGTAAAAGTAAAAGTAATGTGAGGTCAGGTAAAGCTGATGGAATCTGGCTGAATAGAGAGTTCTGGAGACTCACCCGCAGGCATCAAACACACACCAGTCGTAGAACTGCTGAAAGGGCACCTCTGTGTGGCATGAGGAAAAAAGCTCCTGGGTGATGACAGCACAGCGTTTCCTTGCCCATGTCACCCGGTGAGGGTTCTCCTGGAGATCACATGGAGGTCAAGGCCTGGCTAAATGCTACTGCCAGATCTATTGATGAGATACCCCTCTAATTACCCAGTCTACCATTTCATTTCTGAGTAAGTCTTGTCTTTTGTGCGAGTGTTTTTTTGGAAATGTCAATATGACTTGAATTGATGGCTTGAGGAGATCCATGATCTCTTGGATTTGTCTTATGCTGGGCAGTCTGTGAATTTGGAAGTCCAGGATACTTACGGTGCATGGGTCCCGGAGGTCCTCACTCCAGACATCAGGACAAGATGGGTTCACTTTCCAAGAATTCCCAAACAGCTCAGCTGTGGACTCCATGATGCCCTGTCGGGTGGTGAAGTCATTTTCGGTGTCCCCATCAAAATTCCCACAAAGCCCCCCGATTTGACCACGGAACTTGGGGGAGAGGTGAATGTAGATCCGCATGCCTACATAAGTGACACAGGGTCAAAGATCTATTTCCAGGCATAGAGTGGGCAGGATAAAGGGTTATAACAGACAGAGCTCATTCATTCAGAGATCATTCATGGGTCTGAAGAAAACATACCTCCATCCCACAGTACAGTGATCCCAAGTCGAGAGGAGAGGGACACAAAGAGGCCGATTTGCTCCAGCTGCAGTCCACTACCAGAGTATGCCTTGGGCAGAGTCACGGGCACACCGTTCACCGACACCGCTTTTCCTGCAGCTCACAAGACCAGTGAGTATCATAAAAGTGTTCTGGCTAGATAGGTCCATTATTAAAAGATTATTAGATTGTCAGTTATAAGGGGCCAGCTGGCAGTGTAGTGTTTAGAGCTGCTGCTGCTTTACACTTTTAGTACCCAGCTCTCAATGTCACCTACCACCTACTACCCTTAAGCAAGGTACTTACCCTAAATTGCTACATTAAAAGTTATCAAGGTGCATAAATGGGCAAATAATTGTAAGTCATGCTCGTTTATGAGTAATGCACAGCAAAATAAAGTTTATGTCACTTTGACAAGAATATATGATGGGCTGCCAGGTTGCGTTGGACCCCAACGGATTCTTGTCACATCAATTTTGTTTCCTCTAGTTGGTACCTCTAGGGTTAATTGTTGTATAAGTGTTCATTTTTTAGCACCCAGATGTAATTTGTTAGAATGGGCAATATCCAAAAATGCATATAATGTCATTAATTATGTGATTATTTCTTATACATACTGCTGAAGTGTGTAATTAAAACAGCATAAACCTAAGTACGTCATACATTTTTGTGCAAAGAGGAACAGAACGCATTTGCAGTAGTACAGTCTTTATTATTATTCTGCAGATCCCCCACAGCTTACCTCTTAGAAGGTGAACAGCAGTGTTGCCCACTGTGAAGGTGACAGACTTGGTGCAGCTGACCTGGCTGGTGCCACAGGGCACATTTTCAGCACTCACGCTGAACTGGCCACTGCTCTCCTGTGCCAGCATGTACTCGCAATCTCCCATAAAAGAGAAGGCACGCCCGTCGAAGGTCACATAGTGAGGGTCCCCTGTGGCCACGCAGGTGCCAGTGCACAGGGCTTGGCCACAGTGCCAGTGCCGCTCCTGGCATACACTGTAGAGCATTGTTGTGAGGTTCATAAGATATCTTTACATCACTATATTTACACAGCAGACAGTTTCTCATTTACCCATGTTTGCAACTGTTGAAGAAATCTGTCAGGTTGGCCTGTAAATTGTTCAAGGTACCATAACAGAGTTTCTCATGGGACTTGAACCAACAAAATTTAAGCTCTTTATTACCCCGTCACCCCCTGAGGCCTCATTCAACACCCTCAGCATTGACAGTTCCAGTTCAGTGTCTGACGCACCATTTGTTACAGTCCCTGCTGATGGTTTCATTGTTGTAGTACAGTCTGCCGTTGTGGTGACAGGGACACTCGGCTGGTGACACACAACGATCATCCTGCCATGAGACACACAGAGCATAATTATAAATGAGCACCAGTAAGCATTTCATCTGCTCACCACCCCAAAGGGAGAGGCCACCCAACACAGCAAAGGGGAGGGAAACCAACTGACCAGCAGCACAGTCCCATTTGGGCAGACACAGCCCTGCAGGGGGGAACTACACGGTCCCGAGGGCAGGTCCAAGCTGGAGCAGGTGTGCAAGCAGGAGTGAGGGGAGTAAACCAGTCCCCCGGGGCACTGGTTCACCACGGGACAGGGATTCTGGGTGCAGTTCCACACCCCTTCGGTGCAGACACTGGGAACCGCAGGAGAATGGTGCGAGAGAGAAATGGGGACCGGGAAAAAAGACAGATCAGCACCCCAGAGGAACTGACACTATATACTAAAACAAAACAACCACTAAGTTAAGATAGTCTGGAAAGTCATTATTTACCAAACACTGTCATACGTGAACTGTATTAGTTTTTAGGTATCATAAAGAAAGGGTTTTAATTTCTAGGCAGCAGATTGAGTAGTGGTTAACTCCATCACCATGCAATGCAATAGATCTAAGTTTTGAATGCTCTGTCTTGCAGTACCACTGAGCAAGAAACTCTCCCCTAAATTGCACCGGTAAAAATCACCCTTCAGTGTGAATGGGTTAATAAATGTAAGCTTGAAGTAAAAGTTTAAAATGTTAATTTGCTTTGCAGAAATAACAATGGGTAATTATTTCTCTCATGTGATATTCAGGTGAGCTGCTGCTGACTATGCTGCTTTGTGCTGCTGTGTGGCAGAGAGATGCAATGAAATCAACCTATCCTGACACAGGAGGAATGCAGGCCATAGGGAGATTTCATCAGTGCCCTCACACCACTCTGATTCTGTAAGCACACACACGTCTAGTACCTAGGTGCTTAGCCTAATTTTACACATTACGTGGCTGTCTTAGAGCAGATGCATGTAGCTGTAAGATAAGGCCTTGGTGTTGGGCTCTAAAACACCTGTGCTGTACATATTGACTGAAGGACCTGTAACTGTGATTTATAAGCCTTTTGAATAAGTAATACTCTAGTGTGATGATGCCCTCATAAACGTCGCGAATTGCAAGTTATCCATTCTTCAGATAAGGATGTCATTGAACTCTGGGCGCAAAGGTAGCTTCTTGAGACGTTGCCCCATATAATGAAATTGTATTCAGCTTTCAAAGATATTGACTTTGCTCAGTCATTCAGCCACATAGCCATGAGGGTATCTTATCGCAACCTGTTAATGCAGATAAAGGTAATCTTAGGGTTCACGATGCCAATAAAAGGATCCAGAGTTTAGCAACTACAGGTAGTAAATATTCATACTGATGTGTGAACCTGCGAGGAGTAGCTTGTACCATTCCACCTTGTAAGGTTTGCTGACACTGAGCACCTGTGGTCCGTGTCTTGTGAAATAAGAACAAGTAAAACTTTATATAATTTCAATTTCTATTTTAAAAAACTAACCTTCATCTATTTAGTGTTGTCATTTTGCTCTTTTTTGGATGCTCTGGCACAACTTTTCCCATTTTGGAAGTAGTTGGGCATTACAGTGCAACACAGGTTAACTCCCTCTTCACAGGTTCTGCAGCTCAGCCCCTCCCATGATTTAAAACTACATTCAGGTTGCAAGTTTGTGTCTTGTTTCTTTAACCACAGCATCACCTGCTTTTATTGGTATTTATCAATATTAAATAAGTAAGAGGCTTGTCACATTTTAACAGAAAAAGAGATAAAGCTCAATTTTCCCCGAAGAATATAGACTGGGGTGCAACAGGAGTTCTCATTTATGAATGTGACACTACAGCCTTTTACACACAAGACCTTTGACCATTATATTATAAAAAACAGCAAGACACCAGGTGACTAAACTAGTCTGGGTTCTTATACTTTTCAACCAGCAAACTTTGACCGATAGATGACTTGCAGTCACCTGGATAGTCTGCAGTTATGCTGTGTTTCGCTTAGTTTACATACCAGGTGTTGCAGTTGTTCTGTATGGTGCTGCCAGGTTGATACACCTTGTCTCCGTGCACACAGGGACACATTATGGGGGGCACACACTGCCCATGGTCATCCTGCACCAGCCCAGGTGGGCACTGGCAGCCTGGTACACAGGTGGGGGACTCTCTCTCACAACTCCAACCCTGGCGCAGGTCTACACAAGAACCCCCGCAATGAGGGCCACATTCTTGGTACACCTGCCCCCCTGTGCACTGCACCGCTGGAAGAAGGAGAGTGAATGAAGGAGAGAACTACTAAAAACTTGCACTGATACTAACACTCACAGACACTTGAAGATACAGACATCATAATTATTGACCAAAAAGAGACAAATACTGAAAAGCAGAGACACAATTAAAAGCATCAAAGAATATTAGTATTGTAAAAAACCGACACTAACTCTGTGGGCACTGAATAAGCCAGAACCCATGTTTAAACTGTGCATTCAATATTAAGAAGAAGAAATACAATTGTTTGTGCGTTATTAATTTAAGCATATTGTGTTTGTCTGTTATTGTGGCTTATTTGAAGATCAAATAATTTTATGAGAATTAATGCAGAAATCCTTTAACTCCAGCCCTGCCTGCTATGAGTAATTTAGTGCTGGTCACAAACCTGGGAAAAGGAGGAAAAAAGAGACCACACATTACACAGCAGTCTAACCTATCATGTAGACTTCAGTTTTCTCAAACACTGCTGTAGGCACTGCATGCTGCATGAGAACCTCTCCCATGCAATATGTTACATGATGAGTAAAGGAGAAAGCCGAAAGGGTGCCTTGAATTGGAATAAAGTGCTCATCGCAAAGCACAACATCAAGATTGGATGTTAAACTATCAAAATAATGAACTCATCCATGAAATGCAACAATAAAATATTGATATCCTTGACATCACTGAGACCAGATGGCTGCACATTGACAAACATCAAAAATACAATGTAATTTATACGACAATTTATATGACCAAAAAGAAGCAAACCACATATGGAGATACAATACTGATGCCTTCGTAGAATGGAAACTGGTTGATGAAAGGGTGATTACAGCACACCTCAGGATCCAGCATTCCAAGGTCTTCATAATATGATGCTATGCACCAACAGAGCACACAAGTTCTATAACTCTCTGCAGGTCACAATCTTATACAGAAATATGATGTACCTAATGATGGTGGACATGAATGTGAAAGTTGCGTGAAGTAAATGATGTCAATTGCAAACTGTTTTCGAGCACTAGCAGGAAAACATCTACCTGGTATGACAGATGTTGAAGCACAATGGTCATTTTTCATTGAATCAGTACATAACATCTCCCATCAATACCGGAAAAGGCAAAGAGCAAAAAAGAATGGGCCAGCAACAAAACATGGTATCTGATTGAAGCAACAAAAAACACCCAACTCTTGAAAGCTTCCGCCACAGACAACTACATTAAGCATCAGATGATACAGTAGCACTCCCAAATAAAACAAGGACAACAAGAGAAATGATAACACAGAGAGGGACAGGGCTGAGGAACAAGTCAGGCTAGTCAAAGATGCATCACAGGACAAAGACATGAAGACTGTCTACTGAATAATGAACATACTTCCTAGTGAGCAGAGTAAAAAGACTGGTGAAATCAAAGCAAAGCCGAGGGATAAGAGATGAGAAGGGAAAAGATGCATGCTGGGAAAACATTTCTCTGCACAGTGCGAGCAGGAAAAGAAATTCTCAGTTACCAAAAACCAACTTGTACTGTTGGACTGCTTAACAACACATCTGCCAGATTCCAGGAATCTGCACATAGATACTACTCCATTCCACATAGAGGAAATTAGGAAGATGTTAAAATAATTTGAGCGTCAAATCACCAGGAATGACATTAATGCAGCATTTCTCAATAAAGGGTCAGTGTTGACGACTGAATGATTATTACAGCTGAGTAATGCTGCTTGGATTGACGAGCAGGTACTGCTCAACTGGAAGGAGGTATTATTATAAAGGTACCAAAAAAGGAGACCTACTGGACTGCAACAACCGGTGAAGCTTTGTTCTGCTGTTGGTGTGAAAGAAGCTGTACAGCCATGTAATCCTAAACCAACTGAAAGTCCAAAGACAGCATCATGCAAGAGGAACAAAGCAGATTTCAACCAAAAAGATCATGCACAGGCCTGACCTACATATTACACAGCATACTGGGAAAGGTACTGGAATACAAAATCCCTCTGATAATCAATTTTGTGGACTCTGAAAAGGCATTTTATAGCATTGACAGATGAGGATTGTGGAATATTACGAATTTGTATGGCATGCAAGTTTATCAAGGTCATTAAGAATGTAGCATCAACCTGGATGAAGGGCACTCAGACTGGTTCATGGTGTTCACAGGAGCAAAACAGTTGTGTACTGTGACCACTGCTATTTACTCTAGTGATCAGCTGGTTATTATGTAAGACAAATGAAACAGATGTAACAAGGATTAACTGATTAACTGGGTGGGCAGCAAACAATTTGAGGATATAGATTTGGCACTTTTATCACACACAGCCTTAGTAATAATAGTAATAATAATAATAATAATAATAATAATAATAATAATAATGCAGAAATTCAGGGTACCCCAAAGGGTTTGCCAAACTTATACTTGTAAATGGGTCTCTGTGTGCACTTAAGTCAGAGTGACACTAACAGGAGAGTAACTTACGACAGAATGTATGATTCCTCCAGCTGATGGGCACCCCCTCTTGGGCACAGTGGTGGGCATAGGCAGTGAGAATGGTGCAATGGCACTGCCCTCGGGATGCACACCCACACACTTCTGTGTGGCACAGGCGCAAATATGGCTCCCTCTCCACCATGTCATGGCATGGCTGCAGGAACGGGAGGCAGAATCAGAAATTTCTGTGTGCATGGATATTAAAGTTATGGGATGCAAAAAAATTTTTTTTAAATATGTTTTTTTATGTTTTTATGCTTTCTACCATTTAATACTGCAATTACGATCGTGCCACCCTCCAAAAGGAACTTTCAGACAATTATGGCTGTTCACATACTTCATGGAAAAAAGGCAACAAATGCATTAATAATTTAGCAAATCAACTAAACAATTCTTAAATAAACATAAACAACTTTGTTTAAATATATTAAACAAAAAAAGCTTGAGAGATATGTAGAGTAACACACACACCACCATGCTCTTGCACACAATCTTGCACACACCTGGAACAAAGTGCTATGGAGGACAGCACAGATGCTCTCTGCATATTGCCTTCTTTGGGTGTAGGTGGCACAGGGATCAAGGCTCAAAGATGGGGCAGTTTGACAGCCACCCAGGGCAAATTTGCTGGCAAATGAGGACACACTGTTCTCTACATCTCCCTCAGGGGTGGTGAAATCATCATGTTGACTCCAGGTCAATGTGCCACATAGCCCTCGAACCTGTAACCACAAGTATGAATACTCTGCTATTTCATTTGTGTGCACTTTGGATATGCAGTAAATAATAAATTATGAGCATGAATTAACCATCTGCATCATCACTATGGCCATAGCTAAGTTAGACATCATAAAAACAAAGTATAGCATCCTCAATCTCAATGAAGGCAAAGTTTTGCTGCTGGAAAGGAAGAATGACAACACATAACCTCAAAGATATTATTTTACTGCTGTTACTTATCACCCAGCCAGACAGTGCATGTTGTTAACCTTTTGATAAGGCTGGGTGATTTATCAAAGCACATCAGATAAAACATTATACTTATTGGTACAATGCTATTGTGTGTGATGGGACTTGAACCTGAAACCTTTTAGACATAATCTCTTTTTTTATAACCACTCCACCACCTGATGCAGGGGTTCTGTGCACCTTGTGGGCAAATCCAGGCTGAAGGGTGATGAGGGCAAATGGCCCGTCTAGATACCACAGCATCTGGGCTCCAAAGGCCTGGATCACAAAGAAGGAGGAGGAGGCACGCCGAGCCACCAGATCAGCTGTCACAACAGGAAGTGCCTCCCGCTGACCATTTAGTATCAGTGCACCTACACAGAGAGAGGGTCACACATATATGGTTCCCAAAGAAAGGATAACACATGTGAACAATATAAAGAGTAAAAGTTAAAAGTCATGTAGGTGTATAATGTTCATAGACGGAGTTTGGGGCAAGGGACTAAACCCACAGCCTACCAGTATCAGTAATGGTCACAGTGGTGTGGAGGGCAGTGATGGACATCTCACTCAAGCAGCCTTGTCCACCTCTTGTCACACAAGGCCCGCTCCTTATGGTCACCAGCAGCTTACTATCCACATAGTCCTACATAGACACAGCCACACATACAAAGGGACAAAATGCTACTATATATGATCCATGATCATTCTGAAAGTGGATAAACTCCTGTTCACAATGGTACAGCTAGATTGTCAGGCCATATGACGCACATAATCATCTCTGACATTTGACCTTGAATGAACAGGCAGCATAAATGGACTTTTATAGTGCATAAAGAATGGTCTGGAGGTTGTGTCAGCTAACATTCACTGGAAAAGCCTCATCTCACCTCCACTGCTGTGAAGCTGCAGTCACCCCCCTGTAGGGTGTACCTTTTCTGGTCAAAAGTGGTCACTTGTACAGCACCCAGAAGGCTGCAATGTGCATCACATTTCTCACTGGAGCACTGCCACTGGCCAGCATGGCACACACTGAGAGACAGAAACAAACACAAAGAGGATATATGTAGAAGACGAACACACTTCATACCCTGGGCCTCTAGAAATAAATAGATGTTCCATCACTAACATTTTTAAAGAAAAGAAGAAACTAACTACTAAAACTAATTTAACTCATGATGTAATAAGAGGGTCATCATGGACATATGATCACCTGAGAACCATGGATCGATATGAGCTAAGGAACAGACAGCAGAGATTATATGCACTAGGCCATAAAATGCCTCAGAGGCACTTTAACATATCTGGAGAGAGGACAGGGCTCACCAGGTGTTGCACCTCTGCTTGATGGTATCACCTGTCTGGTAAGTGTGTCGGCGATGGAAGCAAGGACAGGCTTCCTGAGGGAGACACATGCCCCTGTGCAGGAAGAGACCTGGTGGACACTCACATCCCCCCACACATTCCTCCCGGCACTGCCCATGCCCAGGGGGCAGAGGAGAGGAGCAGCTAGGAGAGCAGGATGACACACAGTCCGAGAACACCTGCTTCTGTGGACATCTCCTCTCTGGAGAAGGAACATGTGGATAGGTAAGATAGTGGGTTATACAAAAAACAAAGTGCAAATTGAAAGAGACAGACTAAGCGATAGATGAAGTTGAAACAGAGGAGGATAGAGGGGGTTTCAAGGAGGAAGGGAGGGAAGAATAAAGACAGTTAAGAGCAAGGTACATGGTGGTTAATAAAAATAAAGAAATAAAGAGAATGGTGGAATTACTTCTATTAGACAACTGTCTAAACAAGAGTTTATCTTATCTGTACGAACCAGAGGGGCCAGAGACTTTCCATGAGGAAAGTTTTTCATATCGAAAGGTGCCCTGAGTATGTATCCAAACGTATGCAAAATCACCACCCCTCTGGCCATATTTACAGCCTGTACACCTTAACAAATAGTAGCACTAAAATATTTGATTTAAAAAAAATAAAAAATGGATCTGATTCACGTTTCTCGTCAAGATTTTACAGTCCAGTGCAGAAGGCATGAACATGGCATCATAAAATCAATGTTCTCAGAGCAGTAAAACTGCACACAAAAGAATACTTTACTCAAGGACACAAAATGTAACAGGGTTACAGTCTAAATCCAACACTATACAACATGTATATCAACCACTGAGCAGCCATACTTGAAATGTCTGCTGCCCCTCCCATCACTCCTTCTGAAGTGCCTGTTATATACTTGATGCTTATTTTTGTTTGCACAAGCAAGCCTTACTCCTAAATATAAATGAATTTGAATTTGTTGCCATGACGTCTTACCACAAAGCCCTGGGCCCCTCCAGTTGATCATGATGTGCTGCTGGGCACACTCTCGAGTGTAGCTGGCCAATGTGTCACATCTTGCCCCCTCTCGTTCCCCAGCCACCAAGCTGCACCACAGATATCGGCAGGCATCGACATAGGGTGTAGGATCCACCTAATCAGAATATAAAGGCTGGATCAGGACTGTGTAAATTGTAAACAAAAAATTACACCCTAGAGAGAACCTTTTGAGACTTTTCAGGTCGCCGTAGACCTTGTAGTGATCCAGAAGGTGTTTTTGAACAGCCTTATATGGCATCCAGTCTTTACAGAACTCATTTGCCTTCCTTTCTTAATTTTTACTGGTGTAAGTATAATTGTAAAACCTAGTGGACATGGCCCTCCACAAATGCAGTTTGAACCAACTGGCCTTTTTGGTTTCCATGAATTCCACTCCATGTGACTGTGAGAGCAATGGAACTGTTTACATTTACTCTTACCAGTGGGTGGCACTGAGTGAAGGGCTGCTCCATCAGTTTGTTGCACACTGCCTCAGCTTCCCTGTGCAGAGACACGTCCCCAACAAGGTCACAGCTGTGGCCCAGCTCTGCTGCATCACTGCAGTCCTGGGATGGAACAAACAGGATAGTCATAGGACAGTTATACAGTTACACTTATACTCCAAGTGCATGTTCTCCAACCTCTTTGCACTGTAAATTCATAAGTCCCTTGTAAATCCAAGTGTATGACCAAGATTGTTCCCTAAAATCTAAAAAGCTCAAATTTTCATCTCTAAAGAGAGAGATGCTCAAAACCAAGTTACTGGATCTGACCAACAAATCCTGGACTCAGCTCTTACAAAACTGCATCAAATGAAAGAGAAACATGATGTTCTGGACACTGGGGGTAATCTAACCATGAATCCAGTAAATACTAAAAGTAAACTGAATAGTGCAGCTGATATGATGTTGGATAATGGACTCTGCTAAATAAGGGAGTAATAATAATAAGTCCTGGTTAATTTGTTATAAACAATGACATGGGTTTTTATTAGACTGACTTCAACCATGATGGAATTATGAGCTGTAAACACCAGATACACACATACGAAACACAGCATGCTAGAAAGATGGATTTTGTATTTACCCTCAACTCCTGGTCTGGCACACGCCATGAGTTCCCAAAGCTGGCAGCATACTGGGAAACACTGCCTGCCAACGTGGTAAAGTCATCTGTGTGGATAAGAGGTGAGGTGACTCATTAAAGAATAAAATGGGACAAACCAAAAACACACAATAAATGACAGTTCTTTGTTATGATTTTCTGGGATATGCTTCATGTAGGTATGTAACAAACAAGGATGTGTAAACAGAGGCTTTCATTCAAGGCTGTGCAAACAGAGGCTTTCATTCAATTAAAGTAAGTAAAAGTAACTTTTTTCAGCATGTTTGAATACTATTTTATCAATCTCTTAATTTAAGGTTTTTAATCT
The DNA here is from genome assembly GCA_900497675.1 of Arapaima gigas. Taxonomy (NCBI): domain Eukaryota; kingdom Metazoa; phylum Chordata; class Actinopteri; order Osteoglossiformes; family Osteoglossidae; genus Arapaima; species Arapaima gigas. The sequence goes on from UFQX01000443.1 coordinate 318,160, forward strand.
TTCTCACCATCAGCTTTGTTGTTGTAGACTCCACATAGCCCCCTCGTGGCAGTAATGTGCTCTGCAGTGATGGTCAGATAGATGGTGTTGCCCATATCAAACTTTACCCTCACACCAAGACCACTGTCCACAAAGATGTAGTCCCCTAGCCACTGAAAGCTCACCCCTGTGTGAAGTTATAGATGTATGAGAGCAAACAGAGATGTAGAGAGCCAGATTATCACAAATGGATCATGTTATATGCTTACAAAGAGACATGCAAGACAACAGAATGAAGGAGTTCCACTCTCCAAGTAGGTGGAATAACAGTGGTTAAGTCATGGCATCCACTTTCAAGGTAGAGAAAGGCACGATATGGTAATGGCTAACCAGTGTCTTCTACCAAGCATTTTGGAGGGAACACAAACTTTACAAGGACTGAGTAGGGATCAAAACCAAATTCTAGGTGCTTTAAAGTACCAATGTAGCACACATCAGGAAATATGAATAGCATGCCATGCCATTAATTCATAGGGTAATCTCAGTTTTTTATCACAGTAAGCCAAAACCGCAATGGAGTCTTCAAGCCTTAGAGAAATCATTAGTGACAGTAGGAAGGTTCTCACCATTCTGGAACAAGGACTTCCCCTGAGGAACCATCTGACCATTGAGAGTTACATTTTTATGATAGATGGACACCAGGTTCAGACCTAGCATCATCCGCAAACCCTGAGAGATATAAAAATTGAGTAGCTATTAACATCCAAAAAGCTGATGCAAAGAATTTTGCATCTTAAGCTCCACAGCATTTTTGCAAAGATGTTTTATTAATTATTAATCAAAGTCACACACTGATACAGCAGTTTCAGGAGTCTATATCAAATTTACCTACAGCTCAAACCTAATATACTAATTCATTTTTTTCAAATTCTAACCCACATGATTTATGTCCTAGGCTGTAATTTTGCAACCTTAGGTAGGAGATATACAAATAACATATGTGTATATACTGTATACAGTCTGAAAATGGGCACATATGTTGGTTTTTCTGAAAAAGTCTTCAAAGCCCTTAATAACGTAGCTTAAAATAAAATGCATCTTCTGTGCAGTTTCCTATGCGGATCTATCACTAATTCATGCCAATAATGTGGTTCATTAAGCTGCAGGTCAAACCTTGGTGCATTGCCCTTGGCTGTAGCACACAGTACTGATGTACACAGCCCAGTTTCCATCAGTGGACGAGGCTAGGATATAAGTGCAGCTGCCCTGGAAGTTGAAGTGTCTCCGGTCAAAGGTACGGTAGTGAGTGCCTCCCCAGACTAGGCAAGTTGCTGAGCCCTGGGGACCCCAAAGCCCCCCCAGTGAGCCCCCTCGCAGTAGAGGGTAGGACTGCAGGTCTGCAGTGAAACATGTTGAATGAACAAGAGAAATTGTTTAGATGTGGAAAATCTGGTATCTAGTTACTTTCTGGAGAAATTCTGTGATAGGATTAGCAGTCTGATGTAATCAAAAAGTAATCACACTTCCCCACAGGAACAATAATTCGTTCTAAAAGTGAAACAAATAAGGACAACAGACATATCTTCTTATAAAGTTTACAGTTCAAGAAATGCCTAAAGACCAATGCTTTTGGAGTCCTGTAGCTTTAAACAAGTTAAAGGATTTTTTCAAACATCTATGGACATCAGCTTATATATATTTCAGTGAGACAAGCAACCGTCTTGTGCTCTAATCTACCTTTAAATCCATAAAGAGGCAACTTATTAACTACGCATGAAATCTTATCGTCAAAATTCAACTCATTCATTTTGAGTCTCACATTTCCCCAACTCACTCCTGTTTCTTACTTCTGCTGATTTTAAGAATCAAGGCAAAGGTCCCTGTGGCTGTCAGCCACAAATTAAATTCCCTTTCTTTGGTGTCTGTTGCATATGGACATTGTGAAAAGAGTGCAACACCGCAGGTCACAGCACACTGACCAGGTAGTAGCGTGTACGTGCAGGATACACAGTTGTGGTCGGAGGCGTTTCTCCAGCTGAGCCCCCACACACTGACACAGCACTGTTCCAGGGTCATCAGGGAGGAGTTGTGCACGCCAGGGAACTCCTCACATCTCCATGTGGAGTAACACTGTCCTCTGGCCCTCACCACTGCCACAAGACAATGGCCCATCATACAGTACATACACGCACAAATAACAAGATGTGCTGTTAAATCAACATAGATATAAAATGCTCAACAAAATAAACTCTCAATGTTCATTTTATTAAAATATCCTGCTTTTAACTACTGCAATGGACTGATGTCTCATCCGGATGTAGTTTACTAGTGTAGCGCCCAATGATTCTGGGACAGGACAAGGAGCACCGTGATCCTGGTCAGAAATAACTTTAACGATAGTCTGAAGATGGTTGAATCAGTGCTTTTAAGTATAAAGTGGAATGACCATCAGTTCTACAAGAAGAAGGTATTAAAAATTAAAGTAGTAAACATAACACCAATTGAATGTTAATTAAAATAATAAAACGAACTAAATGCAGGACAGAATGAGTGTTCGTTTGCTCAGGGAATGTAACATCCGTACCCTGTGAGCAGCGAGGACCACCCCAGCCTTCACAACACCTCCGTATGGTGCGATTCACAGACTGGGTCTCCAGCACTGCTGGCCTGAGGTCAGAAACACAGTAGCAGCAATGTTTCAGTATAACACACAACACAGCGGTCCCGCCTTATCCGCGGTTTCAGTTACCCGCGGTCAACCGCGGGCCGAAAATATTAAATGGAAAATTCCAGGAAAAAAAAAATTCACAAGTTTTAAATTGCGCGCCTTTCTGAGTAGTGTGACGAAATCTCGCGCCGTCCCGTCCGGCACGTGAATGATCCTTTCGTCCAGCGTAACCCCGCTGTATGTGCTACCTGCCTGTTAGTCACTTAGTAGCCGTTTCGGCTATCGATCTAAGAGAGACCACATTCACATAACTTTTATTACAGTATATTGTTATAATTGTTCTATTTTGTTATTAGTTATTGTTAATCTCTTATTGCGCCTAATTAAAAAATTTAACTTTATCATAGGTATATATGTATAGGACAAACCATAGTATATGTAGGGTTCAGTACTATCCGCGGTCTGAGGCATTCGCTGGGGGTCTTAGAACATATCCCCCGCGGATAAGGGGGGACTACTGTACACACAAGCAGTGCACACAACCAATGACCATATCTTGATGCAACAGACTGTTAACACGGTAGCTCACCACAGCAACATACACTGTCTATTTGTTCAAGCATTGACATCATTCCCTTCAAACAATCTCTACTATTTGCACCATCCCAAAATGTGAATTGATAATCTTCAGCTGAAAAGATTGTGTCTAAATTTTACATGTATATCCAACACAAGTGTGTCATCATGTTGGTTTACGGTGAATTAGAACTGCAGCCAGTAGGTCCTGAGAAAGGTTTACCTTTAACATACTAGACAAAGGCCGAAAAAGTTCATAATAAATTACATAAGAAAACACATGAATGGAAAATTGGTATTTTGGCAAGATGGAGTCAGTTTCACTCTGGTATTCATTTTCTAATATTTCATAATATATTTTTCTTTCTAGTCTATATTCTACATAGTTATGGTGTTCAGGAAAATTGGGCAATATCCAATGAACTGTGTTTTGGGGGGATTTGTTTGTGTGCGTGTGTGTGTGTGTGTGTGTGTGTGTGTGTGTGTGTGTGTGCGCGTGTGGAAAGAGTTTTGACTACCATGACCCTGCATTGGACAGTTGATCACTCATAATTAATGGAAAAATTGAGACAAACCTAATTTTTGGTGGAAACAAACATAACACACCTCTATATTCTTCAACGGTATTGATTTTGTTAATTTAAAATTTTTTGCAACCCCCTAAAATTATAAACAGGGATACTTTTGTGTATGTCATGGATTCTTGCAACTCTCTGCAACTGTAAGGTTATGAATGGATCACTATCTCACTTGTACAGGTAGCAGGAAGCCTTGGGGCCCAGGTGTCTGTAATACTCTGCAATGCCATCATCCCCTCCATGCTCATTGCGCATCCTGTCCACATCCAGCTTCCAACCTTGGAAATTGTACTGATACACACTGGAGCAGTCCACTTCACGCTGCAGACGGGGGGAGATGATCCTTTCCTCTTGCTCTTCAGCTGTGTGATCACACCAGTGCCTGAAGCACACAGGAAACCATTAGGGTACAAAGGCTGTTTGGAACAATGGAAAGAGGCAGCTGAAGAGTCATTAAATAACCCTTTTTTATATCAGAGCTAATAGACAGACAGAGAGAGAGAAAGAGAGAGAAATAGATAGATAGATAGATAGATAGATAGATAGATAGATAGATAGATAGATAGATAGATAGATAGATAGATAGATAGTATACAAATGTTGGACAATGAAACAAGGCAGGAATAAATCAATAGTACAAAAAGACAATGAGTAATACAAGAACACTGGGTGTAAATAAGTTAAAGCATAAGTAGTAATGACAGTCCAATACCACTTGCTTAGTAGGAGTTTGCTTTTGAAAATGCAATAAAAGTCTGGTTGTATATGTTGAGCATAGAACAGGCATGCAGATTTACAGACAAGTTGGTGTATTCAGTGTAGCTACAAACACTCTGCTTACTCATTTCTGTATACACATGATCACAAATGTCTGATCTGAGAACTCAAACTCTGCCTTCACTTTCCCCGCAGAGAACATCCAAGTTGGGGTCACCCCGTGTTGGACCTAGTGTATCCTTACCCCATGCCCAGCACGAGTGGTAAACTCAGCAGAAGCACAGTGATTGACTTCATTTTCTTCATTCAGGTTGACTAGGTGGAACATCTGGTCTTGACTAGGCACCAGTGTAGAAAACAACAACAGTCAGAGATAAGCACCAATGATAACTGATTTACCAAAACAAAATGAGAAGACAATTCAGAGTATTACTAGTTTTTACACAAGATCTGTGTCTTTTATTAGATGCTTCATTTGATGTGTGAAATAAGCCTCTTTTTGGAGAAATCAAGTCTGCTGTGACATTTCTCAAATGTGATATTTAAGTGGTCACTTCAGTAATGGCATTTCACCCTGAAGTGTTGCTGCTCGACTGGAAATAGAGTGACTCACATAATTGGGTATGTTGATTCTGAATCCAGGCTCTTCATTTGCTGAGCCTAAAATGAGTACAGTGTCAGAGAGTTAAATATGGACAAAACTGTCATTGGCAATAGAGAGGGAATTTTTTTTGTTTTAAAACTAAATCCATTTTACAACCTTAGGCAAGCATTTACGTCAGAACAATGCAGATGGCTGTCAAAAACCACTGAAGAAATCAATAAAAACCATCTGTGTAGAGACAGACACAGTCACCTTGAAGGAATCAAAATACTGTAGTGTTACTGTTACTGCTATTACCATCTTTTTCTAAAATACACTAATATAATTATGCATCAAATTTACCTAAAAGAAAGTAAACTAGTAAGGTAAAAAAAATTTAGGTAAAAGAAGCTATTCACAGTTTAATAGAGTTACAGTTACATTAATTACATTTACCTTTTTTTCAATTAGCAGTTTTCACTAAACTAATTTTCAAGTTGTGGTCATTATGGTCATTGCTCTGATGTAGACATATCATTAATGAAGGATTCTGTTCTGCATGCAGTTTATCATTTGGATGAGACTAAAAAAGATGCCCAGAAGGTTCTGATGAAAAGGGATACCTGGATATTCCAGGGTGCTGCAAGGACTCTGCTCCTAGTTCTCTTTTTCCGGAAGATGAATGGTGCCAGTGCCGTGTGATCTGTTTACTCTGAGGATTGCAGGCACACAAGGCCCAGGTTTTAAGCAGCTGTGGAATCTCAGCGTCAAGGCTGCACCATCTGAGATGCAGGCCATTGGAGGACAGGTCCCTGGGAACAGCTGCTGTGTGGGGCATTAGTTGACTTTGCATGACACTGGCCATGCATCTCCTGTGCCCACCAGCATCTCCACATGACTATTCCCAAACCTTGGCAAGGAGCCAAGAAAGGGGGGCCACGTTTAATCCTGTAAAGAGGGGCTTTTTAGTAGAGGATTTGAGGGCCGTTTATTTAATAAAGTACATCAATAGCAGGAGGCAGTGGGGATTTGAGGCTGATCAACATTTCCAGTCTGACCATTTGGTAAGGTACTCAGTGACAAATACAGCTGGTGCCACACCCCTGTATATCCAGTGCCTAGGAGACACCCATACCTTGCTTGTTGGCTAGTGTGTGTGGATTTTTCCCCATAGGAACACTAAAACACATGTTGGGGTTACTCTTAGGGTTTACAAAACAGAAAAATTTATATCTCGTCAGAACTATTTGTACTCCAGAGGTCTTGTGTGTTGGAAAGCTCCTTATTTAGAATATTCCAATAATAAGAAAAAAGAAATATCATGTTGTGTTTCTTACAACAGAAGAAATTATGAAAATTATGAAAATTGTTTGTTGACTTTGGGCAGCAGCAGTTCATACTCTTACTGAAAATTCCAAATATAAATTAAAGAAAATAAGTGAGAAACAATCAATTTATACCAGAAGCATAAATTCAGAACAAAAAAAATGCAAAATGGACAAATGAAATTGATTCGGGTTTTTCAGTTACACTGCTGCAACATATTATTGCCATGTTTATCAGTATTTAACATTCCTGAAAAGAACTGTGCAAACTCGTAGTGAAAGATAAAGTGGTGCTACACAGTTGGTGAACCTTTCAGAATTTCTGCATAAATTTGATGAAAATACTATTAGAGCTTCATCTAATTCTTTCATCATGGGAAATAGCAGCTGTCTCTGCAGGTTGGAACCTTTCCAGGTTCTGCAGCTGCACCTTTTTATCCAGGCTCAGGGACAATATTATATGAGGACAGCACTGCCAATCTTCATAACCACACATCATGTCATAGTCAAATGTCACTAAAATAAATTAATGGACAGGCTCAGCTGCCTCATTTACAGTACAGTTTAAACATAGTATTGCATACAACAGTATTTATATGATTGATATTACATATGACTAATTGTCTAAAACAAGTAGAATTCTTCAGAACTACTCAAAATATGCTAATTTTATATAACCAAATCTTTACTCAGAAACTGCTTGACTTTCATTGCTGTCATAGCTTCCTGCAATTACACTTAAATTCAACATTTCTAAATCTACATTAGTCAGTACCGTACAGTAAAAGAGATAAATAAGTGCAGAGTTCAGCACCTATATGCACTCAACCAGGATAATAGATCTGTGACTGCAGGATTTGTCATTCTGGAAGGATCACTGATAAGTAGCAACTTAAATTAACAATTACAAATATTACCACTCGTGTTAGTAGAGAGATTTATTGAAAATAATCTGAAAAATGTCAAAGTTGGATCCTGATCCTCTGACTTTGCGGGTATCAAGACCAGCACATGAGCTTGGAATATTGCCCTTCTTTCTCAGGGTGGAAAGAATAATTTTTCATGTAAGCAGACACATGGACCTGTTCCAGACCTCTTGTGGAAATACTCTACTTTGTGTGCCTGAAGTGCCCCTTAGTTTTGAATATGATGACTCAGCACAGTCTTATAGCTTTCCAAGAAATGTAGCAAATCATTAGGTCTGGAGTAGGGCTGAATATTTCATAATTTTTTATGGCTTTGCGCTCACCAATCACAAACATCTATTCAGAGATGAGTGCTGGTTAAAAGCAACTGCACAGAGTTGTACCTTCAGTCTTCCAGCTGGGGATCAGAGAAAGAAAGGTGCAGCTTCCCTGGAGAAGAAGGACTGCAGAAACAACAGGGAGTGTGTGGAGAATAAAGAAGCTAGTCAGGTAAATGTTGACACTGTTTTATTTTCCTGCAAATTGTGGAGGATCTTCCTGCAATTCTGTAGGAATGGAGCTTTAATAACAATGTGATGTGAATCACATGTGATGGATCTTTACATGGTTTGTATTTTTACTGACAAAATTTATATAGTATAAAGATGAGCTAGCAATTGCGAGAATCAGCAGCTTTATGGCAAATGTACACGCATGGAGATAAGAAGTCAAATATGTCAGGAAGGTGGCAAGGCGGTTACTTTAATTTAAAATTGTGTCTTTCTGCAGGTGTAGATATGTGGTTTTACTTCTTGCTGTTTTTTACTGCCTTGGGCACATCAGCTGGCACCTCCCGACAGCGGGAATGGGCACATCACGGGTCATCCATGTTTGCTGACCTCACTCCAAAGGAGATGATGGCTGTGCGAGACTACCTATGGTCCTGTAAAGAGCTAGGGCTCTCTTCTCCTCGGAACAAAGACCTGAAGAAAAACAACATCCTGTTGATGGAGCTATATTTGCCGCGTAAGCACGAGGCCCTGCGAGCTCTGGATCGTGGTCACGCTAAACCCCCACGTCAGGCTCGGGTTGTAGTGCAGTTTGGCAATCAGGCACAGCCCAACATCACAGAATATGTTGTAGGACCACTGCCCTTTCCTAACTCCCATCAGATAATGGTCTTTAAGGGCAACCGGCCCATTAAGTTTGAATCACGGCCTATGTCTCTGGCAGAGTATGAGCACATTCAAAACATCCTGGAGAAGATAACCCAAAAGGCACACAAGGTGCTGCTTGAGAGCACTGGATTCACCTTCAGAAACTGTACTGACCGCTGTTTGACCTTCTCTGACATTGCACCTCGTGGATTAGCTTCTGGCGAGCGGAGAACGTGGATAATGCTGCAGAAGTTTGTGGAGGGATACTTCATTCACCCAGTGGGCTTTGAAGTCCTTATAAATCACCGTGACTTGGACCCAGAAAAGTGGACAGTAGAAAAAGTGTGGTACAATGGGCAGTACTTTGACAGTGTAGAGGAGTTGGTGGATCGCTACGACAAGGATGAGCTTATCAAGTTGAAGCTACCAGAGCATGATGAGCAGGATCTGTTCTCCACCTACATCCCACGTGGCCACAGCAATACACCAACAAACATCCATGGGCCGAAGCTGGTAGAGCCACAAGGCCACCGATACCGAATTGATGGCAACTTTGTGGAATACTCTGGCTGGTCCTTTGCCTACCGAGTACGTTCCTCAGCCGGGTTGCAGATCTTTGATCTTCGCTTCAATGGGGAAAGGATTGCATATGAGATCAGTCTTCAGGAAGCCATTGCTTTCTACTCGGGACATACACCTGCAGCTATGCAAACCAAGTATATTGACGCTGGCTGGGCTATGGGCACTGTTGACTTTGAGCTGGCTCCAGGGATTGACTGCCCTGAGATTGCCACCTATGTTGATCTTTACCACTACTATGATACAGACAAACCTGTACGCTACAAGAACGCGCTCTGCATTTTTGAGATGACCACAGGAATGCCCCTGAGGCGTCACTTCAACAGCAACTTCAATGGTAGCTACAACTTCTATGGGGGCCTAGAGAACCACGTCCTGGTTATCCGTACCACATCCACCGTCTATAACTATGACTATATCTGGGATTTCTACTTCTATCAAAATGGTGTGGTGGAATCACGGGTCAGTGCCACTGGCTACATCCATGCCACATTTTTCACCCCAGAGGGCATTCACTACGGCAGTAAAGTCTACAGCTATGTTTTGGGGAACTTACACACTCACCTCATTCACTACAAGGTGGACCTGGATATTGGTGGTAAGTTTTGTTTTGCAAAATGTAATTAAAAATGGTCATCCTTACCATCTCCACTATCTATAACCATGACTATATGGGCAAAAATTATGTGAGCACATCAACATGTGTAACCAAAAAGTTTAAGAAATGTGAGAGTCCCAAGCTAGTGATTGATTGCTGCCTAATTAGAGAAACAATGCTATGATAATCATTTTAAAAAGCAATACATTCCATCCTTAATTTAGCAGATGTCAGTTTTATGAATTTTGGATTTTAATACATATATATATATATATATACACACACACACACACACACACACACACACACACATACACACCTTTTTAGTCATAATTTTTCTTTTATTTTTGGGATATTAAAATCCAAAATTCATAAACCTGAGATCTGCTAAATTGAGAATGGAAAATATACATACATATATATATATATATATATATCTCCAATTTGCTTTTCACTCAGCTTTTCCCAGTGGGTACCTGGGGAAACTTTCCTCAGACTTGGGCCTGGGAGTTTGAGGGTACAACACAGTATTTTTGCTGTTCCTAGGATTGTGCTCTTCTGGAATGAGGCTGATGTTGTCATACCAGGGATTTGATGCAGTCACTCCTCCAGCTTAGGAGTCACAATCCCAAGTGCTCCTCTCATCAGTGGGTCTACCTTGGTTTTCACATCCCACATTTCTCTCCAGTTATTTTTCCAAGCCCTGGTATTTCCCCAGCTTCTCATATTCCTTCTTCCTGATGTTTCTATCACTTTAAATCATGACATGTATCACCACTGCTTTTTTCTCCTCCTTGTTGACTATCACTGTATCTGGTTGGTTGGCCAGTACCTGTTTATCTGACTGGATGTGGATGTCCCATAGTATCTTGGCTGTGTTGTTCTCCACCATTCTCTGTGGTGCCTTTCCCATTTAGACTTTGGTGCATTCAAGCCACCTCTCAGTATACACTGTCAAGCCTGCATCTTGCAGCCTGCTATTAGGTGCTGGATTATCTCAGGGACTTTGCAGTCTGCATCTGGCATCTTACCTGATATGGTGCCTCTGTTTTGATTGACCTGATACTAAGGGTTTGTTTTTCTGCTGCCACAATGGGGGCTTCTCTAATGTCCTTCAGTCCTCCTATTTCTGGCCATTGGTAGGATTTCCTCATGTCAGCCACCTCTGCTATCTGTCGGTGGTACATTCCATGGAGGGGCTTATCCTGCCATGGCTTTCCATGCTTCCCTACTATCCACATCCCTTTTCTGCTTCAGACATTCCCCTAGCAGCTCATCTTTAGGGGACACTGCTTGGATGTGCTCACAAATGTTTTGTATCTCATTCAGGACAGTAGTTATTTCTTTCCAGGCCCCTTCCCCCTTCTGTCCAACAGGTGTACTGTCTCTGAGTGTTGGATTTTGGATGGAAAGCACCATGCATTGTAAGGAGTTTTCAGTTCTTGATGTCTAAAGCTTTCATTTCTTCTCTTGGCCAACTTACTATGGCACCTGGGTATCTGTTGACTAGCAGGGCTTATGTGTTGATAATGCTGACCTTGTTCTTCCCATTCAGCTGGCTCTTTAGGAACTGTCAGTGAAGGTATTTGGATGTTGCTATCTTCCTAGTCTCTGCTTCATGGTTCCAGTGTGATTAGAGGATCCCCAGGTACTTGTAAATATCTGTTATGTGATCTTGTGCAAGCTCAACTTCATCTGTCTTTATCACTTTTCCTCTTTTTACTATCATCCTGCTGCACTTCTCCAGTCCAAATGACATCCCAATATCCTCACTGTAGATCCTGGATAGGTAGATCAGGGAGTCAGTGTCTTTTTCAGACTTTGCATACAGCTTGATGTCAGGAGGTAGCTGATGATAGCTCCACAGATTATATATATTTTAAGAAATCTACAGTCAACAGCAACTTCAACGGTGGCTACAACTTCTATGGAGGCCTAGAGAACCACGTCCTAGTGTGTGTGTGTGTGTGTGTGTGTGTGTGTGTATATACATATAGGCACATTTTTTTTTTGGAGAACATTACTTAATTAATGTATATTTTTGTAACAATTTGATATTGTGTCTCAAAAAAGAACCATCTCCTTCATTAGTTTCATGAAGGTGGTGAAGTGTCAGCAGATCCATATGTGGCAGCATTCTGATCAAGCTGTATGGGTGCCTTATTCACTCCTTTTTGTGTACTGTATGTATGTATGTATGTTTCAACTACAAAACTGAGTTTATTTCATTTTATTTGTCACATTAGATGTTCTTAACAATTCACATTAGGTTATAAAACTGTTACAGTGTACATCACCATTGTAAAAATGACTATGCTTAGACTACATTTTCAATTTTCTGGACTTTTTCCATATCCTCCCACTTAGTCCAGGAAAACCAAGGATGGACGATACAGAAAATTTGTGTCTAATTAGATAACTAAATGCATGTTTCCTTTATTATGTTAATGCTGTATGACAGGCATTCTGGATCAAATTATTTTGTGTTTAGCTAATTGCTTAATTAGTCAAAAAACTGACTATCAAGAGCATATAAAAACAACCAGGAACAAAACATTTTATGGAAATGTAGGGCAGTGACTTTATCTTAATTACTGTATGTGAAGACTGTATTATTACAAAAAAAATCATGATCCACACGGATGATAATACCATTTTAAATACAGCACCTGAAATGTATGAGCTATATTGCCTGCCTCCAACTTCTGATGTGTCTGTCTCTACTCAGGGCGGGAGAACAGCTTTGAGACAATGAACCTGAAGTACGAGAACCTCACCAACCCATGGAGCCCCAGTCACATCATCCAGCAGTCACGGCTGGTTCGCACGCAGCACACCACAGAGCGCAACGCTGCCTTCCGTTTTGGCAAGAAGTTCCCTCGCTATGTACACTTCTACAACCCTAATCAAACCAACAAATGGGGCCACAATAAAGGCTACCGCATCCAGTTCAACTCTCATGCCAACAGCGTATTGCCCCGTGGCTGGATGGAAGAGAAGGGTATCACCTGGTCCAGGTACCCTGATCCTACCAGCCAGTAGTTCCACACTCTACCCTGTCTACATGTGCACTTTAAAGGTTCCTTTGAAGTTATATACTCTATGTCATTTAGACAAAAACTTTGTTGCCGGTTTTTTCAAATCAAAAGTATTGCATAAGTATTCTGGATAGAAATCCACATCAGGACAACAGGAGTTGTTGTTGAATCACACACCACAGATTATATTAATAAAGATAATTTGTTCCTATGAATTTTTAAATAAAAAATTGTGTCAATGAGCACAAACAAATCACATAGGCCGGGACAAAAAGCATGTAGTCGAAATGCTAGTCTATAATTTGGGCAATCCAAACTGGTTCACACTGACAGCACTGTTGCTAGATCTTCAAATTTATATTATTTTGTATTTAATCCCATATTCTGATGCTATGATCAGGTATCCTCTGGCTGTGACAAGACATAAGGACAGTGAGGCTACCAGCACTACCATCTACACCCAGAATGACCCCTGGGAACCAGTTGTCTCCTTTGAGGATTTCATACGCAACAATGAGAATATTGTTAATCAGGCAAGCCTCAGAAACATTTTCCTCCTGGGTATTCCTCTCACAGCTATACATCAGCATGAAATGCAATATAGTTCTTTTTATATTGATCTTTGGATTGACTGATGTAGACTGTAGGTTTCTTTTGCAATGTGCGCAACTTAATCCTCAATTTGTGTTGTATTTTATGTTTTGCAATTCCTATTAACTTTCTAGAGCTGAAAATACTCTTAATCTAAAGCATACCCTTTGAGATGAAATCATTGCATTCCAAATGCTATGACAGTATGTTCTTCCTTAGGATCTCGTTGCCTGGGTGACAGTAGGATTCCTGCATGTCCCTCACTCAGAAGATATTCCCAACACAGCCACTCCTGGCAATGCGGTGGGTTTCTTCCTTCGGCCTTTCAATTTCTTCGACGAGGATCCATCGCTCACGTCGCGGAGCACGGTCATCGTGCGGCCAGGGGAGGATGGCAAGCCAAAGGTGCAGCGCTGGACACCCGAGGTCATAGGTCACTGTGTCTCAGACAAGCCATTCTTCTACAACGGCACATATTCTAGCATCTGAAACACCCAGTTTCCCAACACGTTCTCTTCATCTCTGGGTGTTAAACAAAGACAGCTGGGAACAAACAAATACTTCAGCAACAGAGCCAAGCCCTTAAATTGTACCAGACTCAAAGGTTTCAATGAAAATTAAACTCAAATAATAAAAAATGCAAGTGTACATAAAAACTTTATGCACTGTGTATCGTCAAAGTTATATTGGCTGTTTTCTGGTTTTTGTGATCTGAAATTCACTTGTGTGCAACAATCAACATGCTTATCATTGCTCTCTTTGGAATACATTTTATTTATGTATACTGACATGCAACCGACCTGTTTACAAATTCTTCTGTGAGAATTTGTATGAATAAAATACTGTTGACTCCTTCCTTTGTAGACATTGCTTTTTTAAGCATCATATGGTTATTGGAAATGTGTTCCTCCAATTTGTGTTCCACTATTTCATCTGAGAGATTTATATCATTTATTTACTGCTACATATCTTCATTGTACTGTAGCAATTGTTATGACTGTGTTAAAGATAAAGAATTCATACACATGCTGTAACTGGACAGTATATTATTGTTACTTCAGTCTAAAGTACTGTATTATAGTTTCTAGTACTTATTGCTCAGTTAAATAATACTTTTTAAAAGGTGATTCAATTACCTTTTCACACATATAATATATGGTTTCTTTCAAAAGAGTTTCAACAATTGTATGTTCATATAAGAACTGATTAGGTGTCAGATTAAAATAATCTCCTAAATTCCCAGAATCTTGAATTTAAGAATAATATTGAATACAATTTATGTAATTAAATATGAGGCAGACATATATGAATTCAGTCAGTGTATCAGATGTACAGGTAATCCTGTACATCTGTATTATTTCTACTTCTACCAAAAACTCCTAATCCTGTCAGAGTAAGTCTCCATGGATGAGGTTTAGCAGGCCAGAACATCCAGGATGCAGGACACTGGGATCAATCACCATCCGGCTCCTGGATCCCATCAGGCCCAGCAGGAATGTGTCAAACCCAAACAGGGCAGGGGGCTCATACAAACAGTCCCAGACCATCTGACCAGAACCGGCTCACAAACAATCCAAGATTCACCTGCAGCGTTGCCCCAGGAAACGACAAGAGAAGATACACAGAGGACAGACTGAGTGGCGTACAAGCCTTGCGGGATGTGGAGTTAGTGCAAACAGACAGACAGACAGTTACTGTTTAGTGCCACAAGGTTTCTTCCGTTGTTTTCTTGAGCTTGAATTAAACAGTGAGATCAACACAAACGCTTTAGATTCCATGCAGTGCTGAAAAGGGAGACTGTAAGTGTGAGTAAGGTCAAAACGTAGTAATGGGGCACTGTAAAGACCCCCGCCAAGGCAGCTTACCATGCAAGAAACTGCAGTCTAATTAAAGCCCAGTGACCTATAAGAAGGAAGGGGGGGAGCTAATTTCCGTATTTTAAATGCATATTAAACGTTATATAGGCATTTAAGCATAGAATGAAGAAATGTTAGTTTAATTCTAGAAGTAAAATCTGTTGCTATAACAGTTCAATATTAGTCCTTCTCCAAATGAAGACAAGATGAAATTATACTGAAAATGGTATATACTTTAATTTAATACATAACTGAATCAAATGCAGCTTCAAAAAATACTTTAGCCTTGGAAAATGACCAGTATCAAGATTGAAGGTCTAAATGAATCAATTTAAATTATCTTTTTAGCTACGTGTAAAGTAGTTATGTGCGTACATACATACATATTTACATACATACATACATACATACATACATACATATTATAAACTACTGCAGGTTAAAAATAGGAGTTACTAACCACTGTAAACTGAGTTGTACATTCTAATCATGTGCTTTTGCAGATTACATAATAACATACAATAAGTTCTTGGGGCTGGAATAAATTGATAGTTTACATTTTAATACCATTTACTTACTTAAGCATGGAGATTTAAAGGTGGAAATAACAACAAAAGGCTTTTCATTTCAGCATAATCTGTTGGGTGTTATTTTGTAGTGGGTCATCCGGAATACGCCATCCTGTGTATATTATCAGTAACCTGAGGCATGTAGGTAGTGGATGTCTTTGTTCTGTGCACTTTGTTCTGGAATTTAAAAGAAGAATCTCTATTTAAAACAGGAAATAACATTAAAACATTTTATTAACATTTGCATAGAGTCCAGCAAGCTTTATGTGGTGTATTTTTATTGGGTAAACCAGCTTGTGTTTTGTATTACTGTCTTGCAGTAAAACATGATGTGGTCAAAGTGAAAGCCCAAACCCTAAAAGTTCCTCTGAACCAACAGTTTAGGAGTTTTATTTTTTCTGGAAGAACAGCTATATAGTCACAAGGACACACAGTCCATTTTCTGCCATTTTTTTCCAGGAGAACCAAGGTTGACTGTTGCCATCCAAAGGCCATCCATTAGCTGGTATAGTTGAAACATTAATTTTTTGGACCAGCTGCCCTTCCTGACATGAACATTCATCATTTATTTGGGCTAAGGACCTGCAATGATGAACCAGTGGCTGGTGAGTGATGTACACACCTACAATACAGGCAGTTTAGAATAACCAGTTAAACCGAAATGCATATCTTCAGGAGGAAACCCACACAGACACAATGAAAATATGCAAACCCCATGTAGACTGAGTTGGGTTTAAACCCACATCCAAACAGCCCAAGTGCTGAGGTAGAAGGACTACTTTGTGCCGTAGTACAACCCAGTATCCACAAGGATACAAAAAATAAACTTTGGCATTGACTGAGTGGCAGTGAGAGAAGTGCTGGGGTGTCATGAGCCACTGCAGAAAAGGAGCCAAATGAGCCCATAAACAGGCTGAATCACTGTTCCTCAGTGCCTCGCTGTTGACAGCACTGTTGTATGTCCTTGTATTTGTCTTTGTGTGCCTGTTACAGCAAGTGTTTTCCTTCAACTAAAGCTGACTGCTGCGTAAGTGTTATATTGTTTCACAGATTTTGGCAGTGCAGCAAAAGAAATAAAATTGAACCAAAAGGTGTTTTGGTATTTACTGTCCTATTGGTTACAACACTGGAAAACATCTGTCTTAAATACACATTTTCGGATCTGAACACGTCAACTGGCATCAGATAAGCAAATACTTTAGTTAAAAGCATACAAACATATGCAGAGAGTACAGTACATCAATAAAGATCTAAAGATACATAAATAATCACCGGCAGATAGCAGAGATGACTGGCCTCAGGAGATCCCAGCAATAGCTGGAGAAGGGAGGATTAAATGATGGTACAGAAGCACTGATCATGGCAGCACAAGAACAAGCCCTCAGCACCAGGTCAAGCGAAACAGAAGTATACCGTATCAGGCAAGACCCCAGGTGCAGACTACGCAAAGAAGCCCCTGTACAGACTGCAAGATGCAGGCAGGGACAACATGTACACAGAGGTACAACCAAGTGGCAGGGATCAGATACAGGAACATCTATAAAGAATGTGGCCTGGACACTCTGACATCTAAATGGGAGGCACCAGAGAGAGTGGTAGAGAACAACAGAGCCAAGATCCTGGGGGATTTGCACATCCAGACAGATAAAACAGGTACTGGCCAACCAACGAGATATAGAGGTAGTAGTCAAGGAGGAGAAAATAACAGTGATGATTGATGTAGCAATTCAAAGTGACAGAAACATCAGGAAGAAGGAATGTGAGAAACTAGAGAAATACCAGGGCTTGAAAGAAGAACTGGAGAGAATTTGGAAGGTGACAACTAAGGTAGTCCCATTAGTAATAGGAATGCTTGTGGCTGTGACCCCTAAGATGGAGAAGTAGCTCCATCAGATCCCAGGTATGACAACATCAGTCTCAGTCTATAAGAGCACAATCCTAGGAACAGCAAAAACATTGCACTGTACCCTCAAACTCTCTGGCCTTTGTTAGGAGGCCCAAGTCCGAGGAAAATTACCAGCCACAGAGGAAAATTGAGTGAGAAATGAATATATATAAAATATAGAACTATTATCAGGTTCATTATGCAAATAAAGAATATACAAAATGGACTTCTGGGAAGAAAAACAATACTTAGAAGCTATTTCTAGTACCCTACAAAGTCTAACTTTTTAAGCAAACTGAGAAGCTGAGCTCTGGCTAAGCTGCTGCTGCCATCTAATGGCTTAATAAAGTGGGTTGTAGTAAATTAACCCATCCAACCCCAGCATTTGAAACTTTTTCCCTGGAAAGTCCATCTTTAAAACATGTATTCTGATACCAGTGAAATTATTCCTGTCATTTGTTCAACAGAACTTTACACTGGTTTACAGTGGTTCGCAATCCAACACAGCAAACGTGGAAGCTTATTCAAAAATGACCCAAAACATAGATAGTTATTAATAGTATTATTTGAAACACTTTAAATTATGTTCATATTATTCTAATATAAAAAGGTTGTGCAAGAAACAGTCATGCAAAAAATTAACAGCTTACTTGTCAGGTATATGTGCATGTATCTGACAGAATGTGAAAGTAAACAAGAGAATCAACAGAATGAATAGTGATCATGGTTTATCATTGTCCAGAGAAACAATTTGAACTGCAGTGTAAAATTCTGGAATATAGATAGAAAATGATGAATGGTAAAAATGGTAAAAAGCTTTATTCGTAACCATTTAAATAAGCAAAAAAAGAACAAATAAATTGGAAAACAAATAATGAGGTAAATGGGGAAAAAAACAGAAAATAATCATTTTACTGATAAGCAGTGTATAAATGCATGTAAAAATAGAAGCATTTATATGCAAATTAAAACTTTTTGAATCAGGACGTTCCTTTGCGCTTTACTTATTTGCATTGCTTTTTTGATTGCATCTTTATATATTTAGCACATGCTGAAAATCCAATTCTTTTGCATGTTTTTGGAATTCAGTACTGAAAAAACTGTGACGTTCTCACAACTTCTGTCTCACAGTTGCTTTGAATTTTTGGATCTCTTGGGTGGTACTGGTTGAAGGAAATTTAAGCATTTCTAAGAATCTTGAGTAATAGTTGAATATGACTAAATAACCCTATTGACTGTATTTACACAGATCCAGCACAACTCTCTTCTATGGTTGGTCTGAAAGCGTTGTTGAGACCAAAGGCTCCATCCTCT
The DNA here is from genome assembly GCA_900497675.1 of Arapaima gigas. Lineage (NCBI taxonomy): Eukaryota > Metazoa > Chordata > Actinopteri > Osteoglossiformes > Osteoglossidae > Arapaima > Arapaima gigas. Next base: position 337,078 of record UFQX01000443.1, read on the forward strand.
GTGAACCTCTCAGCTCACAACATGAAAGTTTGATTTTATCTCTGAAAAGATCCCTAGCCACCACAATGACTTACCTCTTTCTAAGCACTTTGTTAGGCCTTGATGCCTATCTTATACCCTTCTCACTCCTCAGAGCCTGTGGGATAACAGGTTGACTTGCCTGAGTAAGGGAACTCTGACAGAGATGAACTCATATTGAAACAAGAATTTTACTCACATTATCTGGTAAGCCATGCCTGCTGAACTTAAGAAATGGTCTACAACTGGTCATCTCCTACTGTAGCTTCCCCAACTGAGCTCATCTGCTGTGCTGTTGCAGACATGGTCCCCATGGTGGCTGCAATATAGCACTCCACATCTATGTGTCAATTTCTTCCTAAGCACAAGCTTGGAGGCACCATAACAGAGTATCTCCCACAACAAAGGTTTTTCTCCAGCATACACTGCCACTGGGTTGAACTGCAATAGCTGCATGAAGAGTCTCTGGCATCACAAAGGTACACTGTCCAAGTCTTTTGAGTTGATGAACACATTCAAAGCGATTATGGTTTGTGACCAGCTTCAGTTTATGAAGACACTCCTTCTCAATTTGGGTATGCCAGGTTTCTGCTCTGCCAGGAACAGTTTACCACTGGTCTTCATTATTCCTTATGAACACACCACAATTCTATAACTGCTGACATCTGTTGACACTGCTGCAGGTCAGTTACAGTTTTAGAATGCTAATGCAGGTTCCATTATCAACAGCTTTCAGGCATTCAAATTCTTCCTGCTGCACAAGTCCATACATTTTTACTCTTAAGGACTGCATACAAAGGCTGGGCCAGCGTGGAGAAGTTGGGGATGTACTTACCATGGTAATTAATCACGCCTGAAGTCCTCTTTAGTTCTCACAGGTCCTGTGAAAGCAGATAGCTGTTCATTCACTTCTGCTTTCTTTGGGTCAAGTCTAACACTGGATTTCTCAACTATTTGAGAAAATCAAATGGAATTTTCATATTTGTTATTTTCTTCTGGGGATGGTGGTGAACTTACTGCTCTCAGGACGCAGAAGTATCTGTCAGAAAGAAGAGGCTCAGTTTGGCAATGATTTCCTCCACACTGCATAGTACGAACCTCTCCCTCTTTAGTGTCTTATTTAGCATCCTCACATCCATAAAAATTAATACAATTCAATTTTCTTATGAACGGGGATCCTGGAGGCGCACCAGTCTCGAGGACGTGTCACACTTTCTTTTATGCCATTGTTCTTCATCCTTTACAACTCATCTTTTACCTCCTGCATTACAGGCAAGGGAATCCTACACATGCTGCTGCACATCATCTTTCAATTAGATTCTCACTGGTTCAGTTTTAAGTATCCCTTGTTTACCAGAGGCATTGGATGTTTCCTGAACACTTGCTGTGGACTGACATACTAAGTTGTGCACATCTATGTCTCACACCATGCAGACTGGGAAACAATACTGCTTTCCTTGTACTCTGTCTCATTGTAACATTGTCCCAAGATCACTACGGTAGCTTAGTGAAATGGGTGGTTGAAGTCCTCTCTCTGGTATCAGCATATTAAAAGTGTCTTCACATATCACACAAGCAATGGCTCTGGTATCTATTGTAAATGTCACCGATTAAAAATTGCATAGTCCACTGCTCATCATCCCTGCTGGAGCTGTTGACCAACCGCTGCCTACTGTATTGCTCAGTGCCGTCACTGAGAGTTTTACTTACAGCACATTCTGGCCCAGTGTCCCACTTTGTGACATTTGTTACGAGGGGATTTTGGTCTAGGATATGTTCCCATCCTTTTGTACTGAACCTTTCCACGTTTGCCACAATTTTTAAAATCTTTGATCAGTTTTAGTTACAGCTCTGTTCTCTTAAGATTTCCCATGTTATTGTGGTGTTTTATGTGAGACTGCCTGTATGGTGCATACCACATCATTTTGAAGGCTCACCTGATCTGTGACCTCTTCTGTCTGCTGAATCATCTTCATGCTGTTATGTGTGTGCTGGGAAGGAAACAGTCTTTCTGTGAAAAGTGCTGACTCAATAAGCCCATTAAGAAAGCAGGTGGCACAGACCAAGATGATTACAATCCATCATGGACAATGGCTCACATCCTCTAAAAGTGGTCACCATGAGCTGTTCTAGCCACCTGGTTATCCAACTTAGATACACAAAGAAGAGCTTCTAGCAGTCTTTCTTACCAGCAGTCATCATCCACCATAATGCAATGCAAGAACTTGTTAACTGTTGCCAATTCCACAGTAAAGGAGCCTTCTGACTTCAAAGTCATTAAACTTGTCTCACTTTCCTATAAATAAATAACAAAAGGAAATTACTAGTTATCTTACACCTTTTGTTATGTTGGTTCTGTTAGCTATCTTGTGTTTATGCTGCTCTACCGTATGTATGAATTTCCCTGAGGATTGTTGCTGGCCATGTGCATCTTCTTATGGCCACAACTTGCCAATCTAATGGCTATCTCCAGTCTGAAAATACGTCATGTCACAAAGCACTAGTCATCTCAAACTGGTTCCATGAACATGACAATAGTTCAGTGAACTTCAATGGCCTCTCCGGGCACCAGATCTAAATCCAGTAGAGCACCTTTGGGATGTGGTAGAACAGCAGATTGGCAGCATGAAGGTGCAGCAATTACATGGTGCAATCATGTCAACATGGATCAGAATCTCTAAGAAATGTTTCTAGCACCTTGTTGAATCCATGCCAGAAAGAATTCAGGCTGTTCTGTTCACAAAGGAGGGGCTTATCCAGAACTAGAATGGTGTTCCGAATAAAGTGGCCAGTGAATGTATGTCTTGAAGGTATTGAATAACCATCTATTTATGAACCATAGTAGACAAGCTCTAGACAGGGTAAAGTGCATGAAGTTGTTTCTAAGTTCTTTACTTCTGACTCTTATGCAGCTCTCCTTTCATTACTTCAGTATTTAACAGTTACTCCATTGCACTGAAACCTTGAGTTAAAAAAACAATGATTTCGTTTTTAAAGGTCTCCCTGTAATGAGAACCAGTAACAGTTCTTTCAGATTTATTTTTTTTGCAGTCATCCTTAAATGCAAACTTTTTAAAACTATTTCAGCTTCTTTGTTCTTTAGGTATTTCCATTAAAGGTATACAAGCACTTGATCATTTTAAGTGATATTTTAAACAGCTAAAATGAGTTCCAAGTCTATTACATACATTAAGCAGAAATAGCACAGAGAACATCTGCTCTGAGACAGATTTATTTAGAGGAGCCATACAGGCTACGCAGTTCATTCCATTGGATACACATATTGTTGCTATTATTATTTTCTCTTCAAAGTAACTTAGAATTTATACAACATATATATTTCTACATTAATTCTGGTTAAAGATATAGCTGAAAAATTAACTTCAAGATTATGACAGCACATTTCAGGTTAAAAGTGGTCAGACTGGGAGAGAGATGGGTAATTTTTGAACGTTTGCACTACTACTGATGATATGGCTGAAAAACTTAGTGACAGTGCATGAAAGAGGGGTGAAACCTTGCTACAGCTCTCTTGGGACCAATGGGTCAGTGCAGGCATGCAAACCATCTCACGCTTATCTGTCCAGTCTCAAAATAACCCAGAACAGCTGAGACAAAGGCGGGGAGACAGGAGTCATCAACCTTTGTTGACCTGGCTGGCTTGGTTGATCGACGCCATTCCACAAACCTTCAGGAAGCATTTACTCAGCACACATTTTAACTCATCCATGCAGCTGTTCTTCTTACATAACTTGTAGGCTTTATCCATCCATAGAGTATCACTAACCCTTTTATCCTGGTCACAATTGCAGCAGATCAGAACCTAACCCAGAATCATCAAGTTCTAGGCACTGAAACCACACCCTGGATGGGATGCCAATCCATCTCAGGGTTGTTTGGTTTTAAGTCTAATTAAGTAAAGTGTGTAATTTCTGCTTGCATACTGCATTCACCTATTTTCTGCACATGGGCACAGTGTCCATTAAGTAAAAGAAAAACCTTATGGTGTACCTGCTGCTTGTCTAGTGAGGCCTAACATTTGCACAATTTTGCAAACTGAAGATCTCCGTATGTAAGTCCAAGAGTGCTCAATGAAATGGTAGCAACAGTATTTCTGATTCTGTTGCAGACATCAACAGAAGAATTTGGATGCTGTATATGTTATTAGTTTAACTCATTAACTAACTAATTGTACATTTGTAATCATTATTAGTTTCATAAACATCAAACCACAACATATAAATATGACATCAAACGCGGACATTACTTGATATCAAGAGGGAATATTTACATTCTTATTTTTTACTAGTTTGTCTTTGCTATGCCTTTATTTTCTTAATAAGGTTTGCATTTCTAAGGCTCATCGAAATTTTCGATAAAAAGCAAAGTGTTATCTCTCTAAACAAATTTATTCAATAGTAAAAAACATTCTTTTCCGTCTAACTTACTAAGACGGCAGATGCAGGAGCAGACCTAACCAGGCAGATCCCAGATCAGTGGTGGGTTAGGGATTGAAGCTCCTCACTTCGCATCTCATTCTCACGGGAGGGTCTGTATGTTCTCAGCCTCACGAGCATTTCTGACTCGGACGTCTAACTTACTAAGAAATTCCATTTAGAAAAAAAACCCACAGTACAGCATGTGCTGCACTCTCCGAACCCTGCTAAGCCCTTATTTGTATTTGGCGCTGATTGGCCCCGCCCACCAGAATGCCCACCCAGTGGGAGGAGCCTTTTGGGCGGCACGCCTCCTTCGTGTCCAATCCAGGGGGCGAGCGTGTGTGCGCGAGTGTCTGCTGCTCACCAGTTTGAATCATACAGTAAAGCCGCCTGATCCCCGCACGCAGCCGGCAGGGAAGGGCCCTCGAGCGTCATCGTCATGGGAGACAGATTTGTGGTCGTCCCCGTGGGGAAAGGCAACGAAGCTGCCTGTCCCGGAGGACGCGATGAGGACGGTCCTGGGGTCGGGGGGTCCGGAGTTGGGGATGCAGACCCCCAGCACAGCCAAGAGCCCCAGGATGCCACGGACGCCGTGCCTATTCTGCAGTACAGCAGGGAGCCGAACCGCTACGGTAAGAGGCGCTTCAATATATTAATAGCTCTAATATACCCCATGTACCTCTTTATCTCAGACTGTTATTCACTATAAATTTTATTGATTACAGTATTGTGTTTAACGGCAGCCAGGACGTTTGTTACTTCACTGTCCCATCTGGCTGATCATCAGTGTGCGAATTATCTCGTTTTATAACCACAGATATTTTGTTTTAAAAAAAGCGCCTTTGTCTTATTGTTTTTATTTCTTTTTGGTTTCGTTGACGTTTAACTCGAAAGATTCAGCTCTGCAACATTAAAATTAAACCGAAGGCAGTTTCAGATCTAGCGATGGGTAACCATCTGCCGTAACTAGTCGCCGGTAGCCATGGCGACCTACATACGCCGGACTAGTGCAGGAGGTTGTGTGTGTGGGGGGGTGGTGTCTAAGTGGTCACCATCTCACAATGTAGATCAGCTACTGTCTCTTAATAAGCATTACTCCGAATTCGTTCCTGATCACCACCTGCGGAGCTCACCTTCAGTGCAATTTGTAATTTTTTATACTGGCGCGTGACGATCATAACCGTCATAACCCTAACAATAATTCCTCATTATTAGTAGCGCGATGACTGGTTAGAGATACAGTAGTTAGTGGTAGGAGTGGTTAAGCAATTACTGCGGTGCTGTCTAGATCCCCATAGTGCAAACTGTACTAATGCATGCTGTCTGAGATAAAATAAAATAATAATAATAATAATAATAATAATAATAACACAAAACCTGCTAATTGAAACTAAGTAATCAGTGGTTGTCAGTCTGCTGAGACGTTCTCAATTCATATCTGTAATTTTAAAAAGAAGGCACATACACACATGTAACATAATGACATTGGACGTCCAATTCCAAGCAGGTTTATATTACAACTTATGTTCAGACAGTGAAGTATTATTTTATAACCACCTTTTTCCTTAAGAAATAATGCAAGATCTTCAAAGCAAATACCAAGAACTTGATTTTAGGGAAAAAAATATCATTGTCTTAGGCTTAAAAATTGAGCTTCTTGATTGTCTTTGACTTTTCCTGTTGTTTGAAATTAAAATTTTAATAATTAGATATTGTTAAAAATATTCTACCAAAACTAAAGAGACACCAGTCTTCAATTTGCTTTGATTGCAAATTGAACATTCTAAAAAAACACTAGATTGTACAGTATGTATACTAAGTTGCATATTCATATTCCTTATTTCATCACATTACAAACATTCTTTGTTGAAAATATGTATATATCTTTTTTCTGAAAAGTGGAAAAATGTGCTGGCTCTTACGCGTGAGTAGGCAGTGTGGCAGTAAAAAATGTGGTTGTTACGACTACTTTAAAACAAAATAGAATCAGCAGTCTTAAGAACATTAAATCTGTTGTAGAACATGTTCACTGAAACTCAATGCTTGCATCCACTGTTCAGAAGAGTGCACACATTTTTCTTGTCATAGTCCAGTGCATCGTGGGATTTAAATATGCCCTTCCATCCTGATTTATTTCCTTTGTCTGAAGCTTATTACCTTTAAGACAGTTCATTATGCTTTAATGTTCTCCTAAGATTGTCCTGGAGTTGTGCATGACTGCCTTCTTTTAATGTGACACAGAGTCATTTTCCTGCCTTCCCACATGAGTTAACAGGGTTTTCCATTTTTGACTCCTGCTATAAATCACCAGTATAGTAATTTGTGTGACTGTGCCATATAAAATGTGTTCAATTGACGGATGGATTGTGATGCGTTGGTGGTGTTTGACAGAAAGGTATGGGCTGTGTCATTGCAGATGTTTCCTGCGAGTTATTTGTGGATTGCGATATGAAATGGGACAAAACTATGGGTTCATGCATTCAGAAAATGAGGAACAAGATGAGAAATTTCCCACATTTGGTCATGGTGCATTATGTAGCATTCTACCCTTATAATATGGACTTAAAAATGCAGCAATGTTTAAAAAGATAAATTTGAAAACGTAATGCATTCCTGAAAAACCATTTGTGAGCTGAAAATTTTAAAAAAATCAAAAATATAAATCTTTTTTAATGGTTCTTATTCTTCAATAACCTGTATTCACCAAGTTACAAATGTAGGGCATGTCTGACACAGCAGCACCTACTGAGCAGGACCACACACCTGTCCTCAAAACTCTCAAACACACTGATCACCACCAGCTCCAATATCTTTCCTGTAACGCTGACTGTTAAACAGCTATTTACACAAATATAAGACAGGAAGGCATGGTGGGAGAGCCACAGCTCTACCCTGGATGGTGGAGCTTTCTCATCAGCCTTTGCTGCATACTGTGCATAATGTGTTGTTTTAGTTATGTGTAATAAGTGTTTTGGTGTATTATCCTAAGTCTCTGTTATGTTAATTAGGATTGAGTAACCAGGGTGGCTTACTGTATTTGTATGTTTGTAATATTTGGTTGCTAACCCCCCCCCCCCCCCCCCCC
>UFQX01000443.1:344682-425960 GCA_900497675.1 Arapaima gigas
CCCCCCCCCCCCCCCCATATGATTTTAGTTGCATTTGGTGTCCTCCGTGTGTTTGTGTGTTCAGGGGGCAGGTAAGTATTTGTGCCAGAGTTGTGCTTTGTGGTGCATGAATAAAAGGCACGGTGAACACAAAGTGGGAAAGATGCTTGTGTGCTGTTCCTTATTCTGTGGAAAATGTTTGTACTTTGATATTGCAGCACTAACTAAGACTGTTTGTTATCGTGAGTTTTCATAGAAGTTGCGTTGTTGAAAATAAAGGCCCAACTGCAATTAGTTCATGCCCCTTGAATTTAGGCTTCAGATGCATTGTCTCAGAATCCTGGCTTTGTTATCCTACTTGTACCATGATGATCTTTAGAAGCAATAATTTCCTTGTGTTGTATTATATTAAATGATTTTCTGTGGCAAAGTGATATAATATTTGTGACAAGGAGTACAAGTTCTCTATTTTTGATTGCAGAAACTGCGATAAGGCAAGGAAACTATTCTTTTTGATAGCATTGTTTATATAATGATTTAAGAGTACTAATTTCTTTCTTCCTTCTTACTCCTTGGGGAACCTAATTTATCCATTCATTGTAACGAAACTTGCTTGTTTTCAGGTGCTGCAAATAACAGATTTTTAAAATCTGCTTTTATTTATTTAACCACATATCTCATAGATTGGTAAAGAAGACTGATGAAAAGGAGCTGAATGGGAGTGTGTGGGCCTGCAGTAATTACATTACATCACGTTCATGCTTACAGTAACTAAATCTGCAGACAGCAGACCGGTGTACCTTGAATGAAGTCCAGATGAGCATGTGGCTGGAGGCAAGAGCCACAGCTGACCACATCTCCCGCAGGGAAATCCGTTTAATTTACCTTCTGCACAGTGACAGCAGGGCTCTTTGTGTTTTTGCACAAACCTCTGTTAAGCATTTTTTTCCCAGAAAGCCAGACGCAGCCTTTTACTGTTGCGGGTTCAGATTCAGAGTGGGGTTTCTAATCATGGACAGCTTGGTTAAAACTGCTCCAGCACATTAATTGTGGGCTTTAGATCGGCTGTTTGATGGGATTTTCTCTTTTTCTACATTTATTTTGTGTTTCACTGAAAATGACAGTTTGTTTCTCTGTTATCCAGTGGTACACAGGGGTAAGCCTACAGGGAGGTGTCCTTTATGTTTTGGCACGGCGGTCACTGTAAAGTGGAGCTGTAACAGTGCCAGGACTTCATCCCAGCCTTGGATGTCAGTTTCTGTGTTGCTGAAGGCTGCTCTGCCACCTGATGTGCCCCTGCAGCCAAATCCCAACCCCCACAGATATACAAGAATTTCAAATGCTCACTGTTTATGTTCTCCATTCGATGCCTGCTTTTTAGTCTTTCATCACTCTGAGACCTCTACCGCCTACAATTAAGCAGTTTGCTCAAGCCGTTGGACGACCTTTTATGATCCCTTAGCCTTAATTTCAGTGGAGATTTTGCATGCTAGATGTGTTTAACATTGCCTCTAAAGCTACACACTTTCGAAGCAGATGAGGTTTTTAGTATGGATGCTCTTAATCTGCTCTAGCTCATATCCACGAGTCAAAATGTACCGGCTGTTTCAGATGAAGCTTACCACCATCATCTTGGGGGAAAATGATAAGTGAGAAAATCAATCGAACTTCTCTCCTGATAGTTACAGAAGCAGATTTGCATGCAGATAGTAGCATGGGAAGGTTGACATTGTGTGGATCAATCCAAGCAGACATTTGACCCTTGAGGGGTGCAGACAGAATCACGCAGCAGCCGTTTATTTTGACGTCCTGAGTCAAGGGGACCCCTGAGTCCTGGCTGCAGAAGCGCCTTCCAGCCTCACTGGATAAAAAGACAGGATTCGTCACAGTGTGTAACTTGGGTGTTTGAGCACTGTCCTTTGAAGTGACACTTGGGACAACTGGCCCAGATAAAGGGACAACAGCCCTTATCTTTCCATAGGGCCTTCAAGCTTTATTTCAGGTGGCACAGTGGAAAGTCTATGGCGCACATGTAAGTGGTTCTTATTGAGGTCAATAAATTTGTATTTTGTAAAAGCATGCAGCACAAGTACAATGTGCAGCACATTTAATTACTTACTTTTTTGGTTTTCCTTATGAGATGTAATATTTCTCTGCATTCTTGTGAGAGCGACTGTATTTCGGTGTTTTGCCCAGTCAAAGAGATCTTCCACCACTGACTGTACACATTCAAATTTGTCCTCTGTGCAGTGGCAATGAGAGATGTTACATTGCTGACGGGGGAGTTTAATGCAACTTGACACAGGTGCTCACAGTTATACATATTACAGGACATCCTTCTGCTTTCAAGCACTAAAAAAAAAACCAGGAGCATAACGTTTAAGTTTAAAATTTGTCATATCTACTTAATAATAATGTCATTACAAAAAGGTGGCAGCAGGGTTATAGGTTCTTCATACTATTACAGGCAAATAATTATTGTAAGGTACAGTTACAACTCTACTATAGCGAAATTAAAATGTCTTATGTGTCTGTGTGAGATGGGATGTCCTCAGCTGTGTTATGTTGAACCTGTGGAATTAACAAAATAGTTCTGTATCTCAGCTGTTAAACGTACAGGCTTATCTGAGTTTTGTCATCCTTGTTTGAGTTTCCACTGGGACAAAATGTGGTAAATGCAGTGTGCAAATGTCTGGTCTTGTAGTGAGAGACTAGTCATGCTATGTGGTACCCTACCATGTTTCCACAGTGTGAACTGCCACTTCTACACGGCTGAATGTGGCTAGCGTGCCCAGCGGGCCTCTGTGCCCTTTGCCAGCCCAGGAGACCTCTTCCAAGCACAGGAAGGAACATGTCTCACCAACCAAACAACATGGAATTCACCAGTTATTTGGCTTCTGTTACAAAAGACATGAAATAGCTCCGTGCTAAAAGGAAGGTCCTCTTTGCGGCGCCTAATCACTGAAAGACAAGTGCGAGACACTGGAGAAGGTCAGCATCCAACTGGATTGCCAGACATGCAGACTAAGTCAATCTTAGGGTGTTAACATTTGGAAAGTAATTGCTTCTACCAATTTATAACACACAGCAGTGCAGCTGGCAATGTTTCTCACACGATGCCATTATATCACAGTATGTTGTTAAAAAGGAGATCTGGTGTCGCTTTGCTGAAAGGAGGTTGATTGCTTCTGAATTCACAGATGAAATGTTTTTAATTAAACCCGTTTATTGTCACAGTGTCCGAACGTGTTTTTACGCTGAAGGTGTGCTGGGTAGAGTCTCTCGACCTGCTCTGTTGTAGTAAATCTGAGTTTTTCCACTGAAATATCAGGCTTTGTTGAGATATCATGTATAAAGGTATTGCCTAAGAAGTAAAATAAAAAAGCTCAAATTTCTTTTTTTCATCTCTTTACACAGCTGTGTGTTTACAAGTACAAAACTAAGTGCATGACAAAATTTTTTGATCACGGCAGTAACTTCTCGACCTCATATATCACACCAGTGACTACAGTAGAACAGCACATAGGAAGCAGATGGAGCTGCATATAGGCTGCATGTGAGCTCTGTGTGGGCTGTATGTGAACTGCATGTGGGCCACGTGTGAGCACTCTGTGGGCAGTGTGTGAGCTGTGTGTGGGCTGCGTAATCCAACTGAGTTTCTGCTGAGGTTTACTGTGGTGCTGTCCACCTTTCCAGCCCAACGTCTGCTTTTTCCACAGTGATATGGTTACAACGCTGTTTTTCTCTTGTAAAACAAAGACTGGAAAATTTGTAATGGAAGTGACCAAGTGCTTTTGTTCACCCTGGAAAATGTTACTGCCAAGAACTGAAAACACAGTTAATTTTCTTTTTTGCTATTTTTGAAAGGCAGACTTTAACCTAAACACTTTATTGTAGTCATTTGTATTTTTCTACCTTACAGCTTTCTATGAAATGTGACCTATTGTGTTGACTTATTCATATTCTATTTTGGTAAATATTTGTTATTACTATCTGGAGGTTTTGGTATAGTTTTGTTATGCCAATGCCAACCACAGTTATTTGTTTAAATACTGGAGTCAAAGTTGACTCTTTCATTCCTATTAATTACAGACCATCTAAACTGCAATAAGTTACATTCTTACTTTGTAATATTAAAATTAAACATAAGAAATTAAGATTTGTGAAACAAAAAACTGATGTATTCCTGCTAATAAAGTAGTAGACGTTCTGTATTTATTCATTAAAAAAATAAAAACATTAGATTAAACTATTATTTGACCAGATAAAATTTTAACTTCCAACTACTACACTGTCAAATAAGATAAGTGAAACATGACTGAAAATGATAGCAAGATAATTTCTTGCAGTTTGAACTGTGTGATTCATTCATTGGCAGTATAGTCATATGTCATTAATTACGAACTCAGTTGGAATAAAAACCAGGGAAAATCTAGAAACCATGTGTTAGCTTGTCTAAAAATCTGTGTATGATTATATTCCTTTCAAATAAGTCTCTGAGGAGACCAGTTTGCCCAGACCATCTGCAAGAAAAGTGATGTGCAAGTAGACCAAGTTCCTCAGAGATGCCCATTAGCATGGTTTGGTGATTATGGTATGTTGCCTCACTATCAATGCCACAACTTTTTGCATGTATTTCATTTTGTATGATCCATCCATCATCATTAACCACTTTATCCTGGTCAGGGTCACAGTAGTTTAGAGCCTATCCCAGAGTCATTGGACACTAAGCTATGAAATAATATCCTGAATATGATCCCAGTCCATCACATGATGGCCCACAGTCTCACACACACTATGGGAAATTTAGAGTGACCAGTTAACGTGTAAGATGTGTCATATAAAACATGCCACATAAACATAGGGAGAACATGCAAACTCCACACAGACTAAACTGGATTTCAACACACAGCAGGACAGCCCAGACACTGTGAAGCAGCAGTGCTACTCTCTGTGCCACCATGTAACCTAGTTTTGCAAAATAATTTTAATATTTTTTTAACTGAGCTTTGTTCTGGTATCTGTTTTCTAGGCTGACATCTCTTTTTTGTAGCAGCTATAAATAAGGCAGTCCTGCCCATCTGACCATATAGCTTCGAAACAGACATTTACTGAGAGGTACTGATTAGTACCATTAAGACATGGCTAGTTCCTGCTCCTCTGTAGCAGGTCTTAGTCCACAGGTCACCTGTTACACCTTAGTTCAGGTAGAATCTGTGTGTAGTGTTTGCAATGCTCACAAGGGGGCAGCACTTTATCAAAATACTGTACTGTACATGCTTTGCTTATTATTTTGACAGCACATTTCTCTTTTTATAATTTCACAGTCTCCACACTTTGAATACAGAACATTTATGTACCAACAATATTTTTGCACATATAAATTTGAGAGACACGTTTCTTTAAAGCAAGGCACTATTTATGGCAAAAAATAGCATTTCACAACAGAAAAAGAGCTTTAGACATGAACACATAATTCTCAAAATACTTTTTGTTCATGTCATTCTACCAACCTCATAGCTCATATTTTTGCTCTAGCACATAAAACAAATCATATTGTAAGTCTAAAAAATGAGTATGATCCAGTTTATAATGAAGTACGTAGCATCAAAATCAAAATTTTATTCTAGCTATAGTTATTGCTTGTTTTGTTACTACTTCTCCAAGCCACAATTGTTAGTGAAGAGAAAATAATTCTCCAGATAGCTGAATTAATCTGAAATCACTAGACTGTTTTATTATTATCTTGACAAAATAGATTTATGGCCAAGAAATAAGCCAGGAATGTGGACAGTTGACAAGTGCACTAGATTGCTTTGTTTCAGTAACTGCCTTGGTGGATTTATATCCCACCACTGAGCTCTGACTGCATCCAAAAAGACTGATGAACCTTGAGCAAATTTTCATCTTCTCCCTTAGGCCATGACTAGGGTCAGTGAGGACAGCTGAGATTCAGTGAACTCCAACACTGACTCATCACCCCTGTCCTTGCTTGAGAGTATGCAGTCACTATATATGCTTTGTTTTTTTAGACCAAGAAGGTTTTTTTTTCTTTGTGGTGTCATTCTGCCTATTTCCTGCTAAATCTAGTGTATTAACCTCTACATTATGATGGAAATAATGACTACTTCTAAACATGTACACTTGTAAACATGGCTGGATTACTTTTTTGATATAGGGACTGGATGGAGACAGATATTCCTTCAAGCTCTTTATTAACATGGTCACACTTCCTCCATAACAAAACCTGCTTCCTTTCTTTCACACTGACGGCAATTCTAAGGTAAATGCAAATCACAACTGAAATAGTGGATTCAGTACCACTATTACTACTACTATTATTATTGTAGTTGTTAATGTCAATATTGATATTGATGTTAATATTTATAATTTACTTGACACTTTTCATCAAAGCAACTTACAAATTTAAACTCCTTTACAATTATTTACCGATTTATAGAACAGAATCATGTTTATTGTATCAATTCAGCATAAGAATCTTGCATCAGTACAGTGGAAGTGGGATTTAAGCCCAGGTGCTTTTAGTGTACACCTCTAACCACTGTGCTTCTTGCTACCCCTTAATACAAAGTTATAAAGGTAAACGTAACAGTTCAATTACAAACAAATCATACAAATAGCTTTGATAAAATGAATATCATGTTATCAGTAAAGCCTTATTCTCACAATAAAACAAAGATTATCTGAGATCAAATGTTTGTTAGTAAGGCTACACAGTATCTGTAACGGCATAATGCCTCGCAGGGTAAAAGGAATATTTTGTTGTGCCTTTACTGTCTGTGAGCCATATTTTCCATCCAACCTCTGTAATTCAGCTTCTTCACACACCAGAAATTCACCAATCTGGTTGACTTTACAGAATCAGTTGACTCAGTTATGAGTAATGAGTGCACTGCTCTTTTCCTATCCTCGTCCTCTATCATATGATTGAGCAAGAATCGCTAACTCTGATCCTCAAGGGCCCCAGTGTATGCTGCCTTTTGCTTGGATGTGCTTTTGATGGCTTTTTAAAACTATTTTAATAGTAAATAATCTCAACAAGGGTTTCATGTGTAACTCAGATGTAGCAGAGCTGTTTGCAGTTGAGTGTGTGGTGTTATGGGGTTGTCAACCCTATGAGATACATCAGTGACTACTGTAACCTCCAATCCCTAGCCTGGCACCATTTGAATGTGTACTTAACTCCAACTTGAGAAACGAACTGCTCAGTTACCTCAGACATAGGGCAATGCTCGAAATTTCCCTCTGTTTCTGCTGAATTGGGCTTTTAGTCTCTTAACTGTAGTACTCTAGGTTCAGGGTTAGCAAGGATGCCTTTAACAATGATTAAGAATTCCATTTATCTTTGAATGAGTTACAGGGGATTGAGACCATCATTTCCTCATGCATTGTTCCCACTTTACAGAAGTAAAGCTCCTAATCGGCCCATGTTGTTCCTCAGTGTTTGTGCTGGACAGGTTTGAGTTAGCAAAACCCACTCTGAGCCACTTTATTGGATTCACTACACTGGTACCACTGGTTTCTCGCTCAAAGATACTTCCTGTTCCCATGGGAAACATGAAATGGAATTAATATCATGTATTACTTTTACTCACCCTTAACTGTTATTTCTGACAAGGGCAGCTTTTCATATGCCAGCAATTTCAATATTCTTAGAAGTGAGCAACAAAATCAAGCCTCCTGATTTCCCTCATGAGTCTGAGCTCATCTTGTCTTCCAGGAACAGATTTCTGTGGCAGGGTGCTCTCACGGCATGGCCTAATCCAATAGCCGGATTTCCAGCATGAAATGTTTAAAGGCTCTCCATTTGGCTATTATAGTGACTGCCTTTCACAAAGGATCACTTCCCATGGTATGGCCCTCAACTTCCACCATCACTGAGGGGATAAATTGTGAGCTCTATAATCTAGATGATTGTGGTCAGTAGTTTTAGAACTGCACAGCTGGTTCAAATGTGACCAGGTATGGTATTTTATTGTAGTAATCATTGTCAGAAGGTTTTGTATTGGAGGCCTTGTTACACAGAGGCCTTGTTCATCCTGTCACCTTGATCCAGCTGCTGAAACTGTTAACGTTTATATTTTATTCACATCGGGAAACACTGATGTCTAGTGCTCTATGCCCAACAAATATACAAGTAAAAGATTACAGTAAGGTGTGGTGGTGCAACGGATACCGCTGGTGCCTCACAAAACCTGGGCTGTGCTTTCAGATCTGTGTTTATATTCAGCTGTATTTGTGTGGAATTTGTATGTTCTCCCGGTGTTCACGTCAGTAAAGATATATACATGAGAAGGCCATTGTAAACCAATGCCGTATCATCCTCTGGCTTGTAAACCACCCAAGTTGTAGCCAAGAGACAGCTTTGACTCTCTGGTCCTAGCCTGAAAATACAGTAATTCCTTGGTATGAAAATCTTATTTCATCCCTGAAAATGTGTCAGATACTGATTATTTTAGATAATGAGTGCCTATTTCACATTATTTAAAATGGGGAAAAAAATAATGGGCTCCCAGCTCATCCGCAAACACTTATATAACTCAACCCATGATTTCAGCATAATAAAACACCAGCTACCTAATTAGAAAACACTTAATGTAATTAATTTGAATGTTTTTAATGCATGGTACAGTAGGTACAGGACATTTCACATGTTTGTGCTGTCAGCAGCATTTAAATAAATAACTGTTGAAAAATAAAATTTAATTTAAAAAATTTCAGCTAATTTCAACAAAACAAGGCTCACAGCTTTTACTGGGTACTCACTGAATGAAGTGAAGAGAGACTTGTGAGGTTTGCTTTGTGGACCAATAGGGATCCAACTGAATTATCCAGCTTAAATCACTGTCAATGCAGTGACGCTGCGTAAACGCGTTCAGATGAAGGGAGCACCAGACCTGTGAGGAATCATGTGGAAACAGCTGATTAGACATCAGCATGTGCATTTCAAACTTTCACTTTAATTTTTTAATTTACTGTAATTTTTATTTGCCTTTATAAATTTTTTTTTTATTTTTGGATATCCATTCAGATACAAATAAATTAATTTTCAAGATCCATTATAACAGAAGTTTGTTTTAGACTGTTCAGATACTGAAGGATTGCTGTACTGAACTTAACATAAAGTATATGTAACTACTGCATACATTTTGGGGTAGTTCAGGTATTGCTTAAGACAGTGTGGTTTTTTAATGATTTGTTGTTTGTTAATGTGTATTTGAGGAACATATGTGCAGCCAGTGCTTATCACAGGCTTGTAGAACCCATTTGTTTGCTGTGTCCACACAGATCTTTCTGATGATAATTTGGCCAACCTTGAACTTCCCTCCTCTTTTCATTCACTTTGGTCAGTTCAGTTAGCAATAATCCTGGGGAAAAATTTAATTGACTGACTAGTGAAATATGGTTCTAATGCCACACCTACCCAGCACCATGTTTGATGCCTGAGAGGAGAAATTTTGGGTGGACCCTCCTCTGGCTTTTATCAACAATAAACCCATCTTAATTTATGAATAAGTAAAAAATGACATTGTGCAATGTTTTCCCATTACAAACAGGTTCAGGTCATGTGCATGCACGTGTTTTCCACATATGAAGTTGTGATGCTCAGACCTCTTTTATAAATAATACAGTATATAATAGCAGCTGGCCATTGGTATTCAACTCAGAATAACTCATGGATTTGTGATTTGGTTACTTCAGAGTTTGAATCGTGGTGAGTCATTTAATGAGGTGTTTCCATCATTATGTCCACCTACTTTGTCTGTAGCTATATGTCTGTCGACAAAACAATATTTTTTTAACTGTACAATAAATTTAATTTACAGTTTACTATAATTGATTTTTCTCCTCTTTCTATACCTCTTGCACCGTTTGCTGAATCAGTCATGTGGCATTTTTTGACGGACAGCATTGCTGTTGTTTACCCCACCTGATAAATGTGTTACTACCTATGAAAGGGGGCACTGAAAGGCCCTGGGAAAACAAACACATAACTAACGGAGCAGCAGTGTTGCTCACCAAAAAATGTCCGCTCTGGTATCGTTTATTTTCTTGGTAAACACAGTTTGTTCTGTGCCATCACTGCCTCCTACCTGTCCCATCTTTGGGTGGCATTGGACTTCTGCTGCAAAATTTACTCTATTCTGATGTTTTTTCATTGAAAACCTGAGAGCTCTTTATCATTATTATTATTATGTATTTGACAAAGGAACTTCCAAGGTCTCTTGCAGTTTCAGTATTGCTGTGTATCTCTGTATGAATAGCTGTGTTTTAGTGTGTAATTGTATTTATGCACGAATAACAGTTGTCACACACTACCATTCATTTTTGCGGGTGTTGCTGTTGCCATATAGACTCAGTTAAGCTTAAAAAACAATTATAAGAAGTCATCTTTAAATTCTGCATTTATTTATACAGTATAAGAAAAATGTACACATACAATATAATAAAATAAAAAGATATTGTTTTTATTTCTGTTCCAAATGTAAAGCTAAAGAAAACCCATATATTGGTGACAAAGCTTTTAAGTATAGGCTTATTTTTGCTATTACAGTAGCAGAGGAGGTTCAGAAAAACTTTGCAGATGCTGTTGTGATTCACAAAAGTTTCACAAATGTAGTCAAATAAATATATATTTACTTGGCACTCCATGAATGAAATGAAAAAGAGAAACTGTATATACATGGCTGTGTGTGTGTGTGTGTGTGTATAAATTATTTTTTTTCTGGGAATAAGCAAAAAAGGCAGAACCACATAAAATATGCACGTGTGAAGGGTTTGGGGGTTTTGTGTATTATCATACACATTACTTGTTAATACTAGGTGGGTTTGAAATACATTTGAGCTTTGATGGAGGTACTTTCACAAAATCCTTAGCCTGTTACCTGTTGCCACACAGGTTACAGCACACCTGTCCTACCCCAGGTCCTGCAGGGGGTGGGAGGCAGCAACAAGCATCAGCGTGTGTCACAGCTGGGATCCCTGTGAGGAACAGTAGAAGGTTTGAGAGGAGCCAAGGCTAACAGGTACTAGGTGCAGGCAGCTCTGTGCTGCAAGCTGGGGAACAGTTGCCAGCCTGGACCTAAGGAAGGGCTCCCCACAGGGAGGAGTTGTGCAATGCTCCATATTTGGTGAGGGGGCCGGTCACGTGAGGTCAGTCACCACGCAACTGAGGTGAAACTGAGAACTTCGAACGGAGAGGAGGCGGTCACAAGAGAGCGAGTGAGGGAGAGTAGCAGGCAGTGTGTGCTAAGCCAGAGGCAGGAGCCACACGTCGCACGTGGTGAGAAAATGCCCACTAACTTCACTGTGGTCCCGGTGGAGGATGGCAGGCAAGTGGCCCAGGAGAGTGACGAATACGAGGAGGAGAGGGACGAGCCGGACGTGTCTGCAGGACCCCTCTCAGGTGAGTTGGGTTGCCAACATTGTGTCCCTGTCTTGCTGTCTAGCAGACTGATTTACACACTTATCGGGAGCCGGTAGCACAGCCTTACCAAACTGTGGTTTTGTTTGCCGCTGAGCCGAGCGCATGTTTAGCGTCTGAAACGGACACGCCTCTGTCACGCTAAATTGGTGCTTTAGTGGGTGGTACAGCAGTTTGTCTGGCTCCTGGGTGCTGGGGACTCTGGTTGTTAAGTGTAATCAGGTGTCGGCAGGTTCCTGCTTTTTCTCCCCCTCTGCTTCACAGGAATGTAGCGTATCTAGAAAGTTCCTTTTTGTGGTGCCTAGATGACTTGTGGGAAACAGCATCATCTCAGTAACTTCCCTTCACATGGGTTTTAGTTTGACCCTTGATTTTTTTTTTTTTTAACTCTTCTTCTTTGGGTTTGCAATAATTTCCAAATGACATTTTTATATCAGTTGTAGACTCTACATTTGGGTGGAAGAATAAGAATTTGAGCTGGCTTTCATATCCTGCTAAAGCCATCGGACTGGTGTTTGATTTTCTTTGTCCACTATTCATAAAAAATTCCATCCAAACGTTTCTCCTTCTTTCTTTCATATGGCTGTTTGTTATTCTTCTGCTGCTCTCCAGCTCTCAGCCTGGCCTTATTTTCTCCCCAATTTTCACCTTGATGTGCAATTATTGCCTACTTGTGTGAAGTTTTACAGACTTGGTAAAAGAACTTCTTCCATTGAGCAGAGAGTTATATAAGCTCACTGCCATGGGTTTGCCCCCCCCCTCCATTTTTCCTTAACGGAAGTTGCATGCTTGTCAGTTTTATTGATCAGCCTGGTTGCTTCCTTCCTCACAGCCCCATGAACACAGGTCTGGCAACCACACCTTGTCCAGAGCCCCTGCAAAAGGACTGGGAAGCACTTTTGTGCCATATAAAACCTGAAAGTGGTGTGGAACCCAACATCTGTGTCAAATTACTCCTCAGCAGAGTCCTGTTGGCTAGCCGGGGCCGCTGTAAGCTGTTTCAGATGTACTGTGCATTTATGCCTCTTCCCACTGCTGAGTTTATATAACCTACACCAGTGCTTAGACACCTCCTCCCTAGCTGCCAAGCTAAACAGTAGGAAGAGTTTCTCTAAAGGCTGGAAACAACACAGTTCAGTAAACAAAATCATTCATATTCAAAAAAAGCTGCACTGATTTTTTTTTTTTAATTGCCCCTAGCAATGACTTCAGTACTTATCATGACAACCATGTGAATGGTCACCAAGACATGATCGCAACTCCCTGGCACTTACCCTATATTCAACAGCTGTTCATTAAATATATTGCCATTTAGAAATCACAACTTGTTTGAATTTTTTTAACGCTTCCATTTCAAGTTGAATTAACATTATTCTCATTTATTTTTGATGAGACCAGTGTGAGAGCTGTGCTTAAAATAAGGTTAGTTTAAATACTGAAGTTTAAGTTGGCCCATTACATTATGAAGCACAGAGTTTTTGTGTTTACTTAGACAATATAATTTACATATTAATTGTCTATGTTTTGTGATTTACACTGAATCAGTTCTCATTACCTCACTTGCGAGACAAAGTGCCTGACTGCAGACTGTTCTGTGCTCCTGAATTTTGTGAATCCTCAGTACAGCAAAAGTTATCACTAGGAGGCTCAATTTGTTATGCTGTCTGTGGTAGCTGTATGGCGGAGTGTCTTTTGGTGAAAGACCTGCTGCAGGTCTGATATGGCCATGGTATGGCAGTACTGCTGATAAGGTAACATTGGCTATCGACACAGGCCTTCTTGTTCAGTTAGATTTTCATAAATGACTTCACTGTTTATATTACATTTACAGGGCCTTATCTGTCTGCCACAAATTTCCTAGTTAATATGGTTCATAGGGTTTAAGTTGGGGCAGAATACCAATCTGTGTTCTCTAAAGATTCAGTTCCCAGTATAGGCCAGTTTCTCTATCTTTGCCCATTCAGAGGTTCTTACATTCTTCACATTATGTTTACATCATGAATGTTTGTTTTTTTGGTTGTGAAAGGTATGTCAATATAGAAGGGGGTGGATAAGTTCAATAAATTTAAGTTTTCTGAGTTTGTTACAGAAGCGTTATAAAGCGACAGAAAAGAGAAAGATTCGTTTGTAGTGTGTGGTGTTACAATATTTCTAAGGTAGCGTCCTGAGGAGTCTCTGGTCCAAACCACAGCAAGCACTACCCTGGATTGGTCTAGAGTCCTGAAGCTTCTTTGGTCCAGCCCACCAAAAGGACCACTATGAAAATAAATCCTAAATAACAGAATGTGAGGCCTTTCAGGTTCCAATTAGTTATGTACGGTTTGCTTTTATCTGTACCCTAGTTTTATTTCATATTATGTATTTATTTGTTTATTATTTTTTAGTGGACATTTTTGTTGAAGGATTCCATTATTGTACTATTTATACAATATAAATTTCTATGACTGCTATGCCTAAAAAGGTTTTCATGTGGACTTCCACCTAATTTTTTGTTTGGCATGTCTTTTATTATGGATTTTTCTTCATACAGTATAATCATGCTTCAGATGTGATTTTTAAAAAAGCACTGGATGGAATGTGTCCTTTTTTCAACCATTGTAACATGACAGCATACCATATTTGCCTAGAAGTTGTGCTGCTGGTTTTTTGTCTTCCCATTCGCACAGATAATTCATTGGCTGCAGCTGCAGTGAACTTTGTAATGGATTACTCTCTAAATACATTTCTTCTGGAATCGGACAAACATTATTCAGTGGTTATTGCAGGTGGAAAGGAACAAATTAAGATGATTTTTGCTCTTTTTGTATTTCCAGGTTTCTGTGTGGCTTTGAGCATGGCATCTTAGATGTTTGTTGTCCTCAGGCCAGGCATTAGAGTTGACCACTGGTTTTTTTATATGTTAGAGGTTAAGTGCATGCAAAAATGAATGAGTTATACAGCAAAAACTGGCTTACTTACCTCACATGTTTGTGATTTTCCTCCTGTCATCTGAATGCAAGCTTATGTTCAGGGGCCAATGACCACATATTTTTTTGGACATATATTTGTTCTGGTAGGTCTGTCCTATATGATGGCTTAGAATAAATGTTTCCCCCACTGCTGCACTTTTATGATATTGTTATATGTTTTCTAGACTGATACCTTCCCAGTGTTCCTTATGACATGTTGGGAAAATTCCATGTCCTGTCTCACAGAAGTTTCTGCCAAGTTTTCAAAAGTTACACCCAGTTCAGAGTCGCTGAGGTCTCATGTTGCAAACTGAAATTATGGGTTGACTTGTCCTTTTCTGATTATAAACCACTGAATCTTGCTGAATCTCATTTTTCTCTGCTTTGCTTTTTTCGGGTGTCCACTGGCTCAACAGATTATTTGCATTAGGACGCCTTTCTTGCCACTTGCAATGTGTAAACCAGGGGTTTTTAGCACTTTTTCTGGCAGGACCACTGCATACGCTGGTTTAACATCAAGCTGAGGGCTTAAAAATCCTTGATTAGGTTTTTAGTTGAATGTTTGGTCAAAATCCCCTGTTATCGATATTGCAGAGTAGTTGCCGATACTGGGATTTCATTCATGATATTCCGAGCACCTCTGTGGTAGACTGATTTTATTGGTTCAGGTCATTTCTTAAAACCAAGTTCTTTAAATGCTTGCTTTTGGAAGTGTTTATTCACCTGTCTGTTCAAACATCAAATAAACATTCAGCCTGGGTGTCACAAACATTAGCACGTCTGTGATGTTTGCACAGGGATTTAGTACACGTGCTGTGTTGTTGCAGTTTATCTGTAGAATGTCTGACATGTGGGCCAAACACTGGCTGCTTTTAACTTTGTCTTTTTCAATGCCTGAAAGTGTTATGGAAAGCTACAAAGCTTGTGTCCAGGTTGAATCACACAAACTGCAATTTTCTTCCAGAGACATTACTGAATGACTCTTGACATCGTTGCCTTGTCTAGCCAATGACATTGCTGTCGTTTAATGAAAAATCAATCTACAGTATCATTTGTAATAATATGTAAGCAGCGCACTCTTCAACATCATGTACCTCCTTTTGTCATTTTTCACAGTGCAACCTTATGGTGTAAAATCCGATATTGTTGTATCAGAAGTAGAAAAAGAAGGCTAAGGCTGCTTTTGTCAATTTTTTTTGAAAACTCTTTAAACAAAATGTGTAATTAACAGGAGGACAGACAGTATTCAGAATGTGTGTGTTGTTGAAGAATATGTATGCATTCCCACCATCACTTTAGAGACGTGAAGAGTTACAGAACTGTTAATGCTCAGAATTCCCTCGGCCATGTTGGTAGTTCTCAGGGTCACTGAAACAACGGCTGCTGAAACATGACCTGCAGCACCACAGTACTCTTGGGGCAGAAAGGGAGCGGACTTGCATTGTCTCACTAGCCAAGTTTGACAGGATGGATTCTGTTTTATCCTTATTTCAAGGCTGGCTGTGGGGTTTTGAGTGACTCTGAAGTGGTCTCCTCACACAACATAGTCTGTTTCCTGATCTCCTGGTGACCTGGGTCCATGTGGCCTTTCAGGCAATGTGCAGATCTTTGTGGGGTCCCTCTCAAGCTTTCCTCTTCCTGCTTTTCACAGGTGGACTCCTTACACTGGGATTTGCTTTAAAAGTTTGTGAGATGTAATTGTCATTGACTCACCACAATCAGTTATGTTTGTGTAATATCTTTACCTCAGAATCCACTTGGTTTTATGTGTTGGACAGCAACATTTAAGAAAAGGCATGCAGCTTCAGAAAGTTGCACATTTGTGCTGTGTATTTTGCAGCCTTTTGGAGTTTTTCCATTTTGACATTATCTTCATGTAATTCTCTCAGTGGTAATAGAATGCAGTATAAATCAGGTCTTGAACAAAACACCATTCAAAGCTTTGTGTCAATAAAACCAACCCTGCCGCAACCTTTCATTAGTTAATGTTAAATGTCTACCGTATCCTGACGATTATAGGGGAGAAAGGGAGAGAGAAATTTTTGAACTCTGAGGCTCACCTTTCACTTCCCCTCTCAATCTTGCATAAGCTGCTCTTGTTTATCTCGGTTATACTGTAGTGATAGATATTAATCTTGAGACACATTGTGTGGATTAATAGTACAACGACATGACATATGATATGTCCCATAACGTGTGTGTTATTTGGAGCTGTGGAGGTAATGTCACAGCACATCGGGCAGCCCTTCATAAGACATAAACAGGCTTTGTAAAACTTCTGTATATTGTTTTTTGGTGTGCCTGATTTCTGAAAGCAAAGAAAAGTTCACCACAAATGTTTAGACAAGCAAAAAAATGCCCCCCTGATAAGAATATGCTGATTTGCAGAAACTGAGCTGTCAATGGGGTACCCTTTTCATTTTTTTGCACAGACCATCAACTTTGGTTCCCCAAAACAGTCAGCAGTGTCGGCAATTTAAGATATGGAAAATATGTTACAGCTGGATCAGGTTGTACTGTAGACACACGCATATGCATGAACAAGCCCACCAATTTTCCACGTTTTCTCTTGTGTCCCACATTCTGAACTCTTTCTGGCATTCTGACTTATTTGTTTAATTGATTGTTGTGCATTTCCTATCATAGCACTACCTTTTTTCCGATCAGCATTGAAAGTGAAAAATATGTTTTTGAGGGATGGATTGATACATTTACTTGTTTTCCACACTGAGTGAAGTGCCTCGCCCCAGTCATGGTCATGGGGCAGCCGTGACTCAATAGGGACTGCATGTTAGGCAAGTGCAGACAGCAACACTGGCAACTATTCATAAGTCACCGGGTTTCACAATTGCATTTCCCACTTCTAGACATTGTACCATTTGCTTGGTCTCCAGCTCTACATATGTTCAAAGAGGAATTGGTGCATTACAACAAATTTGTAGTGGAATTGGGAAGTTAGTATAATGTTCCAAATAGCAGTTACTCAGTTTTGTTTTTGTTTATCGTTTACAGGTCTGATTCTGAAAACTTTTTAATTGTAGTTTTCATTTAATTATTAAGACATTTGTTCATATTAGAGTATGAACTATATGCAGATGTGAAATGTGGAAAATTCACAAAGTCGTCAATGTCAGACTGTATACCTTTTGTAAAATCATTTTTTTCTTGAGCACAAAAGTTGTATAATCATGGCCAAATAATGTTAAATAATGTTTTTGTAATGGCAGCTTATACCATGTGTGTACAAATACTGCTGTAAGCTCCTCCTCTCTACTTGGTCTCACATCACAGGATTTTATCTTTTCATTTCACATTAACCATTCTGTTTGAGAAGCAAGCAGGTAGGGACGTCAAAAAACCTAAAACATGCAATGAAATTCTGTTTGCCAGCCTTGATTTAAAGTTGAATGATCAGGTCATAAAGAAAAAGTTTTATGTTTCTGCTTAAAGTGCAGATGCAGATTAAGGGAGCCAAAGATTTTGTAATTCATACCTTTCTACGGACATGTTCAGCACCTGAAACCATTTTAATGACAGCAGGTGAGTAGTAGATGAAGGCCACCTGATCTGAGGGGTGTGTTTGTGTGTGACATTCTTGGCCACTGCACAGGGTGGTTGAAACCCTATGGTGTCAAAAGTCACACTGAGTTGTGCAGAATGGTGCTGGCTGACCTCAGATCACAACAGCCCTTGTTGTTATGTAATCAATAGCTGGAAGACTTCTAGTATTGTAAGAGAAGGTGAGCTGGACACTGGAGTGACGCATGCATGCTCAAACTGGTTAAGTCTGTTCTTAGCCTAAGGATGTGCGCTCATGTGACTGGAAAACATCCTGGGGATCACAAGCTGCTTGGGTCCCACTTGTGTGTGATGAACTGTCCGTATGTTACCTGAATTAAAAGGAACTGGCCTTTGTTTGGTCTGCAAAGCATCATCTTAACATCCACACCCTGGACCACAGTTCCTTTACATGGCAGCAGTAGCTGCATCCCATCCTAGATGGGATCTCAAGTTTCAGAATGCTTTATAAAAAGGACTGGCTTTGGCTAATCTGGTTATGTGATTACTGCCCTTTTCACATGGTATTATGGTGTGATTAATAGGCAATGAATGGTGCCTTAGCCTGCTTGTGTTGAGATACAGATCCTGGGTTTGCTTTAGGCTAGACTGCAGTTTTTGCTGTATTTCTTTTTCTTTTATTGATTCATTTTTCCCCAGGCTAATGAGGTGATACTTACTCTAGGTTTTATCACAACTTTTCTTTTGCGGTGTTATAATTCACTTGCTCTCAAAGCACATACACAGCATGTTTTTTAGGAGTTATTCACTGCAAGCTTGTGTCATAAGAAAAAGTACATAAGAGGCTTGATGTGCCCTGATCTTCACTTTGGGTGCTATGAACCCACGGTTCAAATGTGGACTAATCACTTATGTGTTATGTCCACTCTTTCCTCCACAAGTCACAATAGTTAATATACATTTATGGCTGGGATGAATGAGTATTTTTTCATTTCTTTCAGTCTCTAACAGGGCACTTATGTTAAGCCCTTTAAAATTATACTTCAACGTGAAAATTAAGCTGAAAAGGAATGCAGTATTATCAGGTCATTTAGTTATATTATTTTTTGTGGCAGCAGAATCTGCAGCAAGATTGGTAAGTTACATAACTGCTACAGACGTTATAGATTTTGCTTCTTTGCAACCTACAACATAGATGACTTTCAAAAACTCAGACTTATGAAGGCCCTCCTATTAATCTAAATTAAAATTAAATCTAAATTAATTATTTCAACAAAAACTGCTCCATCTACTGTCCAGTGATGCTGGCTGGCCACCCTGCCACAAGGCTCCCGTATTTGTTATTTTGGGTCTCAGTCAGGGTTTGGTTTACAAAAAGTTTAGTTTGTCATTCCCTTCAACTCAGTTTTTATTTACAATGGCCGGCAAGCCAAACAGTGAGCAATCAAGTGGTACTGAAAAGAAATCGCCAGGATAATAATCACCAAGATATGTAAAAGTGAAAGTGGAAAAAATAGTCCATCCATCCATTCATCCATCGTTGTTATTCTGGTCAGGGTTGCGGTGGTCCAGAGCCTATCCCAGAATCACTAGACACTAGGCCATGAAACAACCAAAAGAATGAGTTGTCAACCGATCACAGGTTAAAAAAAATTGTGCAACACAAAATTATAGAACTGTATACTATTTATATTACGTTTTATTACTATTATTGTAACAAAGATAATTTCTGAAATTAATGAAAAAAATTAATAAAACAATATCTTACAATTTATTGTTTGTGCAAGTTAATTGTTTACGTTATATAACCATGAAGATATTTAAAGGGAACTTTGACTTAAAATGGAGTTGACTTATAACAGGATTGTTAAAATGGAATCACTTTCACATACTTTCTTTGCAGAATTCAGTTAGACTGATGAAGGGCACACACATACTCATATCTGGCTTGACTTAGGCTGCAAATGGGACTGTTGTGGTAGGATACAGTAAGCTCAGGTAACAGTGGCAAAGTGAAATCAGCAACCATGAGCTATTAATAGCAGGAGCAAAGTGCTGTAATTCTCCTTGGTGTGTGTCGCGAGTACAAACGTGTCCAGGTGCTCAAAGGCTGCATGTCAGCCTGCGTCACTCTGCATGGTCGGGCAACATGCTGTCACCTTACCCTCCATGCGGTGGATCCTCCTCCTCCTCCTCCTCCGCCTGCTCGTGGTGTCGATCAGGGATCAGGAGCTCAGGACGCTGACGCGGTCCTGCTGGGTGTCATTCAGAGTCACAGCTGCTGATCCACAGAGCAGGGCTCCAGAGCACCCAGAGCGCTCCGTCACAGCACCTGGGACGGGTCAGACGCCATAGCACAGGGGGCACCATGGAGCACCGGCAAGGTTCGCGGCGCAAGGGTGAGTGCGGATGGCAGTTGGGCAGGGACTGTGCTGCTTGGGACTGGCTCACTTAAAATTAGTGCCTTTTCAAACCCATGACATGGGTTTCTTTGGGTGGCTTTGGATGATTGGACACCAGCCTGGCCATTTTTTCACCTTGCTTTCACCTGCACTTGGTCCCATGAGCGGAAGGATCGATGCTGGATGAAAGTGATGCAGTGGCGAGGCAGGTCTCTCTCTGTCACCCTCAGCCTTAGGCCTGTGTAGGTGTGCTAGGTTCCGTACACTTCAAAAGGGGAGCTTAGAGGTTATAAATAGCTGGAATGACCATGTATTACCGTGGGCACTGAGGAGCCTCCTCATTAGACTCTACAGTGATGCTTTGACTGTGGCGAAAGGCTATTTTCAACCAGCTGTTATTCTAACAGTTTCATTCTCCAGCTGGTGTCTACATGTGTTTAGTTCTGTTTGGCTATAGATTTGTTTCTGGCTCTCCACTGCTGTGGGTTCTTGAATAGAATTATTGAAAGAACTTGCAGAGCACAGTAATTTTCCTGCTTATGAATCTTTTGCTTTAACAACCAGTGGAATACAGCCTCCATCTCCCACCTGGGTCACATGCTACTGTGTGCATTGTATGGTGTTCAGAGTATAGTGTGAGGACATGACCCTGAACATAACACATAGCACCACACACACTTACACATGTATATGAGCATTGTCCAGCTTACCTGGCAAACAGGACACCTCAGGACACCTGTTGTCTTCTGGTTTAGATAAAGTGGGACGGGATACCTGCTGTGGGAGTTAGGTCCTACGAGAAGTAGCATCAATGCTGATGTCTTGTCTGCTGTGAAAACTTGTTATTAAAGATGACATAAAATTTGTGTGAGGCCATCATAATTCACTGCATCACACAATTTCTGTACTTGCTTTGAAACAATGCAACAATAACACATTAGTTCCATAAAATATATTTTGCCAGTCATACTGCTGTGGTATCTGAGCTTAAGATGTAGATATTAAAATTAAAAGCAGTGTGATTCTGGGGACCCGAACAAACTGTTGTCTTATCCCTTTGGTTAGATAATTTGTTCCATGTTAGGCAGGTCTGTGTGTCTGTACCTCAGCAAATCCTCTTTAGGTTATTTCAAGATGTCGCCATTTGTGGTGTCTTAGCTACATTTGTCAATTCACTATGGTAAAATAAAGCTCTGATGAGCCTTATATGCCACAGGCTGATAATTTATTATTGCTTTTCCAAACAGAACAATTATTTACATGAGCTTCAGATTGATACTGATGTGTAGTTATGCCATTTTGTCATATTAGTTTAAATTCTCTATGTTGGCATTTTTGGGTGTCTCACAGGACTGTGTGTGTGTGTGTGTGCGTGTGTGTGTGTGTGTGTGTGTGCGCGTTTTAACAAATTCCTTCCTTATCTTGCATTCAAGACATTTGTATTGTACTCAAAAACAAGGTTGAGTTATAAAGGTTGCATTATACAATTTTATTTCAACAATCAGTGACCTGATAGGCACAACAACTAAGGAATTATGAATCACTCTTTAAATGCAGCCCTTTTGTGTGAGAGTTTTATCATATAGCTACTTCTTTTTTTGTGTTTTATGTAATGTTTTGTACATCGCAGCTTTCATTTAGGGGGGTAGCAAGCAAGGCAACCTCAGGTTTGACACTGAGAGCAGAGATATCATGCCACCAACCTGCAGTATGGCTGCAGGTGGCCAGTGACCTTCTGGGATGTCAGTTAGAAAGTGAAAGACTGGAGTCCTTCACCATCCTCCAAGAATTTACATTGTTTAAATTTTGTCTGTATACTAGGAGAATTTTGGAATGAGGTCATTGTGGATTACTTCAATCGATGTTTTTTTTAAACCTTTCCACTTAGCAGAAGTTGACTTCAGTCACATATATTAGTTAACTCCATATATTCCCCACAGTTTCTTTACAGTGAAAAGTCAGCGGGTAAACAGGGAGCGTCAGACAGGATACGATGGAATGGAGGGATCAGTAAGCCATTTTATTTTAGCATAAAAGGATCAATTACATTTAGTGCTGAACTGGAAGAGCTCTAAAAAACCTATAGGGCACATCATATAGTATGTGGGTGAAGGGTTACAGCGAGAGAAAACAACATAATGTAAGGATAACACTGTATCTAAGTGCAGCTTATACTATTTTAAAAACCCAGGATAGATGAAAGCAGCTTTAACTGTTTCAAGAAGTGTATTCTGAGCTAATTTTAAGATATGCTTAGATGTGAATAATGAACAAAAAGTACCCCTAGTCAAGATGAGGGGAGTGATCTTTGGTTCCCTTCAAGGGACTACCTGAAGTAGGACATAGAATTCATGCTAATAATTTTGTTCAGTATTTTTATCAGCTTTTTGAACAGTGGCCAAACAGCTATGGCTGAACTGGACCTAAGGCTGCTCTAGTTTGATGAGGGATATCAAAGGATGGCAGTGTCAAAATAGTTGATGCACCGCAGACACAGTATGGTGTGGGTCCTTGGCTTGTGTAGAGGGTGCTGAGGTTAGAGTGGCAGTTTGTCCAATGTCAGCTGATGGTGCAGCTGAGCTTTAATTCATCTTCATGCAGAAGAGCCACAGTCTGGTCCACAAAGTGTGTTTTTTCCATCAAGTGTCCAAGCACTTGAGATAGCAGTGCATTTTGCAGCACAAGTGGTTTGGCGTTGAAAGTCGTAAATCATAGATACAAATAAGTGAACTCATGTCATAATGCTGATTCTGTACATTCCCTCAGTCAGAATAACTAGTAAGATGGAAGACATTTTTTCCGTACTTTTTTGTTTAAATGGATTCTTTCGTGCTAATTTTAAGGTATATTATGCTGCAGACTGTCAGAAACACTCAACCTGGGAAGGATCCATTCAGAATTAGTTCACTGCAGTGGAGAATGCTGGCTGGATGAACTGAATTCATGTTGGCATATGTATACATGAATGCTTTTTTTTATTTTTTAATATAAATATCTGCTTAACGACACATTAATATCAGTGTGCATCAGTAAAATTGCAGCGATTAACCTGGTCCATTAGTTCAAAAAGCAAATCCCACTTACTAATCGGTTACAATGAAATGATTTTTTAAAAATATAAACAGGGTTGCAAGTAATATCACTGTATCTCATTTTATTGGATTTTTTCTTTGGGAACGTGTAATGAAGCAGGTGATATATCCTTTGTTGTATAGATACAGTACAGTTTAAATATTTTGTCACATTTTTTGTTACTTATCACCATTTTATAAAATAGTTACATTAAACATTATTTGAAGAATATAGTTTACTTGCATATTCAGGTTTACTGTAGCTTGTTTAAGTGCTATAGATACCAGTTTCAGAGCTTTCTATGAGTAAATAATTAAAAATACACTTGCAGGAAACTATATTTTTAACATGGTATTTATTCAACAAGTTTGAGCAGGAAATGAGGTTCCCTGTCTTCCCTTCTGCAGCAGTTCCCAAACATGTAGAACAATGGTGGATTCCTTTGCTTTCAGTCTTCTGTCCAGATCAACCGGGTATAGTGCAGGTGTACCCAGACTTTTTCCATTATTGCATGTTTAAAAGTAGAAGCTGACAAAACAGTAGATATTTATGTCTTAATGCTATTAAATAAACTGTCTAATGAAACATAAATGTCACATTTTCTTTACTTGGCGGTAAAGTTATTGTTTGTGGCAAAACTATTGGAACCGTGTTGAAGCAGACATAACTCAATGTAAATATCTTGAATTGTGGTTTACCATTTTCTCCACACTAACTAGCTTCGTGAACCTAATGTATAGCAGCTCAATGGTCAGGAGTGGGTTGGAAAATCAGGCTGAATAAAATGCTGCCCTGTTCAGACCAACAAAACTCAACACTGTATTCAGTCTCTTTGTGTCTCTAATAACATCACACCAAACCCCTCCATGGACAGTTTAGACTGAGTTTTCAACACAGAGAACACCTCATGGACATATTGTATGTGATGTTAAGTACCTTCTGCTCAAGTCAACTGACTCAACTGACTAGCTCACAGTGTTCTTGTTGAACAAAATCAAATGCATTATCCTTTGCCATATTTCCCCCCACCTAGTCCCTCTTTGAAAAACAGTGAAATCAAATATTGCTTCTATTATTTTAGTCACCAGTTTCCCATGAGCTCAAACACTAACTCTAATCACTGTAAACCTTGAAGCTCAAATATGATCTCTTACTACTTAACCTCTTAAAGTTGCCAAATGTATAATCTTGACCTCCTTTTTTATTTCCTTTGTAATTTATGATTTACGTTTTTGTTATATATTTAACCAAAACGTAATGGCTGGTGTCACTACTTCGTGCATTGCATATTAAACTGGCTACTGTAGCCTGTGGAGTGGCTTTATTCATAACAGTCAACGTGTATTAGGTGGCTACAGTCTAATTTCATTCTAAGACATTTTTAGTAACTGCCCATCATTACTACTGCAGTTGCTTGTTAGTAGTAATGCTTTGCAAGGTACAGGTACATAGGCGTATGAAGTCTTTCCTAGAATTTCCAGGAAGAAGTTACAGCTGAGCTGTCACAGCAACACTTGGAAACACACTCCTGCAACCTTTTGACCCTGCTTTTAATTTCTGCCCTGGGAGCCATGGAGCAGGTCCAGTCGTGCTGATGTTTTAGACATGCACAGTGCCCTAAAAACGCTGCTATCACGCTTATTTGGGAGAAATCCACAATTCAGCCGGCTTTAATGCAGCTTGATTCCAGTTGACCCAGAAATCCTCATTCTGCAGTCTGTGTGTCCAGTCCAGTCCATTCCCCAGTGTTGCGTGTGCGTTGAAATGCTCAGGAGTCAAAAATAGTTTCAGGAGTTGGTATGGATCACAGAATTAACCCCACGATTCAAAGAGGATTTGATGAGGTCTGGATTGCAGTTATGGACTTCAGCTACACTACCATAAACCTACCCTCTCTGGTGACGACCCCTTCATTGTGGTTTTTTAAGCTCTATGAGTCTCTTTTTTTTCCCAAATCTTATTGCTGCTTAGCAGTATGCACTGATTTCCAGCAATTCCCCCACCCTCACCATTTGTTCACTGGGACTGTCTGCAAATCAGACCACTTTCTAGTCGGGTACCAGTCAAGGACATGATGACTTTCCATATGATTACCACACTGCTTAGAAGGGAAGCCTCTTATTACGCCTCCACGCCAGCTGTGTGGCATTATAAATGAAAGTAACAGATAAAAGCTCACAAGGCCGACACTGACAGAGCCAAGCCACAAGCCTTTACAGATCCTGTAGGAATATATATAAGCACAAACTACATCCATTTATATATGTGTTTTTTAGGAATTTGGTTAAAAACCTGACTGGACTAGAGCCTTGATTGAATGAAGCCTTAGTTTTCACGCGTCTTTTCTGAAGAATTAATGTCTTAGCAAGATTTCTTCAATAAACAGGGCTATCCTATGTATAAAGAGAAAACACAATTTGTCTTCAAGTTTAGTCATTTATTTGAATTGCTTTATTTTTCTGTTTTGCTTTTCAAAAGCAAGCTGTAATATTTAATTGGAGATTTAAAAAAAAGATTTAATTGGAAGTATTCATGGCAGATCATTATTTAGCCTGAAGTGTGTGTTGAGGCAAAGTCTGGTGGCTACTATTACTGCTGTTATCGGTCACCCACCAAAGCTAATTCTTCATAAGAAATTTGAAAACTACAAAGCAGTATAGATTAATATATAGCTTAGTAAACAATTAATAA
Source organism: Arapaima gigas (assembly GCA_900497675.1). NCBI lineage: Eukaryota > Metazoa > Chordata > Actinopteri > Osteoglossiformes > Osteoglossidae > Arapaima > Arapaima gigas. Next base: position 370,740 of record UFQX01000443.1, read on the forward strand.
TAATTATGTTTTCTTTTCTTCACTTTGGATCATCTGAAGTAATCTTGGTATACTTATTGTGTAAGAACTGAGGAGTTCAATATACTACATACAGTGAGTCATTAACTGTTTTGAATTCCAGCTGAGGGACTCATAAATCTGTGCAACACACAACAGTTAGATAATGCTTATTGGCAATAAATGCTTTCTTTTCAGTGCTTGTTCAAAACCCAGCTTATTTGTTGTTGGCTTTATGGGTTTTTCATTACAGATATATCATTTAGTTGCTGTGGATAGTCCACCACAAATTTTACAGATTTTCTTTTAGTCAGAATTTCTGTGTCTTTTCATGTTTTGTTTGTCAGGTCAAGGCATTAATGTTTACAATTAAAGTAGGTGGTGTTTTACATTGCTAGATATAATACACTACCTACAGTCATTCACTGATTTGTACAACAGAACAAAGTGCAATGCACACTCACACTAAGGGCAGGCTTTAAGTTCACCAGCTCACCTGAAGTACATGTTTGGACTGTGGTTGGGAGGCCATGGCAACCTAGGAGACAACACTGAAATTTGAGATTGAATCAGATTTGAACCCACATCCAAATTCACAGCTCAGCAACTGTGAGGCACCAATGGTACTCCCTGTGCTGCCATTCCACCCGATTATATATGCAGTTCAGAGATACATTTTTAAAGCGTAATATACACAGTACAATACAATAACTGTTTTATGGTTTGTTTGTTCTGCATGTCAATATTATATGTGTTATTTGAAACAAGTAGCAAGCGCTATATAGTTCATAGTGGTAATATGTTATAATCCTCAGTTTGTTTTTTTAAACGCATTGGAGTTTTTTTTACTGAAGTAAATGGTCTTTTTTCCTTTTGATTGGCAGGAGATGGAATCCCAAAGGAAAGCAGTCCATTCATCAATAACACAGACAATGACAAAGCAAACATGTATGATGGGAAGAACATGGCCCTCTTTGAGGTATATTTGAGAACTATGATGCTTGTGTATTCTATCCCTATATCATTTTGCTAATTCCCAATTTCTGATTTTGCTGGAAATCATCTACTCTTTTCATATGATGCTACTAATTTAGGCAATTGCTAACACAGAAAAAAATTCAGACTAAATAAATATTACTAGCATTGTATTGACAGCTTGGAGAGTAGCTTACCTGGAATGCAATTTGAGTTTTTTGTTTGTCACTATAAATGGTGGGTTGCATAAGCAGTTGTGCCACATTATGTCATAACTGTTGGAGTGTGAATGCGTACTTGTCCAAGTGGTAACTTAAATAGTCTGTGTGTCCTGTTCAGTGGTGCAGGGAATGTGCCTTGCCTCTTGGATGTTTTACTCTGCCAGTTTTTTCCCCCTAAGAGGCATTCTTCAAATTACAGTATATAATATACTAAATAACAGGGCATCAAATGAATTCGCAGTAGGACCATGTTGAGAAAGTTATTCTTATGTATGTTTGATTCTTTTCATGTTAAATTATATATATTTTTTGTAGAACTACTGTTATTTCTAGAGCCATCTCAAAAATCCTATGAAATGATTGCACGTGACGATATCCTCAGCTGGCTGATGTTAATAGCTTGCTTATTGTTGCTGTAACAGGAGGAAATGGACAGTAACCCAATGGTGTCATCACTACTCAGTAAACTAGCAAACTACACCAACCTTACCCAGGGGGTCATTGAGCACGAAGAGGCTGACGATGAAGAAGGGGCAAAGAAGAAGCCTGTCAAGGTGGATTTTTTTTCTTTTCATGTGGATTTGTGTTTCATTACAAAACTGTAAATGCAGACTTTTTTTAAAAAATTGTGATTATGACAAACAAGGGTGATGTCATGTGCAGAAAGCAAATTCAATTAGGCTTGTGGGGCTTTGGGGCTTTGGCGCTTGGTCTAGGAATTGTTGGGTGTACAGTGTAAGATACATCTTGCTATTGATGTGGTCTGTGCCAGAACCAGCAATGGGTTACACCCAGCAATAAGCAATCAGTTTTGGAATCAATAACACATGGAGTAGATCTGAGTTTGAATCAAACATACTTTACCGTTAAGCAAAAAAAGGCTATTTGATGCTCCATCCCTATTCTTCTGTCTCCTTGTTACACACTTTAAGATTTAAGTATCTTCATACTTATACAGTCATTTCCTGGTTTGCTTTTCCAGTCCATTCCTGAAAACTGGACTCAAACCAGGAGAATAAGAATAGGGAGCCTATTTCCCAGTACTTAAAAAAAATGATAATCTCTTTGATCCCCTCCCCCCAACCAAAAAACCCAAAAGCAATTCCCCCATCACTAAAACACTGTAAATTGCCTGTGTAACTAACAAACCATTACTCTCAGACTCTTTCTCCCTTTTCGTGCTACAACAATGGACATTTAGCAATACTGACCTATTGCGTGATAGAGATCGAAATGTGCATCTGGAAAACATTGTATCAGGCATTCGAAACTTAAATGGGGATTTGTTTTGTACATTTAGGCTAAAAAGTGTTATATGGGGAACTTGGAATTTAGCTTGGAATTTTTGGTATAAGAAAAGAAAAGAAAGAGATATTCTATCAGGAGCACCCAAGTAAGGAAAGTAGGTATATGGGGAGCAGCAAAAGGAATAAACACAAGAATTTGTAACCTTAAGGTTATTGTCTCACATTCCAGAAAATACACAGTATAATTCCTAATTGCAGCTCTATATAGCAAAACTCTTAAGTCAAACATTTGTATCTTGAAGGCCACTGGCATGTTAGCATGAACTAGTATATTTCTACCAATGACCACTGACTTTGTGTGTTTCACTTCTTTTTCCAGAGTCCACAGATGGGCACCTTCATGGGTGTGTATCTTCCTTGCTTGCAGAACATCCTGGGTGTTATCCTGTTCCTCCGTCTCACCTGGATTGTTGGCACGGCAGGGATTATGGGCTCCTTAGCCATTGTCTCCATGTGCTGTGCTTGTGTAAGACCACTGTCATCGATCACTTTTACTTTTGCATTTAGATGTATTTCTATGTTTGTGTTTGTGTGTGTGTGTGTGTTAAGGATATAAAACCCTTTCAGTTTTGTTCTTTAGGATAATGAATAATGCTGCTGTAGAGGTAACACACACAACTGTTTCTTGCAGCAGGGTACTATAATCTGCCTAATTCTGCTGTTTTGGGCCCCAAGCTCTACATATAACTATCTATATATATATGATGCAGTGGAGTACACTTTGGTGAGTGCATTTTCCAGACAGTGCTGCCTCTATCCTCTGGTTATTTTTACACCAAAGCAAAGCCAATTGATTGATCAAAAGTTCATTAGTAGTGTGAAAACTTCCTGAAGCACAGGTTATCTAATGACTGTATAAAAAGAGCAACTTTTGGCTGAAGAGCTAATGGATTGCCAAATTTAAGAGTATGATCAGCATTGGTGCTGGCTTTTATTTGTGTTAAACGGTTCTGGTAAAGATATAAAATGTTCTAAATGATAGTATAGATATTGCTGTGATTGTGTATATTCTTAAATAAATACATACAACTATAAGTAATATTATCCAAAAACCCAAAAAATAAAGTACTTTTTTTAATTCACTGAATAGAAATAAACTATTAATCTCATCAAGAAAAAATATGCAGTCACACCTCACTATCCATTATGAAATGTATGATCTATTTATAAATGTCCAACATTTGAATCTATATCTAAATTACAAATTAAATTATAATGATGTGGGTAAGCTATCCTGTTGAGCTTGGCATATTGTAAAACACTCAGGCAACAAATGGTTCCAACTGCATCCATCATAAACAGGAGACAAAAGAGAAGCACTCTTTAAAGGGCCTTTGGAGAATCACTAAGCTTTGTTGTACAGTGATTGGTTTTAATCCAGATTGTCTTTATCCCACCAACGTAGAAGTCTGTGAATGGACAGAAAGTACAGGAGAGAGGTTTTACTGAGGAGCTTTTCTGTTTCTCAAAAGTGAAGATTTATTTTATTTATTAAGAGTCTTGTGCAAGTCCTTAATCTGTTGCTCTCTCTACAAAATGTTGATTAAATTGCAGTATGTCAGTTTCTCTTACAAAGAAAGGAGACACCTTGATTCCTGTAGCATTTGTCAAGTCATGTTTTCTTTCATTAGCAGAGGTTAAATCAGTTTTTAATTCTCCATTGTGCAACAAATTGATTGAATAGAGTTATTTGGGCAATAAACTGGACCATTTTTTAGTTGCGCTGCTTTACCTCCACAGACCATGCTGACAGCCATATCAATGAGTGCTATTGCAACAAATGGCGTGGTTCCTGGTGAGTGTTACTTGTTCACATTTCAAACAGCTACGACATATGTGAGTCAGTATTTGATTTTATAACAATTGCTTTTAATCAGTTTTTGGTTGCCGTATTTTCTTTGGTCGATATTTTTTATTATAAAAGTTGCTTCTAATCAGAATATGGTTGCCATATCTTACTCATGATTATCCAGTTACTCCCATCATTAGGGTCAGAATGAAATGAGTTTGCACAATAGGCTGAACAGCTCATGTTTATCTGCATAACAAACTTTAACTCAGCAGTACTGATAATTTCATATTCATTTAAATGCCACTCAGCACTAATGTTTAACAAACGCTATTATCCATTACTATAAGACAACTTAAAACAGTGAAAGAGATTTACACTTCTACCCCCATGTATCCGTGGGAACATTTCGCAATTCGCACACCCAAATACCTCACAGTTTAGTGTACCTTAGGTGAAACCTGAACTTTATCCAAACAGTTTGTAATTTTAAACTGTTCGGTGCAGAAGTTTTTTTTTTTCTTACCATCTTTTGAATAAAGAGCACCTAAAGCTCTTTTCCTTACATCCTCAGAGTTCTCATTAGATCATATTGTAATGTGTAACACTACCCTGTATGGAGCAAGACTAATCTGACCCCATCTTGTCATTATCCAACAGAAGACTGTCCTAACTCTTGCCTGCAATGTCTCTTATTAATTTGTTTAACTTAGTGCACAGTTATTTGCACACTTGACAGTAGTCAGTGAGGTTATTTTTTTAAACCTGCACTGACATTTACTTTTCTGTTTTATGTATCAGTTTGTCTAAACTTAAATTGACTTAACTTGAAATTTAAGTTATAAATCATTTATTTGAGGAAACTAATGACCGCTTTTTTATGGAACCAGAATCTCATACTACAAATTTGGCATTTTACAGTACTACATCATTAGTTCATGAACATTCAAGCATCACTGTAACTATAAAGAATAATGAGGACAGAGAAGAATAACAGTTTTATTTCATTGCAAATCGAGTCTTCTGGAGGCTAATTGTGGAGCATCTACTCCATATAATGCCTTTGCTAAAGAACTCTAACATAAAAATATATATTATTATAAACTGGATGCATCCTCTCATGTGGCATTCAGCACAAGAAATTCAGTGCACTATTTTAACAATCATAATCAAGGCTTAGTAGTGGGGAAAAATCCCCAAAACTGATGTTAATGTGACATTGATGACCTGACTCGTGTCACTTCACAGCTGGAGGTTCCTACTACATGATCTCTAGGTCTCTAGGCCCTGAGTTTGGAGGAGCTGTGGGACTCTGCTTTTACCTGGGTACCACCTTTGCTGGCTCCATGTACATCCTTGGAACCATTGAAATTCTTCTGGTGAGACTGACTTTCAAATGTATGCTTTTTACATGGAGCTTGAGGTCCTCTTGTTGTTCATTTGCTTCAACACTGAAAATACTGACACTTCATATTCTTGTTACAATGGCAGCCACTTTTATGGCAGGCACCAGGCTTTTAAAATTCTTCAATAACCTCTCATGTGTGCAACTGTTATACCACAGACTTACATAGTGCCCAGTGCAGCCATCTTCAAATCTGAAGAGAAGGAGCAGGAGGCTGAGGCCCTGTTGAACAACATGCGGGTTTATGGCACCTGCTGCCTCACTCTTATGGCCTTGGTGGTTTTCGTGGGGGTGAAGTACGTCAACAAGCTAGCACTGGTCTTCCTGGCCTGCGTGGTGCTTTCCATCCTGGCCATCTATGCTGGGGTCATTAAGACTACATTTGATCCGCCTGACTTTCCGTAAGTTCATGGTACCAGTCTAAACAAGCCTTTACAGTCGCTTTGCCAAAGTTAATTCACTGGGACATACTTGAACATCTATTGTACTCTGTTCAAAGCAATGTGGAGTAGCTCTTTCATATTTTCTTATCAAAGGAATCAAAGGTTTGCTTACATTATCATAAATTTATCCATTAATTGTTTCTGTTAATCAGTGTGTGTTTTCCTAAAATGTGACTTAAGCGCAATCATTTTCATGTAAAAGTGTAAAATTGCCAACTGACTAATGAAAAGCTTTAAACATTGGAATTATGCAAACAAAATTGGAAAGACATCACAGCACGACAGTAAGAGCTTTACTAAAACTGCCCGTCAAAAATGCCCTTGAAAATGCAACGAAAATTTGTCTTCTGTGCAGAATCTGTTTGCTGGGCAACCGTACCCTGCAAAATCACAACTTTGAAAAATGCCTTAAGACAGAGGAGGTTGACAATGTGACTGTCACCACAAAGCTGTGGAGGCTGTTCTGCAACAGCTCGGACCTCAGCGCCACCTGCAACGAGTACTTCACCTTTAACAATGTAACAGAGATCCAAGGAATCCCAGGTTTGATGAGTGGGGTCATCTCAGGTAAGAGGAAGCAACTAGAGCATTTTAGGAGTTTGAAGTTCCATATGGATTGTCCAACGAGATCCTGTACAATTTAGTTTTTTTTAATAATGACCTTGATGCAAAATTTCCCCAGAAAATGTATGAAGCATATGAAATTAAACATACTACATTATATGGCAAATTAGCCTTTAAACCCATAGGGTGTTGAGGTTAAGATTTTCCAAAAGACCTTACTGAAGCATACAGCATTATTTTAGGCTGTGTTTCTATGTCCTCAGATAAAAAAAAATTTGGCACTGTCATTGGTAGAATTGTACCTGGTTGTTTCCTTGTAAAGAATCACTCTTTATAATTAACTTTAGGAACTTTTCTGGGAATCAATAATTTGTTTAACTTATGGTGCAATACTGTACTTCTCATGACTAGTAAACAAACGGCTCACGAAACATTCTAACTGCCAAGAACAGGAGGGGTTGGATCCATGTGTTGTTTTGTTCCTCTAACTGAATACTTGCTGCATCACATATACTCTGTGGTTATTGAATGCTTGTCACAGAAACACAATGACCAGACACACTCTCTTCATTGCAGATAACATGTGGGGGGAGTATGGACCCATGGGCATGCTGGTGGAGAAGAAAAATTACCCATCTGTACCAGTGTCAGATAACTCTAATGACATCTACATGCCCTATGTTGTCAATGACATCACCACCTTTTTCACCTTGCTGGTGGGAATCTACTTCCCATCTGTCACTGGTGAGAACCTGTCTCTCTGTTTCTTTCTCTGTCTGTCTGATTATCTCTCTATGCATTTACCATCTATCTGTGTCTGGGAGTGAGATGTAAGAGCAGAGGAATTTGCAGCTGGTTGGCTCTCATATGGATTTCACAGCTGGAGTCCATCATAGAAGACTCATTCTAATATGGGAAGAAAGCTTGAAGAGGAGTAAAAATTGGCACCTCTTTTGTTCTCATAACTTAGATCACAGAACTGTGAAAAAACATTCAGTTTCACAGTTGTATTTTTCAATGGATATTGATTCAAAATGTGAATGTTTAAAAGCACTTCTGACCTTTTTGTTTTTTAAGCTGGAGGCACCAGTTAAGTTTCAAAATGGGTAAAATGACCACCTTTTCCATATGTATAAGCATATTTTGGTCCTATTTCTAGTTTTTAAGCACAGTATTTGTAAGTTAAAGTCAGAATTATAATCAATAAGTAGTGTTCATATCATTTGTAGGCTAGTAAAAAATAAAATTGAGCAAAAAACCCTGAGAACTATCTGTAATGTAATGTTTGTGTCTGTGTGTGTTCATGTGGGCAAGTGTTTTACAAGAAAGGTAAAAAGTAATAACATATTATGTAATTACCAAACAGTTTTGCCGTTAAAGTAGTTGTACTTAATGCATAAGTGTTGTTAATGCTACCTTTTTTCTTTCTGATAATATTGTATGTTTATGTGTATAAGTGTACGATCACCTTTTATCACAAAAGCAGCAGAGGTTATGAAAATACACATTTTATACTCTGTCAAAATTGTTTGGTGTCTCCCTCAGATATGATCGAGACAAGAAGGTCCAACTTTAAAATGAACATTATTCCACAGCACCTTCTAGTTCGCCAATAATTAGAATTATGACAAGTTGCCCTGGCCTCCCGTACACCTTTCTGTATCATCAGCAGATTCTGTATGTTTTTGCATAGTCATGTGGTCACTATGAGAATGTGTACATTTAGGTTCTGTGCATGCCAAACCGTCAGACATAGCAAATAACATTCTGCTGACTCTTGTTTGATAAGCTATTTTTATGTTAAGGTTAATTTTTGATATTATAGTAATGTGCATGTGGGGTTCTTCAGTATGTGGTTACAGTTCCAGTCCCTAGTCAGCTGGCAGGTTTTGCCTTAACCACCAGCCCCAATTGGGAGCCCATCACCGAAGCGTCCCTGCTTCCTGTCTGGTTTCCTTCATGGGGCCAGTTCAGGAGTAATTTCCTTAAAGCTGGAGGTCAAAAGGGTGTGGAGCAGCTGTTTAGTATGAACCTTCCTACAGTGCAGTGTCAGCCTGATTCCAGAAACTTCTCTCTGTCTCCAACTCCTGCATGCTGTTGTGAAATCCTCCTATTGTCTAACCTTTGCATTATCCTGAATGAAACCTTCTAAATAAGAGAAATAAAATGTATATATGAATGTTTATTTTGTATACACAGACTGTAAATATAGCTGCAAGCAATGGTGCGTCAGTATCACCAAAGAACCTGTATCATTGTGGGTTTCATATTATTTTTGTGTATTTTGTATATTATTTTGTATATTTTTGACTATAATATGGAATTATCATTTGTGGAAACTGGATATTTCCCTATTAAATGTTTACAGTATGTTTCAGTGAATTATCATTAATTGGTAAATGATGCTCATCTTCTCTGCAGAAGTTCATTTTAAAAATGAAAAGCTTATTGTAACCCTTTCATGTGGCCATTGTACTGCATTTATCAAGAGTACTTTATGGCTTGTAACACTTTTTGTTCACAGGCCACATTGAAAACTGTTTTGTACGACTCTTCTGTCGTGTATTTTAGGAATCATGGCTGGATCAAACCGCTCTGGAGACCTGCGAGACGCCCAGAGGTCCATTCCCATTGGAACGATCCTGGCCATAGCAACCACTTCTTTCATTTGTATCCTTCAGGAGGAGCCACAACCATTTAAAATGACAAACCCAGAGCTCACTGTCCTCATTGTTCTGTCAAAATGTACGTGTGTACTGTATGGAGTGAAATCCAGAAGAAGGGTGCATTACAGACAGAAATGATCTTATCAGTATGAAAGATTTTTAAAAGATACTGTAAACCTGTCTTTGATTTTGTGTAAAATGATGTTCTGTGTCATCTGCTGTCACCCCTTTACGTTCTTATGCCTTTGAGGTGGCTGTTTTTCTCAAGTAATTTATGCAGATATATCCTGTGTGGTGCTGTTTGGCGCCTGCATTGAAGGTGTCGTTTTGAGAGACAAGTAAGTTTCCCCACCTCTTCATTTTCGTTTAGAAGTTATTGTTAATATGATGTAAATCTCAATGACAGGCACTCTCTGTATGGCCATGTGTCATTCTGAAGTATTCAGGAAAAATAGGCATTAGTATTAAAATAAACATTTAGATCCTGAGGCAAGAGCATCTTCAAAGAATGTGGGAAATTACATTTACATTATCTCTGAATAATACCACCTGAAAACCAATTAGATTAAGAATTCCACTTTTGTTCATTGAAAATGAAGTGCAATGATTATTAACTAGTAGCTAGTGTCTTTGTCCAAGAAGGATTGTTAGATACACTACAGTAAACTCCCTACAGTCATTTTATCATTCATATAGTTTGCAAAAAAGAAATGTATTATCAGCATCTTGACAGGCAGATCATTTAAACATAAGAAACACAAAGATCTTGAAAGTAATTGTATACATAAAATTATCTTGACAAATATGAGCTACCTTAAATATATTCTTTGAAAGGCCAGAGCTGGAAGTGGAATAACTTTGTTCTATAGGATTCTGTTGATACACAGCTGTGCTGTGTCAGATGATACTTTTGACCCCTAACCCAACTGAAGCACATATTCCCTTTGGTATCTGTCCTGTAGGTACTGTAAGTGTGAGAGAGCTGGTCTAAGGCCAAGCTGAGCTCAGTTACAATATTGTGAGAATCAATGTGCACCAGCAGAGTGTTGCATGAGTACAGTGTGTTTGTCTTGTCATAATAAAGGGCAGCTGCAGTGATTTGCGTTGAATTAAAGGATGTGATCTTGTCTTCAGTTGGTTGTTCCTGCATTATGGTTTACCAACTTAGTTACCTACCCTGTGTCTGCAGGTTCGGGGACTCGGTGAAGGGGAACCTGGTAATCGGCACGCTGTCCTGGCCGTCTCCTTGGGTCATTGTCATCGGCTCCTTCTTCTCCTGTTGCGGAGCAGGGCTCCAGAGCCTCACTGGTGCCCCCCGGTTACTCCAGGCCATTGCACGAGATGGCATTGTGCCCTTCCTGCAGGTGAGACACACAGGCATGTGCACAGTATCACACACCAACAGACACATTGTCTGAAATACAATGTCTGTATGATACATTGTCACCAGGTGTTTGGTCATGGTAAAGCCAACGGAGAGCCCACCTGGGCCCTTCTGCTGACTGCGGGCATCTGTGAGATTGGTATCCTCATCGCCTCCCTGGATGCTGTGGCCCCCATCCTCTCCATGTTAGTAGGGCATGCTTCAGGGTCATTGGCATTATGGTCCAATCACCTGTTGCTTTACAGTTGGAGGTTTTGTGTCATTGAGGATGAAGTAACATTATATAATTTTTTCACTCAATAGAGTTGCTAAGTTTCATATTTTTTTATTCCTTCTTCTTTGTTTCTTCTTAATTTTTCCATTTTTAGTTTTTTACTTTCAAAAAATTTATCATTTTATGAACACAGCTCTGATCTTGTCTATGAATTGATGACATATTTTAATATGAATCTATGACATATTTGTTAGACAAATTGTACAGCAGTGATGGCATTTAAATTGCTTCTGGTTCTGTTCAGGTTTTTTCTCATGTGCTACCTGTTTGTGAACCTGGCCTGCGCTCTTCAGACACTGTTGCGCACCCCAAACTGGAGGCCCCGCTTCAAGTTCTACCACTGGTGAGTTCTCCAAATCAGCATGGTCTTTAGATGAACAGTAGCGGTCTCCTCCATGGCTGTCTCAATCTTCACAAGTTACCTTACTCACGCCAGTGGACTCTGACTGACCACTTGACGCCGTCTGCATTTCCTTACGTAATCATCAGAAAAAAACACAGCTGTTGTATCTCATCCTGCAGGTTGCTCTCAAGGCTGAAACTGTTTTCCTAGAATTTAGTGCGTTGGAGGGTGTATGGGTGGAGATAGCGAGAAGCCTCCTACCCCTTTGCTAAAAATCATCTCCCTCCCCTCACCCTGAGAATCCTGTCTGCCATAGGCTTCCACATTCCCAGCACAGTGCATGCCTCGGGATCCCATGGACTGTGCTCCTGTAAAGGGGTGTTGTGGGGTTTCTGTGGCATTTAGAGTTTTCTTTGTCTTTCTGAGGCTTCCAATCTCTGTTCCCTCACTCCTGCAGGACTCTGTCATTCCTGGGGATGACTCTGTGCCTCTCCCTGATGTTCATCTCCTCTTGGTTCTATGCCCTGGTGGCCATGCTCATTGCCGGGTGCATTTACAAGTATATAGAGTACAGAGGGTAAGGCAAGGATTTCACCGTGTCTCAACATTACCATGCACAGCTTGAGTTCCATCAAAATATATTTCTTCATGAATATAGTGAAGGAGGCTTAATTCTGTTAAAAACATCACATGCCTAAACAAAACTTTTCCCTTCCTCTTATGACTGAAAATTTTTTCATGAACCTCAGTTTGAGCTGACTTTGATCTGTTATTTTATTCTGGTGTTTTGTTCACATTCACACAGGTTATGTTAACTAGACCTCAGTTCCTGTTTCTCCCCCCAAGGACATATTTGCTTGTTTATTCTGTGCTCAGGACAGAGTGTCTCACACCCTGCTCCCTGCACTCAAAGCCTTAGCACTGTATTCTTTTGCCTGTAGGGCGGAGAAGGAGTGGGGGGATGGAATACGTGGCCTGTCCCTCAATGCAGCCCGCTACGCCCTTATGCGCCTGGAGGAAGCTCCACCCCATACCAAGAACTGGAGGTGAGGCTGTAGAAAAGCTGCTGTGGGGAGTCCTCCAAGATGGTGCCATGTAGCCCTTTCAGGGACAACTTGCAGACTACGAGGAATGTGGCAGTAGTGACTAACCTGATTTTAGGGACAGCAGGTAATGGTGTGGTTAGAGCAAGTATGGTGCACTCAAAAAACTCAGCTTTGAATGTCACCTTGTTCTGTATTGCTCTTAGACAAGGTACTTATCCTGAATCGATACAGTAAATACTGCCCGGCTGTATAAATGTGTGAATAATTGTAAGTAGCTTAGTGTACAAATCTAACATTTTATGTCACTTTGGAGAAAAGCTTCAGATGAATGTATAAGTAAATAAACAATTAGCTGCATTTCTACTGTCTGCCCTTCCTGTTGGGTTGCTGGGCTATCGGTTTGTATGCTTAGCTCAGCATCTTTACAGCTCATAAGGATATTTGGCAACTACTTATTAGGTTAAACTTGGATTATTTTCATATTCAGGACTGAGTTTCTCACTGCACTGAACTGTGTTTTTAATGAGGCATCTAAAGTTGACATTTTCTCTGTTGGGCTTTCCAAACAATGCAAGCCACTGTTTGGGCCTTTTTTGATGCATTATAATTTGTCACTGTGTAATCTGGAGAAAGGTTTATAGTTTTCACTGAGCCCTGAAGTCTATGAAATTGCGATGTGGAAGATAAACCCTCACGCAGCCGACGACCGTGCAGACCTCTAAATGGACATTTTGTGAAGGAATTGAGGCCATGGTGGCTCTCACTCCCAGACCAATTCAGTGGCGAGCGCTTCCTGCTGATATTGATTTTCCTGGGCCATCTGGGCCCCTTGGCTGCAAATCCTCCTTGTTCATCACTCACATTACACTCTGTGCATGCCATAAGCCTCTTAAAGGGGAGGTTCACCAGGAGTCCAGACACTAGAAGTGAATCCTCCCCAAAATTTTTCAGTTCCCTTTGTCTGCATCTTTACTTTTTACAACACTTGTTATAATCTATCCACCCATCCATGCATCATCAATAATTGCTTGTCCAAAGGCACCTATCCTAAAAGCAGAGAATGAGACACCAATTCATTACAGGGCAATTGCACACTCATTATTTACTCACACCGGGTCATTTGAAACACAGTCTCTGTCTGGGAAGAAACCGGAACACCTGGAAGAAAGCACAAAAATACAGAGAGATCATGCAAACTCCACACAGACTGAGCAGAATTCATACCCACGTCCAAACCCACAGCTCAGGCCTAACCCACTGTGTCATCCTGCCATCCTGGTCACTGTACAATTGTTTTTGTTTTTATGCTGATGTTTTTGCCGTCTGTATTTAAGGGTGAAGGTAAAGTAAATGGAAATGTGGTGAGAACACCATTGTACTGGCCCTGAACCCCCAGAGATGTTGCAGGGCAGCTGTTCCCCTTGGTTGGCAGCAGTGGTTATTATTTTACCCAATGTGATGCCCCACCGCTCTATCTACAGGCCTCAGTTGCTAGTGCTAGTTAACCTGGACATGGAGCTGTGCGTCAAGCATCCCCGCCTCCTGTCCTTCACCACCCAGCTGAAGGCAGGCAAGGGCCTCACCATTGTTGGTTCTGTGCTAGAGGGCACTTACCTGTCCAAGGAGTCAGAGGCCAAGAGGACCGAACAGGTAAACAAGATTTAAGCACCCCCTAAGGTCACAAATATGACCCTACTAGACACCACTGGGTTTCATTTTTATTTCAGAAGAGTTCTTGTGTTGAAAATGCATCATGTAGCCTTAAGGTGCACAGTGAACTGTAGAACTAGATCTCATACAGTGTGGAGAGAGCGCCTCCTGCTGGCAGCTTGGTAAAATACATGCATCTTTTGTTTTGCAGACATGCACGTGCTAGTAATTTCCCTCTGTTTTGATGATATCATGTAAATAAGTTTTTTTTCCACATATCAGATTTGTCTGCTTTCATAGTTATTTAAAAATAGCATTTAATTTTGGATTTTAAGTAGGCTTGGAGACCTTGAGGTTGTAATGGAAGGTCTATCATGTTTATGATCTAATTACATTTGTTAAAATGAAGATATTCTGGCAACAACTTTATGCAAAGCAATAAAAATTGTTAACTTTCATCCACTGCAGATATGGCACTACACCCTGATATCACCTCATGTAGTAAATCTGTGAGAGACAAATATTGGTTGAGGTTTAATCTGATTTATTTATAACCAGATTTGTCCTGCAGTCGCCGATGATGATATTTCATCAGCAGAGGTGTTTAATATTTTGTTTTCACTTGCATTTGAGAATAGTCCTTTTTAACAGAGAACCTCAGAAAGTCATACTATCAGCCTTACATGTTCCAAGTGGGTCACTCCTTCACTGTCTATTTCCCAGTCTGGTGAAATGATGCAGAGTGACAGCCCTAGCTCTTTAGTACCGTTAACTGTAGCCCCTTTCTCCTCCTGTCCTTCTCCATCATGCAGAACATCAAGTCATCTATGTCTGCTGAGAAGACCAAGGGCTTTTGCCACGTGGTTGTGTCCTCCAACATGCGTGACGGCTTCTCCCACCTCATCCAGTCAGCTGGTCTGGGCGGCATGAAGCACAACACGGTGCTGATGGCCTGGCCTGGGAGCTGGAAGCATGCTGACGACACCACCTCTTGGGCCAACTTCATTGGTGCTACTCACGTTTGTCCTATTCCTCCCCTGGTTAACAAATGCAAAAACATTTTACTGATCTGGACATTTCTACTACTGCACACGCACCTCTTTAGGTTATCCAGGTTCCCAGATAGGAGACATGTTATGATTCATGTGTTTTTCTAGTCTGGACAAACAATTTGATGAAACTAAGAGCCAGTTTGATGAAACTAGAATAGAAATATAGTATAATCATCATATCTCAGCTTACTTTTCAGCACTTTCAGATATTTTACTTCTTCCTGCAGAAGGTTAAATGTATCAGTTATGTTCCTTAGGGACATTACAGCAGGGTTCCCTCAGTAGTCTTCAGATCAGAACACTTTGAAGACTCTGCCATGCAGAAGAGCCTCTTTGGCTGCCTATTGGTTAGCATGTGAGAAGCTTCACAGCTGGGGCCGGGGAACTGATGCAGGAGATGCGCTCAGAGCCATGTTTTCTGTCTCGGGTCCCACAGAGACTGTGAGGGAGACCACAGCAGCCCACCAGGCCCTGTTGGTGGCCAAGAATGTGGATAACTTCCCCACAAACCAGGACCGGCTGGCTGAAGGCACCATTGATGTCTGGTGGATTGTGCACGATGGGGGTCTCCTTATGCTGCTGCCTTTTCTGCTGCGACAGCACAAGGTTCATTCCATGGGGTGGCCTGGTGGGATGGTGGTAGACAGTGGGTTCCTGGTTTACATGTATTGTACTTCATGACCTTGTCCACTAGGATTGCATACTATTAGTTACTTATTTTACTGGGAAGTGCAGCTCTCCCACAGCAGATGAGATGTGTTTTTGGTCATCTCTTCACCACCACTCTTCTTCCGTCAGGTGTGGAGGAAGTGCAAGATGCGCATCTTCACCGTCGCTCAAATGGATGACAACAGCATTCAGATGAAGAAAGACCTGCAGATGTTTCTGTACCACCTGCGGCTGGATGCTGAGGTGGAGGTTGTGGAAATGGTAATGAGCTCGATTGTATTTCACATTAGTTTACTTGTATATCTCACTTTCTGTGATTTCTCTGTTTGCCATTTGGTTTTGCTTTTTCCCTCATGTTCAACCCAGTAGTCAACATGGTCTCTGTGTGTCACCAAACAGCATGACAGTGACATCTCTGCCTTCACCTATGAGAAGACACTAATGATGGAGCAGCGCTCTCAGATGTTGAAACAGATGCAGCTCTCCAGGACAGAGCGGGAGAGAGAGGTGATGTACCGCACTGTCGCCCCCTGCCAGTTGACTCAGAGAACAGCACTGTCACACTGCACTAATGTGGGCTTAGTTTACACCAACCAACCTCTCTGGGTGGCAAGATGTGACAATTCTGATAATGGCAAACGTGGAATTTTAATTTAAGATATTTATTTTCTAACTAAGATCCAAAAGGTCAAATTTGTTATTGAATCCCTGTAAATTAGGAATCCAGCTAATTAAGGTTAGTTACTTTTGCAAGATTAAGTGGCTACTTTATATAATGAGTTCAATGAATTAGACATAGTTGTTTCCAATAATAAAAACTATAAAAATCCCTTCCAGGTGATTTTTCTTGCAGTCCAATATTTCCTAAATATCCGAATATAATTTGTCCCTGAAAACATGGTACAGAAATTTCAGATGCCGAGTGCCTATTTCCCGTTATTTTAAATGGGGAAAATAGATAAATAATGCACTCCCAGCCCATCTGAAAACACCTATATAAATATCAACCCACGATTTCAACATGATAAAGCACTTCAAACAACAGTTACCGAATTAGAAAACTCTTACTGCTGTCATTAATTTGCATGTTCATACCACTTGGTTTATACCATCACTGCGTTATTCACAGGAGATGAGAAGGCGCATGCATGGGGTCCACAGCAGGAGTTCAGTGTTATGAGATGTTGAATAAAAACGCACATCAAAGAAACCTGCTGCATCCTCGTCTTTGTCTGATGCAACAAAGAGCATTAAAATAAATAGGTTAATTTAAAAATGAAATGCGCAGTAAATGCAGCAACACAAATGTGTTCAAACCAAGCAAAATTAGCAAAAAAACATCTGTTAAGACACAGCGTGGGCATGTCTGCCTTCAAATAACAGTATATAATACAGTTTTATTACTATACACACACACACACACACACACACACACACACACACACACACACAGTATGTTTTTATTACAGTAAATTGTATAGTATTTGTGGATTTTTTTTTTTAATTCATTTTTATTTTCATGTGCTTTTCAATTTTTTTTTTATTAGGGATCAGCTCTGGATAAAAATGACTTACAGCAAAAGTCTCTGTTTGGATACTGATATATAGGTATTAATTCCCAAGACCCATTATAGCAAAAATTCAGATATAGAGAGTTTGGATACCAAGGGATTGCTGTATTTATTAAAAAGAAAATCTTAAAAATATTTAATAGTTTATAAAAAATTGCCTTAAAACAGTATAGACATGGGGTTACACAGCATTTATTTTTGCAAATTCTATAATGACTCCTACATGTTCATCTATGAACGAATATTTTAATTTATCCACATGGATTTTTTAAATTTATATATCCTTGAACTTTGATTTTGTTCCATCTTTTTGGGTTGTAGAACCTCTTTGTCTGTATTTCCGCTTCTTACATATGGCGTGTCCAGCCTGGTGAAGATCCACTCTTCCAAGTACATTTGTACTTGATAGACAGTATGATTGTGGGTCTGTGATGACATATAAGGGTGGGAGAGCGGCTCTATGTGTGAAAGCCATCATGCTCAGAGCCCCCACTACCCTTTGAGTGACGTGTGGCCTGTCCTGCCCCGCCCCATGGGAAGCGCAGATTCAGAGCATCACTGATGAGTCGCGCAGCTCCATCCGGAGGAAGCAGCAGGGCTCGGGCCACAGCCAGCACAGTACCCAGCTGGATGACACGAGAGAGGACGAGGTAGCCTGGTGCCTCCTGCCCCCGCCGTCATTCCTGTGTCCACCGTGTCCAGCCGTTAGAGAGCCACAGCTGCCCCAGCATTTCTGTCTGCCACACAAGAAGAAAACACCTGTCTTTTAAATAAACACCTGAAATTGCCACATATGGCAGCAGGTGGCCTCGTGGTTAAAGACCTCAACATAACTCTCAGCACAGCATTTTGATTGCTGCTATTAAAGTCCAGCTGTGCAAACGGGTAAAAGTGTGCTACTGTAAACTAAATCGCTTTGCTTAAAAGGTTTGCTAAGCAACTGTTTTGGTGAAGCTTATAATAGCTCATAAAGCTCATAATACTTGTAGTCCAAGTCTATTGTATAACAAACCAGACCATTAAAGTGGAACAGAAAATAGATCTAATTGTAACAAACTGAAGCTCAGTCTAACTTTACCGTGGGAGAAACAGCTGTGGTTCTACCACTGCCACCCCCCCACACCCATCCCAACCCCAATGCCATCCTCACCCTCTCCTGCACCTGTCAGTGTCTCATCTATAAGACCATTTGGCACTGATCACACCTGAAATCTCTCTTTCTATGCTGTTGCTACAGCTACATTTAACAGTCCGGTTATTTTAAATATTGTGTTTAACTTCTGGGCGTATTTTGACTTTTCTATAGTCTATTGTTCTTAGAAAAGTTTGTTAGGTCTTTCATTTAAAATGTCATTTGTGGCTCAAAGAATATTTTTTCATCTTTAAAAGCTTATAATTTGTTTTAATTTGTGGAACGTTTTAAAGCAAAATAATTTATTTATATATATATATATATATATATATATATATATTCAAAATTATGTGCATTATGGACTGTTTGAAATAGGCAGTGGTCAAGATAAAAACCACTTACTACAAACAGGGATGAATTAGTATATAGCTGTTTCAGCAGTGTGTACAGCTGAGTGTCAGTGATAAATAAGATGACGCATGTTGAATACACATATGGGGTGAGTTGGTCTACATTCAGGATTCAGTAGGAATTTCTAGGGAAAGACTCAATCTTATAAATTAACTTTAATGTAACTGAAAATTTATTTTTAAAATTAAAATGAATCTTATGACCTTTTTTTATTGCAGTAACAAACAGTTTTTATGAGTGAGTTTACAGAATTTAACCCAGAAATAAACTGAGCTTTTATTGCTTATGTCTTAGAGATAAATGGGACTTATGAGTTATGAACAAACT
Source organism: Arapaima gigas (assembly GCA_900497675.1). Classification (NCBI taxonomy): domain Eukaryota; kingdom Metazoa; phylum Chordata; class Actinopteri; order Osteoglossiformes; family Osteoglossidae; genus Arapaima; species Arapaima gigas. The sequence continues at coordinate 389,966 of UFQX01000443.1, forward strand.
TCCTATCTCAATTGCATTGGTGGGTTGAGGAGGCAGTGTACTTGAGCAACTTTTTTGGCAGTTAGTCAAATTAGTTGCTAAAATGTATGTGCTAATTTCTTTCTGTGTAGTTCACAGTCCATCTTTTGGAATCATTTTAGGAGAAAAGAAAACAAAGGTGCTGACTTTTTTTTACTTGCTGTAATTTGCCAGTTAGTGTGCATTAAACAAGGCCACATTATGACAAGGAGCACATGTATAATGTGAGAGAGAAAAGTTAGTATTTTCTTATTCCACCATAACAGAAAATGACTAATATAAAAGCACTGAAATTAAGGGCTGAATGTGGGGTAAATACTTGATAACTTGCCATTCATTTGAATCCTTATTTAATAAATGACGTTTCAGAAGTATGCAGCTCTGCTGTTCTAAATTTATTACATTTTAATGGCACTATAATGTCATTATTTTTGTGCACACGATGTATAACTTTATATGCAAATATGCACAACAGCAAGTTTTAGTATCCAGCAGATCCAGCATTAAAGAACATGAAAACGCTCAAATACTATGATAACGCTTCTTTCGTCAGAGGACTCAAGCGATGACAAAAAAAATCTACTAATTCTGTTGCAATGCTAATGCATTCAGTGTATTCATCTGATACTATATGCTTGAAAAACACATCTTTTTCTGATTCTGATCAGATTAAGCTTTGCAGAGGAACACACAGAGGACAGCAGTCAGGTCACAGGACTGGCTGATCGTATAGGCAGAATAAAGCAGTAAAGCAGTGTGCTGAGACCCCTTTACCTTCATCTGTCCTACAGGCCCAGCTGATCCATGACAGAAACACAGCGTCCCACAGTGCGGCCAACGACAAGTGTGAAACCGCCCCCGAACGGGTGCACATGACCTGGACTAAGGAGAAGCTCTCCACAGAGAGGAGTCGTAACCGTGAGGCCAACGTGGGCGTGCGTGACCTGTTCAGCATGAAGCCGTGAGTCCACTTTGAAGCACGGTCTCTGAAGGAGCACTGTCTTTCGTGACTGCCTGCTCCTCCTTTGTCAACGCAGTGGCAAAGGCAGAGCTGTGAAGTAGCTGTTTGTTGGTACACACATATAACACAGCATGCATGTTTGCACTGTTTTGAAGAAACTTTATTATTTTTATTCAGACCTCAGTGGGTATTTTCTCCAATGTAAACATTTGGGGCAGTCAAACATAAAAAAATAGCTTCATTTGAAAATATGGTAAACCTATTTACTACATTATAAAAAAGTTGTAGATTGTAAATTGTTGCAGATTTTTTGTAAACATTTACTGCAAAATACAGGTTCATAGACATGTACAGCCAGGAGGTTCTTCAAAACTGTGCACAATTTTCCATTTGTACTCTATTTGATGAAGCAGTCAGCACAAGCCTGCTGGTGTGAGATGTTCATGGCTAGCATGGGTTTCAGGCTGTGTTAATATCATTGATTATTAATGTCATTAATTGTGGGTGTGTCCCACCATCGAGTCTGTGCATGGCAAGGTGTGCACATCACATACGTATCGTCTTCACAGAGTGACTCATATACTCTCATAGGTGTCAGTAAAATTCCACTGCATACATCTGCAAAAACAAGTAATTTCCACATTTGATGTAGTAACATTGTTAAGTTTTTGGAATGAGATTTATTATTGACTGAAAAATGTATGTAAATTTAGAAGTTCAGGACCTCTCAGTATCTTCTAAAATAATATCAGCCAGTATACTATGGTGTGTAATGTGGATGAATTAGAACTGGAGTAGACACACTGAAGCTGTCATGAAGTTAATACTGTGCCCATTCCTGGTCAAAGCACAGACAGTACTTAATGGAAAAACATGGCATTTGGATTTGTTAAAATGTAAGTGGTGGAGAACACCTCTAAGCTTGTCCTTGTTGTTCTGTTTTGTCTTCCCCTTTCTAGAGAGTGGGAGAGTCTGTAAGTCACATTTCTCTTTGCTTAGGCTGTGTGTGTCATGGTAGTAGTGCATTGTTTCCTCATCTCATGGCCTTTGAGGCCACCAGGGATGAGCGTGTGAGGGAGACAGGAGTGGTGGGGGTTATGTTGGGAAGCCAGGGTCACCCAGGGTCTCACTCTGTCCCACACCACCAGTCACCCCTGTCCTGTGAGCTTGAAGGTACTTTCTGCACTTTTTCTGCATGTGACAGTACCATTGATCTAGCCTGTGTGACATAATCTGACATGTGCTTTCCATGGAAGATCCCTGTCTGGGAGAGTTGGAAGATGTCCTTTGATTGTTGTGCGTTCATAATGTTTATTATGAATAATTTAATAGAATTTTGCTGTACTTAGAAATAATGAACAGCAGTTTTGCTTACATATACTTATTTAATAGATGGATGGATGGATGGATACTTTATGGAACCCAAAGGAGTTTGCGCAATTTTATGTAGTGGCAGCTGAAGGTTGTTGGCTCATATCCCCGTATAAATTCATAAATGAGGTGGTAGACTTCATTTGTTCCAGAAAAAAACAAAGTACACATTTGGTAAATGTTTGCTTAAGTTGAATAACCAGTGAAATGATAGTATTAATAATGATATTCAGTATTTCCATTGTTTGAACTTTGTCAGATTTTCAGTCAAAGGCTATCACCAAGTCCCAGACATGGTTGGGCTGGAAAGCACACACTTCCATGGTACTGTGTCCATGTTTTAACTTTACCCAAGTTTGATGTACAGGAAAGATGTGTTTCTCTATGTCAGGTATGCAAAGTAGCTTTGAAGTTCTCCATTAACCTCTAAGTTGAGCTTTGCTGCTGCCTTGCGTCAATAAAAACTCGTCTCTTGCACCCTCTATTATCATCCTTGAGCTTTGGCTGAAAGCGGGGCTTCAGTTAACAACTGAAAGAGCAGTGAGGCTGCCTGACAGTGCGCTGAGCTGCTACGCTTCCTGGGTTTGGAGCTCTAGGCCTTACAAACATGGCACTCTATGAGGAAGTTTAAAAAAAAATCACTAATTTGCCTGTGGTAACCATACATGACTGTCCACTGAGAACTATTCCTCTTGTGGAAAGAGACATTCTACAGATGGTGCTTAGAAGAAAGGAGCTCAAAACTTAACTCCCAGTCTCTCTGCCTCTTCCTGCCATGCACAATTTACCCATTACTCTGTTGCAGAAACCAGTCCAATGTGCGCAGGATGCACACTGCCGTCAAGCTCAACGAAGTGGTGGTCAACAAGTCCCAGGATGCCCAACTGGTCCTCCTTAACATGCCAGGGCCACCTAAACACAGGGGTGGGGACGAGAACTGTATCCTTTTTATCTCAGATTGTGTATACCTGTGTGTTTATTCGTTCAAATGTGTTGTGAAGTTACAGTTCCCTAGAATGGACTGGCCTCCATTCAGGATGTACCTTAGCTAGCCTGGAACCCTGTCTTTCCTGGATGGGCATTGAACCACCATGAGCCTGAGTTGGACAATGACAGTCATAGATGAACTTGCAGTAAAGTGTGTCTTGTACTTGTGCCACGGCGATGTGTATGATTGCAGAATTATGTGAGCCATTTTCTCCTTGACTCCTGGTTCCTCAGACATGGAGTTCCTGGAAGTTCTTATGGAGGGTCTGAACAGGGTGTTGCTAGTTCGAGGCGGTGGCCGGGAAGTCGTCACCATCTACTCATAACGTTGTAACATTGACGCATAGGCCACCACCATTGAGCAGCTGGGCATTATGGGAAGCCTGTATGGCTGTTGTGGGGGGATGCATTGGTGAAGGAGGGGCTGTGTTTCAGGAGTGTGGTTTGGGACAGAGTAGTTAAGAACAGCTACTGGCTAAGGTAGTGTCTCGCTGACTGGGGATAATGGACTGAAAATTAATTTGCAATGTTTCCGTATTTATGGTTCCGTGTATTCACAGTGTTCCATGTGTTTGTGTTCCATTTTGAACACTTTTTAAAAAAATGTCTGTCATATATCTACATTCAGCTGAGGACAACCATGCAAATACACAAGTAGTCTCCTGTTTTTGTTTTGTTCCTTGTTAGTGTTCATTGAGTTAAATGATATTGGCAAATGACACAACAAGGAAATCGTGTCTGTTTGGCTACAAATGCAGCTTGTGAGATCCCTCATGATGCAATTCATTGTTCCTTCCTGCACTCTGTGTGTGTGTGTGTGTGTGTGTGTGTGTGTGTGTGTGTGTGTGTGTGTGTGTGTGTGTGTGTGTGTGTTTGTGCGTTTAGTAATGTGTTGCTCATCAGCTGTTTGGTAGGTCCAGTGTTGCCATTGAGGGGTATTTACCTGTGTATACTACCCCATCTTGGGTCTTAGACTTGTATGGTCCAGTCATGGCTGTTGTCTGGAAGGGCCCACTCTAAATGTCCCCAAAACTCCTCCAGATGATTTTAATTAAAAAATTTGTTTTTAAACCCAAGTAGAAAAATAGTTTTACTCTGGAGGGTCCCCTCAACCTTCTCTCAGCTGGCAGGACCAGGTAGCAGTTTTGTTCACTTTTAAGCACATATCAGTGGCAGAGGGCACTTGGGTGTTATTTTAAAGGGATCTATTGTGTATGAGGCAGGTCATGTTTGTGTTTGTTGTACAATGCAGAGTGGACAAGTCGTCCTGGACGTGCAACACTTGATCTTAATGCTTACATATCAGCATCTCCAGAAAGAGGGAAAGTGATTGGGCCCTTCGGCCTGCAGGGAGTCGAAAGAATGTGAGAACCATTTACCAACAACCATCACTGTTAGAGCAAAGTAACCAGGAACAGCCATAGTAAAGGGAAAATAGCCATAGCAGAGGTCAGCACAGAGAATGAGCAACAAGCTGCTCAAGTTCTCTGCCTCTTTAGTTTGAACCTTTATTCACATAATGGCTGGAAAAATGTAAACTATGCAATGTATTATATATTTTTGTTATAATACACTGTATTATAGATCCTGGAGTAGTTGATTGGTTTCTGCTGTGCAATATAACTGCAGCTTAAGGATTAATTTTGCCTGAAAAAAGATTTAGGGAAGTGCAAAAAAATGCAGATGTTTTATAGTCCTTATTTATTTTTGTTTCTATACCATAACAGTAGAGAAATTGTCACCAGCTGAGATGATTGGTATGTTCACAGCTTTGCTTATCTCTAAGAGCCTTATCAGTACCAGGTTCTTATTAAAAAAAGCCATATTCTTCAGCAGCCAAGTCTTACACATTGGTTCAAGTTACTCTTAAGTCACTGCACACAGTAGGGGAAGGGTGATTGTATTTCTAAACAACTCTCTTTGTTAGTAAATCATGAAGCTCTGACCCTCTGAAGCATTCATGAATAACAACATGATGATTGTGATGCCCTTGTTTATAAATTATATGAGTTTTATTTGTGTGTGTGTGTGTGTGTGTGTGTGTGTGTGTATTTGCTGTGTTTTACACTTTGATCATGTATCTGGCGGTGTTTGATGTAAAATGGAATAGAGCAAAGGTCTTCTGTCCAAGTCCCAGAGGACCTCTGTCTTTTCAGGTTTTCTATTTAAACACATACATTATTAACCTTGGTAGTAGAAAAAACTAGAAGAGTCTAGGAAAACAATACTGAAGCAGTTTCCCATGGAAGGGGAAAATCTTCCCATGCAGTGACTCTTTAGGACCTGAACTGAAAAATCATGTGGAGTAAAGGTGGTGTTGTTGTAAGTTGTCTATGAGATTTTCCTTTTGAGCAACTGTACAAAACAGTAGCAACTCCTCCTCTGTGCAAATGTACCCTCTGGTGACTGCATTTTAATTGTTAGCAAGACTGTATTTCCTAGGGCCCCTATAGGCTCTGTTCAACATTTGGGTCAAAGCATGGATGTGCAGCATAGATTTCTATTGCTGAACAAATGCTCAAAGCAACAGAAGTGCAAGATGGTATTAACCACGTGTGAAAGGAGTGTTAGATTAGATCTGAACCAATCCGCCATAAAGCACCTCATGAATACTCCAATCTGAGTGGTAAATCTCTAGGTCATTATAGTGTACATCTTGCAATAGATCATTTATATAAGAAAACATTTTTCTCTTTTAATTATATCAAATGTATCATTATTTGTAGGTTGTAAGCTCTTAGGCATCCTAATGAATTGTTACAGACTCCATATAGTAAAAATGTGCCAAAACAATGACCAGAAATGGTGGAAGTACGTGCATTTCTGAATTCATCTATGGTTCTGAGTGAAACAGACTCTTTGCTTTTTATCGAGTGTACTGAGATTCGGATAATACGCAATGGTGAGATTTGGTGTTTCAAAGGCACTCAAATCTAATCATTCATAAGTAATTTTTTTACAAATGGAGCTGAAGGTCGATCAAGTATGATAAATGAGCTGTGACTTACTGAGTAAAGTGTAGTGTGAGATGTCAAAAAAGTGAGTCACAGAAATGTTTAAATATACTCAGAGATGAAGTAAAAGTGGCCCACTTGGCAAAAATATCGAAAAAAGATTCCTTTCATAGTAGTAACCTCATGGGGAGGTGAGCCCTTGAATGCAGATGTCAGATAAGGCAGGTAGACTGCTGTGGTTATTGGAACAGCCCAGGCATTTGCTGCCAGTCAGTAGCAGCTGGCAGTTACTGATACCTTGTGAATGACTGGTTTTCCCATGATGTACATCAGAGGGACACTGTATGTCTAGTAGCAGTGTGAGGCCAGGCTGTCTGTTACACTTAAACACATTTTACATGCCCTCTCCCTCTGGCAGTCAGGGTATATCTGCCACCCTGCGTGCTTCCACAGTTTCTGCTACCATTTTTTAGCTTTGCAGTATTTTGTAAGCAGAACACGGTATTTTTCTACAGTATGTTGTGAAGAATGTGCGACGACTGGTTTTTAGAGTAGGCCGAGTTGATTTGTATCCACATTGTTGTTTTTTGTGTGCATGTGTTTTGTTTTGAAACCCACATCTGCATTGTTTGTGGTCGTACTGTACGAGAGTAAGAGTCACTTTTAAAGTATTGTCTACTTAGGGGGCAGTGACAATGTCATGTAATGTGGACTGGCAGTATATGGTATGAAGTGTGTATGTTTTTAAACACACTGGAAACACCATGGGAGCAAGACTCTTGTTTTCTGGTTCCTCTCTTTTTCCCTTCTGGTTCTTCTCACTTCGCTTAGGATGCAAAGAAGAGTGGATGAAGGCCAGCTCATGTTACGGAGATTATTCTAATATTTTTGTTTGAAACTGTTTTTTTGAGGTTTAAGCCACCAAAGATAAATTATTTTGTTGAGTCTGTGACAAAGATCCAGCATCTGGAATGAACAGCTTCGATTATTTGAGTCAAAGAGCAGCAAAGTTCAAAACAGGTCCTTTTTTCCCAGAATGCTCAGCAAAGTGTTTGCAAATAATGTGTGTAAAGAGTAATGGAGTTATGTGATCTACCTCACAGTGGCCACCAATAATGCTAAACTCAGAGTTTGTACCATCAGTCTCTCTATGGTACCAATCTTTAATATGATAATTAATATGATAATAATGATTATAATTATTATTTTACATGTTTTAGAAACACTCATCAATGGATAAGGGCCCGTGTCTCCATTCTTGCATTTAATTTGCCATTTCTAAGTGGGGTGCAGAGAATGTATATGGCAGTCACTGCCTTTACTGCATTACTGCACTGTATGCTGCTTTTTGGCTCAGAGTGAAGCTCTTCACAGACTTACTAAAGATGCTACTTGTGGGTGCACAGTAGTGGAGAATAGCCCTTTAACTTAAATTTGTGCCTCTGAGTAATGAATAAAGTGCTCAACGACACCAATCTGACCTGTGTGTTTCATTCTGAGCACATATTTGCTGCAAGTTCACCTGGTTTTGGACTCATCACGTATGGCATACAATGGTGAACTTGACAAATGGGTCACTGCAGAATGAAATGACTGTCTTTTAGTGAACAAGTGAAAACAGTTAACCTCTGTGTCCACCAGTGGACTGATGAGTTTTTTTCATCTGTGGAAAACTCACATACAGAAGCATACTGCAGCCCCCTGTCCAAATGCACACCAATACACATAATTATAGTTCACTTTTAAACAAACAAAAAAAGATTTGACAACCCAAAAAGAATGTTAGCATTTTAAACTTTAGTCATATTCAGCTTCTGTTTGTCTCTGGGGTAGATCATCTGTTGTCCACATTATTCTTTTGTCCCTAGCATTTTTAAGCTGTTAAATGTATAGGAGCCTTTATACATATAATACAGGAAGGTGACAGGAAGTTTTGCATCTTCTTTGGTTTAAGAATATTATGCCATACATTTTGACATTGCTAAATACATTTCTAGTTTTAGCAATGTACAATGGTTCCTTGGGGCATCACTGAGCAGAGCTCAGGCATGGGACAAAACCCCTTGTGACATCATCAGAGGTCACTTGAGGGGTGATTAAATGAATTGGCAATCCTTTAGACACATCAGTAGACTCACGAACACTTATTACAGTACTATGAATATTACTAATAGTTTTTTTTACTGTATTTTCCCTTATCAGTAGTAGTATATTGTTTATACAGCAGTTTTATCCAAAATGATTTTAACATGTTTAAACATGATGGATCTAGCTGAATCTGCTAGATCTACTCAGGTTGAGTACCTGTTCCAGGGGCCTTCCACATCCTCAACTTGTCACAGTTAAAAAGCTTATGTACATAACCAGGAAAGAGCAAACCACACTTGTTGCTACGCATGCAGCTTAGCAGCCAGTGGTTGTTCGACTGAAAAGACCTATAAATGCATTGAAGGACAGGTGGGAAAGACTTGCAGTAGAATGCAGTTGTGCATCATGTGTGACACAATTTGCTGAAGTCTCACTTGACACTGAAAGCATGTAACAGAAACATCAAGGCCATGGACCTCCATCTGTCACTAGGCTAGCCTGTCCTTGACATTTCTGTAAGTCATCAGCATCCTTTCTTCATGTAAGTATATGATATCAGGTGGTATTTTTGATATATAGGTTGAGCAAGAGATTTAACTAAACCCCCTCCGCTTATGTCAGTGTAATTTAATAAGGACTTTGGTACACAATGTGACAAAGGAAGGTATTATTTTGGTGCTAAACACACATTATGGTCCAAAGTTACCAACATAGCTGAAGCAGATAGATGCCTTGCTCCACAACTGAACAGCAGGGACTCCTCTAACCTCTGTGTCCTGGCTGCCATTTGTGGCAGTGTGGGGTGAAGGACAAAGGTATTCATGCAGGGCAGTGGTGTGTTCTGCTGCTTCATAAGAGTGTCAGCAGAACAGTGATGGCAAATTCCCCACAAACAGCTGTGTAAATAAACCAGTCCTACCCACAATGTGAGGCCAGGGCTGTAGTAGCAAACTAAGAAAGCAGCAGGTACCTTTCTGTCTGTACATCATCAGTGGATCATAGGCCTAAGGATTACCTGTGCTGCTGCAGCACCACTGTGAAGGACAAACACTGCAGCAGGACAGGAATGAAGGGGTGTAGCGCTGCATATCAGAGCTTCTCAAGACTCAAGTTGTCAGATGTCAAGTTTGTTCATTTTTGGCAGCCCAAAAATCAGCAACTTTGCCTGGCTAGGGTTGAAAGTAATCAGTGTTGTTTGGACATTTATTTTTATTTAGCGGAAGCTTTTCTTTCAAGCAACTTATGGTGTCAAGCTACATACATTTTTTATCTCTTTTTACAGCAGGGTAATTTTTACATGAACAATTTATAGTAAGTGCCATTATCTAGGGTACTGCAGCAGGAGGTTGGACTGAAACCTGGCTCCTTCTGCTGTAAAGCAGTTCCTCTAACCACTTTACTACCTGCGGTCTCCACAAGCAGTGTGTGAACGACAACAAAAAATAATGAACAAAAATTTTCCACCACCTTTCCAAATAATTTGTAAATATTGAGAACAATTGTTTTTGCCATTTTAAGGATGTCTCATCAATTATACACTGATTCAGTATTTTCCATTTTATACTCCATTGCATTCACGATACAATTCTTAAACCAGGTGTTAACAGCTAAATACTGTATTTAATCATTGTATATTGCTGAATAATTGTCTATGTAACCAATGAGTTGCTGGTTGAAGTCCCAGGAGGCAGCTTTCAATAAACGCAGTGGTTACGTTCTAAACCTGAATTTCTCTGGTACAGCAGATAACCATATAAATGGCTAAAAAATAGTGAGATACTTCCGGTAAAAATATAAGCAATAATGATAAAAGTTTAATGTGAATCAGCAAACCAAAATATTGCTAAGGGTTTTATGTCTTGAAATGTATTTAATTATTTAAGTTAGTTGCACTAAGAAATGCTTCAGAGAGTCCTTCTTACCAATAGCTATTCACCTCAATAATGTCACACAAGGATCTGCCAACAATTAAACTATTTATTACACTTATTTATTGGTTATATACAGAGGTACTGATCATGGCAACACAAGGACAGCCACTCAACACCAGGTCAATTGAAACAGAGGTGTAACATATCAGATGAGACCTCAGGTGCAGGCTGGACAAAAAAGCCCCTGGGACAATCCAGCACCTAATAGCCAGCTGAAAGATGCAGGCAGGGACAGTGTATGCTAAGAGGCAAAATCAAGTGGTAGGGATCATATATAGGAACATCTGTAAGGAATGTGGCTTGAATATTCCAAAGTCTAAATAGGAGGTACCACAGAGAATGGTGGAGAACAACAGAGCTAAGATCCTGTGGGATTTCCACATCCAGTCAGATAAACCAGATATATTGATAGCCGACAAGGAGGAGAAAACAGCAGTGGTGATACATTCCAAGTGATAGAAACATCAGAAGGCAGGAATATGAGAAGCTAGAAAAATAGCAGGGCTTGGAAGAAGGACTGGAGAAAATGCAGAAGGTGAAAATCAAGGTAGTCCCACTGATGATAGGAGTGCTTGGGTCTGTGACCCCTAAGATAGAAGAGTGACTTCGTCAAACCTCAGGAATGACAACATCAGTCTCAGTCCAAAAGAGCACAATCCTAGGAACAGCAAAAATACTGCACCAGACCTTCAGACTCCCAAGCCTCTGGTCTGAGTCTGAGGAAAGTTTCTACCCACAGGGCACACAATCATGCTAGAGGCAGCTTTTAGAAGATGGGCAAATTGTGGCCATAAAAGGATGCACATGGTCAACAACAATACAAAAGTTTCAGACCGCCCAATGTGTGGACACACTAGCCACTACCAGCTTCAACTGTTACCACAAAGGAAGTTGGGTCCATGGCTTCATGCTGCGAATGCCAAATTCTGACCCTACCATCTGCAGCTCACAGCAATCAAGATTCATCAAACCAGGAAAACTTTCCAGATCGGTGACCTAGTGCCCACTGTAGCCTCAGCTTCCTGTTTTTGGCTGACAGGAGTGGAACGTGATTTAGTCTTCTGTTATTGTAACCCATCCAACTCAAAGTTCAAAATGCTGTGCATTCAGAGATGCTTTTCTGTCTGTCACTGTTGTAAAAAGGGGTTATTTGAGTAACTGTAGCCTTACTGTCTGCTTGAACCAGTCTGGCCATTCTCCTCTGACATTTCTCATCAAAAAGGCAGTTCTACCCACAGAACTGCTGCTCACTGGATGTTTTTTGTTTTTTACTATTATGTGTAAAGTTTGTAGACAGTTGTATGAAACTCCCAGGAGAGCATCAGTTTCAAAATCACTCAGCTCACATTGTTTTCTATTCTGAAGTTTGATGGGAGCATTCACTGAAGCTCATGAAGCTTGTGTTTCCAGCACCTTGTTGAATCCATGCCACAAAGAATTCAGGCTTTTCTGAAAGCAAACGGGGTCCTACCCGATATTAGAATAGTGTTCCTAAAGAAGTGGCCGGTGAGTGTGTGTATGTATGTGTGTGTGTGTGTGTGTGTGTGTGTGTGTGTGTGTGTGTGTATAAAAATATATATTGACACAATTACCCTAAGATAAAATAAATAAACAAAAGCTATAGTATCTTAGGGTTATTGTTACATGCCCTATTTGTCCAGCTGTTGTATGCCATATTTCCCTACAGGGATCCATAATGTATTCTAAAATCATTGTAATCACCAGTGATTCACACCAACTCTAGTGACACTGACAGTGCAAAGAAATGATCAGTCCCTGTCTTGTGATTCAATTGAGCCCAGGCCAAGTTGACCACAGTGTTGCAATCATAGCAGTGGAAATAGTGTGCAGAGGCCAAGAGGGGGTTCCCAATCAACAGAGGAAGCTGTCAGAGGTCCTGCAGCCACTTTTTTAGCAATAGAGGCATGAACTGGTCGTTTGGGGCGATTGTCTGCAGTCACTAGCATGATGTAACAAACAGCACGGACAGCTGGGATTCCAGTTCCTAAGGACAATACCACAGGATTGACTGCAGTACCACGGTTGGTTTCATCAGCCTACAATGAAGCGTCTTCTTTTATTCATTGTGTCAATCTCAGGTAAACAAGACCTTTCAGCTTTTACTTGAAAATTATTCAGGCAAGTAATGTGTTGAAAAACATGCTGGTTAACTGTTGATAGTATTACTTCCATGAAAATGGAATTACCAATGGCACAGTTAACAATGGAATTAGAAGGTAAGACTATTTTCAAAATATGGAATGACTGCGTATGAGTGTTATTTGCAAAGGGAATGGAAACCAGAACAGATAATCATGTTTTGTACTAGATTGATAAAAATGTTTGAATAATTTTTGTTTACTCTAGCGACATCTTTATATTATAGTAGGTTGCTTTACTTATCCTCATGTGCCTACACACAATTTTGTATAATTTCTAAAAGGTTAGTAGTGGTATCAAAAGAGAGCAAACATCAATTTGAAGGTTGTGTTAATTGTCCTCAGGTGCCTATATGCAGATGGTCAGGGCAGGTGACCACGCAGGTGGGATACTCTGTGGAAATTGTGTGTTCATATGATGCATTCTTCAAAAAAGCACAAAGTTATGGTAGCAAGCTGCCCTGCTCCTGCAAAATAATAGGGTCAACCAGCAGCCCAGTGATCAACAGCAGGGTCTCCGTCAGCAACAACCAGTCAAACGGACTGTTCCAAGTGACTATGATGATGGTGATGATACAGGATGGTACCTATGTGTCATGTCTGGATTGCAGCAAAACATAAATGTCAGTCATTGAATCTATCTCAGCATTAGCAAAGCTTTTCATTTTCTGCCACATAGTAGGTGATAATTTGCAATTAGTCATTTTAATTTTTTTAAAATCTCCCATTTACATTTTTCCTTCCCTTTGCTCCATCACTGTGAGTTATGAAACCCATCATCTTTCATTGTTTATCAAGAATCATTTGCTGCTCTGTTCAGAATTTCTCTTTTACTTCTGTAGGTCAAAAGAACAGTGAATTTTTTGTTCAAAAATTATTAATATTATCATCAATTATACAGGCTTTGTAACACCACCACAAGAACTGACAACATCAACAACCAAAAGAACCCAGACTTCATGGACAGAAGCCCCTATGTTAAGGGAACTGAGGTAAACACTAGTTCTCAAACAACAGCCGCCACTTCTGTCTTTCCCTTCCTGAAGAACCCTTGTCACATGAGCTGTCTGAGCACTTCTTGTATTTTTCACAACACCGTAGGAGTTTCACTGTCCATTCCAGGAAGTGGTGGTCCTTATATACAGTTAATATTATTCAATCATTTAACTAATGCTTTTCTCCAAGTTTGGTTAGTACACTAAGCTTCTTACAATGATTTACCAATTTATGCAACTGGGTAATCTTCAGTTGAAAAGTTTAGAGCATGTATTGCACAGTAGGACCAGGGATTTGAACCCAGGTCTTTCCTTTGCCAGGCAAAGGGTCTAGGATCTACCCTACTCACATCTGAATACAGTCCAATGATGTAATGATACCTCCATCATAGAGATGCTTGTGTTCATACCCTATCCCTGTTCAGTTATCAAAAAAGATATTAAGCGCTGTGAAGATACATTTCTTCCAGATTCAGATCCAGAATGCACTGTGTGAAAACTGCATGCTAAGCTACTTTGGCCTATGATGTCTCACCAAACAAATAAATATTGGTAGTACAATACCTTCAAAAAAATAACCCAGTTGAAATTTTATCCCCTCTTTCAGCCATTTAAAAAATGTTTTTTTCAATGAAACTTTCAAGTCAGGGTATATCAAAGATCATTTGACAACAGGAAAGAGCTATAGATACAGTCACTCCATTACTGCAGTGTAAATTATTTCTATGGTACCACTGAATATTGTCAGTACATGACATTCAAATAGTTGCCTATTGAATTGCGTCAAAAGAATGTGTTTGAATTTTTTAGCACTGTCCTTGCCTGATGTATGTTTTATACTTTTGCTGCTTTAGACTTATACTAGAATAAGTTGATCCAGGTAAATTAAATAAAGCAAATAAAATGTTAAATGTGGATGCAAATAGTGCTTATGAAATGTTTGTTCCTGTTTGGCCACTCAGCATTGTGTGGAATGTTCTCCGCTGGATTCTCTTTGCTCTCATGTTGGCCTGCGTCATAGTCATCAAACCATGGAAGAGATTTCCTTCAGCTCCAGCACCTTTCTCTAGTAGCATTGCCTCCAAGCCAAGTTCAGCTGTGGATGCACTAAAGACTGTGCCCATGGCATTGCCCTCAACTGCCTGGTCCTATACAGCAGCCTGTTCACGGGCATAGTAAGTGCACCTGAGCTACCATTTGACCTTGTCCATCTTATAGGACTTGACCATGTTCAGCTAATATGCGCAGTGCATAAAGTTTTTAATAATACATACATGTAGATGTGGGTTTGAATCCAGCTCAGTCTGTGTTGGCCTTGCATGTTTTCCCCATATTTGCATAGATTTACGCTGGTTTCTTCTCACGGCACAAAGACGTGTTTCAGATGATTTGGTGACTCAGAATTAACAGTAATGTATGTGTGTGGAGGAATGAAGGAATGAGTGTGTGTGATTGTTCTGCCCAGGGTGTACCCTGCCTTACACCCTGTATTTCCAGGATAGGCTCTGGACCACCATTACTCCACTGGTCAAACAGTTGTTAATTACATAGGCATAGCAATTTATTTATGTTGTTAACTCAGCAAACATTTTCTTAGAACATCAAAAAAGTTGCAATAGAAAAAAAGTGGTGAATCTTTTGTTAAGGGCCTACATAACAAATACCTTGACAAGCCATGTATTTTTTTCTTAATGCTCATCTAAGGATTGTAGAACGTTGATGTGCTGCTTATCAAATTCCTATGAAAGTCTTAGAATTTTTTTTGGCAGTGGTATCAAAAGGGATGTAATGTGTTTCATGTACTATCTAACAGCTAAAACTAGACTTGAAGGAACTGGTCAGGCAAAGATAATAAAGCCAATACCACAGAAGCCACACTGGCAAGTGAAACTGAATGCAAATTAACTTTTATTTGTTCACAAAAACAAGAAAGCTATGAGCTCTGACAAGTTGGTGGTTCCACTCACAGGCAGTTCAAAAAGTTCACAGGTTTTTAGAAGTCTTGGCTCCGATGCAATGGAACGAGCTCCCTCTGTCTCTCAGAACTGCTAAAACAATTTCAGCAGCCAGTAAGAGTCTCAAAAACCATTTCTTTAAGACCCATTTCCCCAAAGGCCTCCTAAAACCTTTGTATGTGAGTCCTTTACAACACATATATATATCAGTAACATGTGTGCTAGAACATGTATGCTATAAAACAGTCAAGCTGTATTTTAATAATCATGTGTTTGTGTTTAAGCAATGAACTTTTGTTTACTGTGAGTTGTATGTTTGCATGCATGCATGTAAATGTAATGCCTGTGCATTAGGGTGGAGCAACAATGAGAAAGGGGTTGTTCTAAAAAGATCACTCAAGGAACACGAGTAAAGTTGCGATGAAAAGGAAACAGCAGCACTGTGAGGTGTGGTATTAGTTACACTGGTATTTTGTTTTAATGATCTACACACTGAATACTTTCCATTCTAAGTCCTACAAACTGCTTACAGTTGAACAATTGATGTGCACTAAAGAAAACACTATAATGCCCAACTGCAGAGTTATGCTAATTGTTCACAGTTATGTCTGCTTTATACTACAGTATCCTAAATTCCTTTACTAAGAAAGTATTACTTGTCAAGTATCTGCTGAAATGACACTTAAATCACTGTAAACTTATTTTCACAAATGAAATGTACTGCAAGATGTATTCAATTCAAATGTATTCATCCATCATTAAAATCCTTATCACACATGTTACTGAATCGACAATCTTCTTCAGCAAATATTGTGTTAACAGTGATTCACTAATGGGTTCCGTTAAACTGTAAATGCTAAAGAAACTACATAAAATAACTGCTGATATTAACCACTGGAAGGCAGTACAACTTGTTTAAAGCAAAAAATAGTTTTACTTTCTCACTTTCACTGCTAGTATTTGGCCAGCAGTTCAGACCGAGGCCTTCACAGTAACAGGACTTCTCCCATGTCATCTGCTATTGTACATGTAGACAGATGTATGGAGCCTTCATCTAAAAGCAAGCATAAAACATCTCCACATATTTTAAAATGCCCCCCATGACATATTTTCTGGCACATTATATATATATATATATATAACGCACAATTGCACAATACTGTCTTGTTTAGAATATTTTTTTCAAAGGAACATTTTAAATTTAAATTTTAAACTGCTACATTTTAAAATGTTTCTTTTTCACTCGGCAGGTATGATGTAAAAGTGATGTGTGCAAGCAGTTTGTTTTATGGTTAATATTTCACGGCTGGGGGACACACTATCCCAGGCAGTGCCTCCGTGTAACTCAATTCAGTTTATTTTTGTAGAGCCCTTCTTCTCAGACAGTGACTCAAACCGCGTAACAGTAACTGTGTCTCTATGTAACTGTGTCTCTATGTGTGTTTGTCTGTATAACTGTATACATTTATAATATGCTGATTTAATACCCTACGTGTAATTTCTAATAATATTTAATTTCTAGTCTAAAATTGAATTGTAAATATTTTAATACATTATAGCCTCCGTTATACATACACTTAGTATATCTGCTTTTCACCTGATACTTCAGGTCACTAAAAATGACAAATGGAGAACAATAAAGGGCAAAAGCGGGCTGTTCAAACTGAACTGAAACTGAGTAGAAATGATCTGAAACCGGTAGTCCCGCCAAGCGGCGTTAGGGTTAAAAGTGGGCGGGCGCGAGGAAGCCTGACGTGTTCGGCGCAGCGAGAGGCGGCGCTGCACTATCAATCAGCAGCGCTATAATAACGCCGGGGACGCAGCTGCTGTATTCTACTGGGCAACGAGGAATACAGGGAAATATCGTCCATTTTTAATTTTTTTTAATGCATGCGATTGCCGAAGAAATAAATTCATAACTAAACATTTTATTTTGTTCTGCACCTCAGAAGAGGGCGTTGCAGCGAAGCGCGAGGTGTCATGTCTTTGATGAGCGGTAGGCGCGCACTCGGAAGGAGCTCGGCACTAGAATGACGCGACCGCAGCTCAGTCCGCGCGCGGCATTCTCGAATTAAACGCGGCGGGTGGCGGCGCACGCACGGAACCCATCCCGGCGCGGGGACGATGTGCGGTTTCGGCTCCGACTGCGCAGGTGGAGGACTGACCTGATGCTGCGGCGCCAGTCCGCCTCATCGCCCCCGCCCCGTCGCTGTGTGTGCACGCGCCAGTCTGCGATGGTAGCCCAGGCGCCCGGTGACACGCGCTGAGCGCGCAGCGACGACGCGAGAATCATGCTGCCAGGGGTCGGGGTGTTCGGCACGAGCCTGACGGCGAGGGTCATCGTGCCGCTGCTGAAGAGCGAGGGCTTTGCCGTGAAGGCGCTGTGGGGCCGCACGCAGGAGGAGGCAGAGGAGCTGGCCAAGGAAATGAACGTGCCCTTCTGCACGAGCCGCATCGACGACGTGCTGCTGCACCAGGACGTGGACCTCGTGTGCATCAACCTGCCGCCGCCGCTCACGAGGCAGATCGCAGTAAAGACACTCGGTGAGCTCACCCCCCGTAGCGCTCCACTCTTCCACCGTTTTGCACAGGGTCCCTGCTCGCACGAAATTGTAAACTGGTGTCTGCAACATAAAATAGGAATGATGAAGGTGGCAATAACGATGATGCAGTGCTGAGCTGCACGCGCTCTGCACGGCGGGGGGTGGGGGGTCGAACTGTGCCGCGCGCGCTGCTGTCAGCGCCTCCCTGGGAGCAGGTGTGGCTGCGGAGCGGAGCGCTAACAAAGACTCGCGAGTGGGGCGCAGGCATGGCGCTACGAAAAATATCGATCGCATTAATAACGAAACAAAAGTTGCGTCGCCCGTGCGGGAATGACTGGATGGCTATTTCGCGCTGTGGAACGCTCGATTGCATGTACATTTTCAGGGCTTTCATAATCTCGTCTATTGCTGCACAAAGTCATCGTGAGACAGGGTTTCTGGGTGTCGCCTGCAAGGTCAGGATGATTATTCATTGGTTAAACTAAAACTAAACCAACGTTACTATAGGTCAAAAATGCTCTTTTTCACGAACGGAACGTACTGTGACACTTCAGAGGAAATGTTGCAGTGAAGTATTTGTGGTAGATGGTTGAGTGGTTTATGATCTAAAATTAAAGGTGTACATGTGCTGCTGTCTGACTTCCACTTTACAAAGACAGCTTCTGAGGCTCGTAGTTACTTAGGGTTATCAGCACTAGGTAGATTTCATTAAATTTTTAATCTAGCTGACACTGTTCTCCAAGGCAACCTACAATGTTAGGTTGCTACCCTAAGCTGCTTACACGATTTACCCATTTGAACAGCTGGGTAATTTTTACCTGGAACAATTAGAGTAAGTACCTGAACTCAGGACCATTGCAGTATGAGAGCTCTAACCACTGTCATGCCATGACACCCCCCCCCCCAGGACAAACGGTGCAGAGGGCCATGGGTGGCCACAGTGCTCCTTGGTGCGTAGGCCGAGAGCCGCCTGTGTGCCTTCAGCTGGCTGTGTTTGAGATGGGCAGGCAGACGGACATCGTGGTTGCATGGTGGCTACAGAAAATCAGCTGTCAGTCTCACACTCTTCCTGTAGCACACTTGAGGAGGGCATAAATAACCTGATAATAAGCAGGAAATGTACGTCAACACAGAGACTGTGGTGATGGACAGTGGCTCACAAGGTTTAAGTGTCTTTCTGCTGCATGCAGTGTAGTAAAGAATGAAGCCTTATAAATCAGGAAGTTTCTAGATCAAATCCCCTCTTCTGCTGAAGTACTCTTGAATAAGAATATTACCCAGCATTCCACCAGTAATACATAGCTGTGTAAATTGGTAAAATTCAGCTACCTTGCACAGAAATGTCATCTCAGCAACATTTGACCG
The DNA here is from genome assembly GCA_900497675.1 of Arapaima gigas. Classification (NCBI taxonomy): domain Eukaryota; kingdom Metazoa; phylum Chordata; class Actinopteri; order Osteoglossiformes; family Osteoglossidae; genus Arapaima; species Arapaima gigas. The sequence goes on from UFQX01000443.1 coordinate 409,293, forward strand.
TGGTGAGATGCACATAAAAGTATGTGTGAAGGTCATGTGGTGTGTAATGCTGATTGATACTGATACTATTTGGCACGCTTTGTATGACAGCACGCACTTAGCAGAGCAACGTCTTCCAGGTGTGATGTGAACAATGGGCTGTTTGTTGACTGTTACTGGGGAAAGTAAGTATATGCTATAGTGTTTGTGACCCTGTTCTAAAACTTGCCAAGTGTCCTTTTATTTATTTATTTATTTATTTTTTAAAAAAACAGATATTACTGAACATGAAATTCTTTAAAATACGGAAAGCAGATCAAAGAGCCATCTGATCTAACTTACAAAGATGTTTGATTAAATGTCATAGTAGCCCTTTTTTGGAAAGTTTATGTTTCCACATTTCTACTGTTTAGTGTGTAGAGGACCTGTGAACCACTTTACACACTTGAGATACTGCTCTGAGCTGTTGGTTCTTGGTTTCTACAAATCTGGCCATCAGGACCTTTAATGGCATACATACTGTTACATGCAGAAGTGTTTCATTTCTTTAAGCAGGAACCTTAAAGCAAAGACTTCTTTAAGTATTAATTTATTCATATTTTGGAATGATAATCATCATCCACAGATCAAATCTGTTATCTTGGGAGATTCACTAGTTGCATGCTGTCCCTGAGTAAATGCTGTTTATCCTGGAAAAGATGTTTTTACAGAGGTTGACTGTGACCAGGCTGGTATGTGCCACCAGTGAGGAGGAGGATGAGTGTCTATTCAAGACTGTTTTGTGTGTGTGTGTGTGTGTGTGTGTGTGTGTGTGTGTGTGTGTGTGTGTGTGTTGGTGGAAAGTGGGTCAGAGTAGGCAATTTTTTTGGTTTGGTTTTGTTGGGAGGGTGTCGGGTGTTAATGTCCAAAACTATACACACTTTGGTGCACTGCGTGGCAGTCCTCTTCATGCCAGTATTGATCTGCATGCCAGGAGAAGGAAGCAGTCACTGTGTTCAGCTGTATCATTCTTAGAAGTATTTTCATGTGTTTAATTATTAATGGGGCATCAATGAATTCTGTTTGCTGTTTGAGGGCTGGGATAACGTTACCAGAAGTCGGATCAGAGCACAGCCTGGCAGTTCTAAATGGCCTCAAAGAGCATTTAAGAGTAGGTTAAGTGAACTCATGCCAAAGGTAATGATCTAAATGCTATTGTTCTTCTAGTTCAGGGGGTCTTAACCTTGGGTATGTGGAAACCTTGGGTGTCTGTGGGTGTACAAGTGGTTTAATTCTGTGAAGCCTGAGCAGCTCCTATATGTAAAACCTCCAGTTATCTGTTTTATGTGCTGATCAGGAGAACTGGACCAGACATGTACATATTAATTGCATGCTAATTTTATGAACACACAAAACTTTCCTTTTCTAACCTTATTTCCATTTTGCAGAGAATTCATCTGAGATATGACTTTAAAGCATTTTGATGTGGAACTGTGACTTCTTAATGTTGAGATGTCAGCTTTAATCCTCAGCTTCCATTGGACTTGAAGTTACCTTTATACCCTCTTGCTGTATTTCCTTTGACACATTTTGTTTCCTTTGATCATCATGTCTTTTTTAAAAATGGTGATAACGAACATCTGTTTATTGTTTAAAAAATCAAAGCAGCTTAGAATTTCATCCATTGATACAATCAGTTTTGTGATGGGCTTACATCCTGTCCTGGCTGTACTCTGCCTTGTGCCGTCTGCTTCTTGGGTAGACTTCTGGACTTCCATAACCCTGTACTGGATAAGTGGTTGGTGATGATGGGTGGAGGGTACAATTGTGTATTTCACTGAAGTATTGTAGTTAATCTCAAGTCATCAGTGGTCAAAGATGCAGCAACAGGACCCTTGAGCATTGGACAACTGACTTGGACCTTCAAGTGCATTAACTGTGTCCACAGGAGCCCTTTGGGTTGACCTCTTCTCTGTGGGCTTGCAATCCTTCTCTGAAGGCAGCTTCTCCTGCAGTCTTGGACGAAACACTCTTTGTAAAGAATGGCTTTGGAATGTCATTCCTTGCCTAATATTCCAAACATTTGACACTTGAGCAAAGCGTAGTGAGGGTGAAATGGAGCTGACCCTGGGACATTCATAATCACATTTGTGTTGTCCTGAACCGGTCCATCCTGCCAGTTGGCATTAATGTTGTCAGAGTGATTACAGCTTCTAAAGCCATTGTCTTAGAGGTGTCTGATGTCACATAGGAATTTGCCATCGCTGCAGCCTTGACAAACAAGTGTGGTGGGATTTGTGGAACATCTCTGCCCACATTGCATTCGTGTGGTAACACAGAGCAGCTAATGTTTTGCCAAGTGTCACCTTGGGACTTTAAAATGTGAACTTTAAAATCATTCCTCCTTCAGTTTCCCACAGAATATATTAACATTTAGAATACCCCCCCCCCCGGAACACCTCCATTTTCTCAGCTTTTGTTGCACATGCTGTGGAGTATTACAATAAGAAAATGGTGAAACAAAATATTTTTATTTATACAAATATTAACCCCTCACAGGTGAAGTCATAGCACAGATGTGTCAAGGCAGTAAAGGTCAGCATTTGTTTACAAGGCTGCCCCCCCCCCCAAGACCTTTCTTGTAGAGTTGGAAGATGTTCAAAATATGTTACATTGTGAAAGATCAACCGCCATCTACAACCAGAACAGTTTTTGCAGCCACCCCATTCTCTTTCAGTATCTACTGGAATGCCTTAGTACCACTGGGCTGTGCTTCCTGTATGTGTTTGATAGTATTTTTTTTAAATCCATAATTGTCAGACTTTCATAACTCCTTGCTGAAAGTGCTTGCATTGTTTTTACTGCCATGTGGCATTTTTAAAACACTTGTCTGCTTTTGTTTTACGTGATTGTTCGGATACCAAGAAACCCTGATATTACTTTTCCAGTGACCTACTTTGTGAGTTCTTGTGTGGGGAGAATATTTTAATGAACTATACATTATGTTTAGCACATGCATTTGCACAGTGCGTGAAATAGTGCGTGCAAGTAAAACACACCACCTGGGCTAACTATACTGAGGGTTACTTTCCTTGGGTTCCTACTTCAGGTTTTTTTATGCTCCTTTTCATGAGGAACTTCCATGGCTCCATGGCAATGTGTTGTCCTCATTACACCACACCTTGTACGACAAAAGGTGTGACCTGCTGTATGAAATACAGGTGCTTGATTTGGTTCTGGGGCAGCTGTACCATCTTATGGGAACTTTGGTCAGTTTTTTTTTTTTTTTTTTAAATACTGCTGCTGGTCAGAGATGGTTTAGTCACAAGTGTGCTGGACTCTAGAACCACATCTGAGAGAACCACCAGAGGTGTGATGGGTTCATTATGGTCAGTTGAAACGGGGCAGTTTGGAATATGTGGATTTTGTCCTTTTTCATATGTCTGAGGCAAGACTGCTGTAGGCCATGTGTGGTCATAGTGTGTGTATGTTGCATTGTGCTCTGCTTGTTAGAGGACCCCAGGCTTTGTATGCAGTTACAGAGAAGTGGCCAGTCATTCAAATAATTAAGATGGCCAGTTCAAGATGACTAATTGATGTACATGTCCTGTAAGAGTTCAGATTTTGCACATTCAAGGTATTTGAGGCGCAGTGGTACAGCAGGTAGTGCTGGTGTCTGTCAGTGCCTGGACTGTGTGATTGAAAATAGGTTTGATCCTGGATCACTCTGAGTGGTGTTTTCATGTGGCTGCATACTCTGGTTTCCCTTCTATAACCAAAGCATTTTTGTGAACTAATATTTGCTTGTGCGTGTATGATATTGATCTGTTATATGGATGGATGTATGATTGTAGGAAGTTTACTATAGTGTATCTAGCACTGTCGCCTTGGATAAAGGGGTCAGCTACTGTAAATACTAGTTGGTAATCATTGTATGTCACATTGGAGAAAAGCTGGTGTAAATGTGAGAGAGTGAGTAGGCAAGCAGGAGGACCAGTCACATCTGTAGGACTTGATTGAGTCACTTGTCAGTGGTTTCACCTAAAGTGCAAACACCTTGTCAAACGCTAAGGCGGGGCAGTGTGTCCACCAGCTGCAGTCAACGTCTCCTTGTCCTTTTTTTCCATTAACTTTTCTTTTTGCCTACAAGCTCCTATTCATAGATTTTGGAGCATTACATTCCATTAGCTCTCTTCTTTCAGTTTTATGTTGTCAGTTCTGTCAGAATGGGCTAGATTTCACAGAGGTTTCCATGGCAGTGAGATTCCCATGTGTCTTGGGGGCTCTGCAGTCACCTCAGCATTTGGCTTCAGATGGGCATTGACATGCTAATTGGAGCTTTGAAAAGGTCAAGGGGTTTTCAGTTCTGAGGAACTGCTTTGCTGCTTTTTTTTTTTTTTTTTTTTTTCAATAGTGAAGTTAGCTTCCCAACTGTATTCCGGATACAACAATGCAATAATGGACACATGTAGGAACTTTTGCTGCTGTCTCATAAACAAAACATTGTACTTGTTAAATTNGGGGGGGGGGGGGGGTTGAACAGCAACATCTTCCATCTTCACAAGCTTTTACATTTTTACATAACTTTTCCTACATGGCAGAAGTTAAAGCAAAAAGCCAGTGACAAATGGGTTTTAACATGTACCCTGTTGAAAACAGTAGTACAAATAAGATGCCAGTTGAGTTTGCATGAGCTGCTCTGTATGTTTAGAGATTCTGCTTTTCAGCTTTATCATCCTGAAGGATGGGTTTTATAATGCACACCCTTTGTATGCCTGTTTGCTGCTGTTTATAGTTGGAAGGAGCACAACTGTAGCAGCCAACAATGATCTTTAAATGCAGTCAGTGGCTTTTGTGGAACTGCAGCATAAATGCATGTATGTGGCAAGTAAAAATGCCACTTCTGTTTATTGTTGAGCATATTTACACAATCTGACATCTCACAACTTAAAACATCTCACAGGGTTAGATAACAATGTAAATACTTCATATCATTGTGTATAAATGTCAATTGAGTGGCAAGCAGTGCATGTGTATTTATGTGCATTTATTTCAGCATGAGCTTTAAAATCCACGGTAAACAGGAGATGGAGTGCTTTGCTTTGAAAGCCGCAAAGAAGTCACCCCTGTGCTGAAAACCATACCCCATCCTTTGGCCTGAACACAGTGCAGCAGTACCAACAGAAGTGTTTTCCAAACTGCTGCAGTTTCCAGCAGTGACACAGCTGTGAAGAGCTGAGGCCTGCAGCCATGCCATACTTAAAAGATGAAAGGTTCAAGTGACACCCACCAACATAATTAATGGCCTATTTACATTTGTGTTGTTTTAAGATAAGTTGGCACTCTTTAGTCACCAGACTTAAGTTCTAATGGTGAGTTCACGTCTGTTTAATAATCCTATTAGTCTCAGCTACTGTTCTTTTGTTTTTTTTTTTTAATTTAAATTGTGTGACTTACAGTTTTAAGGTACATTATGCTTCTTTATACAGCTGGATACATTTTACTGTCTAATTAAAAAAAGTGATAAAAGGTACTGCAGTAGGAAGAGGGATGTGAACCTTGGTCCTTTCCACTGAAAGACCACTGCAGTCCATATTCCTCACCATCTGGCACAAGTGTGAGCATGGCAGTTATCCTAACCCTGGTGACACTTTAGTATTACACGCAGAGTTTCGTTACAGGGCTAAATCTTCTGTCATGTTCTATTAAAGAAAAAAATTGACTGTAGTTCTAAGGAAGTCTTTCCATACAGTATGAATGAAATAAGGAATTCAAGAATGTGTGCAGTGCATTTGCAAATGATTCTAATGTGGAAACTTTAGCTTGCCTCATTAAACCTTGAGATGGTGGCCTGCTATTGCATTCTGGAGGAAGGTTCTTAACCTGAACATCTCCTGGGAAATACTGAGTTTTAAAAATAACAATGAGGCCCTTTAGCAAGAAATGTCTCTATGTGGCCATCACTTTGGCGCATGGGGGTTTGAATCTGACTCAGTTTGTGTGGAATGAATGTTCTTCCCATGTTCACATGAAGTTCCTCCAGTGTGTTTAAACTAAATTGGTGATTCTAAATTACAGTGTGTTACCATTTACTGTATAAACAGGTTAATGAGTTTTAGGTTTTTAGTGCATCTAACATTTTCTGTCTTCAGTTACTGTAGCTGAGTAATCGTGTAAGTTGCTTTGGATAAAAGCATCTGGTAGATTAATAAATGTAACTGCAGCTGTTACAGGTCAGATGTCAGTGCTGTGTTTCACTTTAGTGGCATTTCTAAAAGATTGTTCTTAATCTGCTGGCTGAGAACTGGGGTCACTGCCCACACCACAGCTCCACTGGACTTGCTACTAAAACAACTTTTATTTTGTTTTCAAGTTTGACACATGAGTAATGAAACGCATCTTGAAAGGGCAACGCATAAACCTGTGGTGCTCTTAATGCAATGCTGTCTCAGCATCCATTTAAGCTGCCTCTAGGTTATTCTCCACTACCCTTTAGAGCTAATGCACCATAATTTTTGCCAAAGGACATCAGTGGTCTAGGTGTGGGTGTTGAATTTTTGGCTCTTAGGAGTATAAGGCATTGTCTGTTCTTTGAACTCCTGTGTAAAATGGGATTGGCCTTGTGACCTTGTCTAGGGGGTAGGAATTTATTCCATTGTGGGTATTACAGCAGCCTTTAGCTTGCATACCCAGAACAAGCATTCAGCTGAATTTGCAGACCATCACTGTACAGAACTATTTTAATTCCATTCACTAGTACTCTGTCCCATAGAGGGGAAAAAAAACTAATTAACTGGTAAGTCAAAATTGTTCTGAACAAATTTTTAAAAAATGCTAAATTGTTTCCTCCCCAAGTTTAAATCCCTCTCCTTGCTGCAATGCATTTCATCTAGTCTACTGATGTTTGCTCAATTTAAAATTATCAAGCTGTATAAATGGGTAAATAGGTAGCCTAACTTAACATTTTAAGTCACCTTGCATAAGAATAATACATCTTAATGATCTAAAGAGTGATGTGAATTGTTCTTATGTTGGTTCTTTTTGATATCATGTTCACCAAGATTATTTCCAAATCTTCAGGGTTTTCAAGTTCTTTTTTTGAACATTCAGCAAAGAGGTGGCGTATCCCAGGAATTCCCCCTGGCTAGACAGTGAAGTAGTATTAGGTGTGGTGTAATCTGTGGTTACACAGTGGATTCCTCACATGTGCCTCTGTTTGTTTCAATGTGTTTTACTGAAGGAATGCAGCATTTGCCAGATTTGTGGTATGGGGCCAATTGCCTAGGAGGCTAATTAAGATTTGTGGCACAGTCACAGGTCCTTTGCAAATAGTTGGACATTGTTGTACCCACTTCCACATCCCTCTTCACCCTGGGCATTCCCATTGCAAATAAAAAAGCTCTAAACATAGCACTCCCCAGAGTTATTGCTGAGCCTGGTACCAGAATGGATGTTAGTATATAGTCGTTTCGGGCCAGGGGGCAGGCCAGGTAAACAGGGAGGTCAGAAGACACCTTAAAAGTGCTATAAAAAAAAAAAAGTCTTCTAATTCAGTCAGCCCCCTGCTCCATGGCGCTCTGTATTCGTTCTTGACTGTGATCACTATGACGCAGCACTCTGACATTTCGCTCGTGTTTACATCTGTCAGACTTTGCTCATTCAAACAATGATGCTTATCTGATTGAACCTGCACCACAGTGAATAAGCTATCATTGTATCCACAGAACCAGTTATAATTCCACCACAAATATGTCATGGGGTTAACACAGTGCATGTTTTCTTGCCAAGTTGTTTGCGCATAGAATGTGATCAAGTCTATCAAATCAATTAATTGAAAGCAAGGTCAATTTTGAGGTAGCACAGTGGTGCAGTATGTAGCACTGATCTGATGTCGCAGCTCCCACAGTGTGTTCATAATCTTGGACAGTCTGTGTACAGTTTTTATATCCTTTTCATGTGAACATGAAAATAACAAAGACCTGTTCGAGGCTTGCTAATTACTCATTTGTTTACTGTGTGAAAAAATAAGTGTTTGTGATTGTCCTGTAATAAGTAGTGTCCAGTTCATGGTGTGCTCTATGCTTCCAGGATAGGCTCTGGACCTCCACGACATTGCCATACGCTGGAGTTATAGGTAAAGACAAGGGTGAAAGTTTAATTTCATTATTGAAATGAATGCTCATTTAAGTTTATAAAATAAAGAAAATGCTAAACAGGTACTGTTTTTGCAAAGTGGGATATTAAATTGTATGGTAACTGCTGATTACTTGGCTAATATTGATGAGAGTTTGTATGACTAAAACCACACTGTTGTTATGATGGGACATATGAAATGTGTACCATTTGAAGTCACTGCATTGTGGTACTAGGGTTGACAGGTGAGTGATGGGTCCTGTGCATTACTGTGGCAGTTCTGCGATCTCCTGTTTTTCTCTTTGGATTATGGTGGCTGCGCTATGATGATGGAGGGTCTGTCTTTACTCATCAGGAAATGTATATGTGTGTCTGTGTGTGAGAGAGAGGAGGGCCAAGTGGTGGGTTGCTATTGCCATGCTGACAGCTCTGGCACCCTGATTTGCAGGAGGATGAGCAATCTGTTTTGGCTCCCTTCCTTCACGGTATCCAGCCAGGAATTTATTGTTTTTTATTCCCTCCCTCGTTCTTTGCAAACAAGAAGGTTAATTTGTTGCTGTCTTGCAGAGAGGCCAGGAAGGCTGCACTGCAGGGTGGCCATGTTTGACTCAGACATGTGACTCATTGGTTGGTGTCAGTGTGATTCAATAGTGGAATGATTCCATCCCTGAAAAGCCATGCTCAGCAAGGGTTGATTAATGTATGCTCTGTGTATGTTGCGGCTATCTCTTTACTGCTATTTGGTGTATTTGGTGTCGGGTACAGCCTAAGTTTGTCATTAAATGCTCATAGTAGGTACAGGAAGTGCCTTCTCTCTGTACCCCAGTTGTCCCCCAGAACGTTTTATTATGTATTGGAAATTGTATACGCTCAGCGGCATACAGACAACATAGTGACGTAGGGTGCTAGAATAACACAGGTGTGAATATTGCAAAAGTAAGCAATGGTTGAAAATGTTTTACGAAGTAGCGTTGAATACTCAATAAAAGTGACTGTACAAGGACTTTTGAATTCATGGGGACAGGAATGACCTCAGGTAGTGCTTCTTTGCCGTTCAGTTGGCCAAGTAGCATTTTGACTACCAGCCAGCATTTCACTTGCATTTCTTTGCATCACCATAACACCCTGAGAAAATGTCTGAGGTTTTAGTCTGAACCGATATCTCAGGATCTGGTTGGGGTTTTTTTTTTTTTTTTTTTTTTTTTAATTTTCATTAAAATACAAGGAAGAAGATTAATTGAAGCTTAGAAATATCCACAGATCTTCTAGTGACGAGTCAGTGAACAGTCATCTAAGTAACTTCCTTTTGGGAAAGAAAAACAACTTTTTTCCCATAATGTATGAAGTTCCCCATTTTTGTTTCTGGCTGTTAAATATGATGGATAGAACAGTGAGGTTTTTTGAAAATTATTTATGCAACATAACTGTGAAGTACAAGTTTTCAAAGAGGCCATTGAAGTCATCTCATTGCATTGTTTTTCTGTGGTTATAACTATGTCAACACTGTCTCAGCCCTTCTTCCCTAAAGCACAACCTGCCCAACTTGTGCCTGGTGAGCAGTGTAAATCCAGCATAGAAGCTGGAGGCCAAGCTCTGATGCCACACCAGCTGTAGATAAGACCCAGTGTTATGGCCACAATGCATGGAAACTCCTAGTTACTGGGCTCTAACCATATATTTATTTACCTGCCCCCCTTCATGTGTATGCATCAAATATGTATCAAATGGAAGTGAACAATTAACTGCTTTCAAAGCAGTTAAAAAACAGTTGTTTTTTTTTTTTTTGTCCCTTCCTAGATTTGTGCTTTTTCTGTTTATTTTCAGTTACCCAGTGCTTTCCTGTGGGGTCTTTTGGAGCTTGGCATTTAGGCCAGCCATGAGCACACACTTCCAGTATAGTGACCCCACCCCTTCAGTGCAAACCAATTTTTTTTCACACTCTGGCCTTGAGGCTCTATGGGGTAATGTAGCAGAGAGTACGGGCCCCTCCATTCCACACACCACTGTGTGGACTTCTTGCTGCAATAGCATGCTTTTTCAGGGCCTGGGAGAGGACCCAGGTTATTTTGCATATTCAGGTGTGGTCCTTGCGCTTCATCACTCATGTGGGACTTGGTTTACAACTGTAGAACCCAAAGCAATGTACCCATGTGCATCTGAGCATCAGGGTAGAGCTGCCCAAATATGTCCCCAGCACTGAGGAGTCTGAATGCTTCCCTTACAGTTTACAGGGGGACAAGATGCCTCACAGGAGACTACTTCACCTTTTCAGGAGCTGTGTCTGAGTTAACTGTTGGTCTGTATCCATAGGGAGGCCCATATCTTAAAGGCTGTTTCAGGCTCCTCCCAGCAGAGAGAAAACCCAGCTACCTTACAGTATTCCATGCTCTCTCTGGACCTCTTTCTCATTGATCTATCCATTAACTAGACTGAACAGTTTATACTGATTCTGGATGAAAAAGGATACTCCCTATTTCTTTGAACTGAACATTTTAATGGTCAGCATGTGGAACTGTGACAGGGTTCGAATCCTAGCGTCAGCATGTGGAACTGTGACAGGGTTCGAATCCTAGCGGAGTTCTACTGTTTGAGTGCACTGAACTGTTCTGGTATGGAATGGGCCAAGGTTGGGGCATAAAGAAGGCAGGAATGAATACAGCTGTCATGTAGTGACAAGCATGTCATAAGAAGTGATAGAGGTCTTGTGAAAAGTGTTGGCAGGGCTGATTGGTCTCAGCAAAATGCTGTCATGACATGGAAAGACTGCAGATGACTTTATTAAATAGAAGGCAAACGGTTTACACCTAGTGAAGTACATTGACTCAGCAGCATATTTACATTGTGAACCGAATCAACCTGTCTGATTATTTGCATTTAACTTGGACTTTGTGGTAACACCCTGACCAAAGGGCAGCTCTTCCTCTGTTTTCTAAACTTCAAATGTAATTTTTTTTTTTTTTTTTTGAATGAGAAGTTTTGTGTGTGGGTTTCTTTATTTAAGAATGCAGGATGCTTAAAGCATCAACCTCTAAACAGCAAAAATTACCCCCCGAATGGCCCATAGACGGTGTAGTCGTTAGACCTGTGGCCTTAAAATTGATCCCCACTCATGTTGTTGTGCTTACCATTTATTTCTCAGGTTTGAAAAAGTTACAATTATTTGCCTACTTGTATAGCACTAAGTAGTGTAGTATATAATCCTCACAATGGAGAAAAACATAATATGATTTTAAGTCATTCATGTTTCCAAATGCCCTACAGTGGAAGTCTGGGATGTGTATTATAAAAAGATTATTTTTTTTTCTGTCAAACAGTGATACTGAAGTGATCTGAAGAACAGAATGTGTGCTTATTTATCAGCATTAATTCACAGTTATTAAATAATTGCCTATGTGCTATGTATTCTAGCAGTTTTTTGTAGTTAACAAAAGGGCAGCACCTTCCCTGCTAGACTTTCAACATCCTGCTGCTTGGAGATAATGAATTTTAGTTGGTCCACACTAAGGAAACCCAAACATATGTATTCTCACCACCGTACCCTGCATCATTTCAGGGATTCAGTGCATCTGTGTGTCATGTTATTTAATGGCTACACTCTCAACCAAATCTCAAGGGTGTCTGCAGGCAAGATGCAAACATTAGCTGGAGTAAAGCCCACTAAGTGTGCTTAATGCTGATCATCCTCCACCCTAATGGTCTTTTTGCCTCCTACTCTGTTTTCCACACATCCACCCATGCGAGATGCTCAGCACCCGGTGTAATGTGAATCAGTGCTTACTTCCACATCTCTACACTGCTGTTGCTTGACCACAAGACCTTTAAAGCCCAGAGGGATTTACTCTACATCTATTCTGTGGTACGTGCATTTCAGAACATCTGTCAAGTTAAGTGAACTAGATTTAAATATTGATTATTTGCGTCTTCCTAATGTCATTGTACCTCATAATGCCTGTGGTCCATCACAGAGTGATGCATGGCTGAACTTCTATGCACAATAGGCATCATTCAGATGTTTTCCAAAATAAGTAATTGTTGGAGTTTACTGAATTATTTGTACATTTTTAGGCTAACAATCATGCTAGTTTTCATTTTTATGTGAAAAAGCAGTCTCAGTCACTTATTCTGTTTCCTGTCAGGCTCACTTCTTCACTACTTGAGTAATTTGTCCTAGGAAACAATAGTATTAGATAAACCAGCTATGCTTTGACAGTTGCCTGTCTGCATCTAAATCTCTTGGCCCGTTGTCAAATATACTTCACTCTGACTTGGATGTTTGGTTTGGAGAAAAACGTCTGTGAAATGAATAAATGCAAACTGAACATGATTAGCACAGGGGTAGGAGACAGAGTTTCAGGATGGGGACAACTGGTCTACTTTTAAGAGTCTTCTCTTTAGAAATATTGGGAAAGCCAATTTAGTTCAGAACTGTGTTTTATGGTCTTAGATGCAGGAGTGAGAACATTATACACAGAGCATGCATTGTGATATGGGATTTTCTTGCCGCACACACAATGTATCAAATGCAATAAGTTTAATGGTAATTAAGTCTGGAAAAGTAGTAACTTTTTAATACCATGTGCATGTCACTTCAGCAAGCATGCATATTTGTCAGTTCCATCCATGTGTTGAATCAAGGTAGTAGACAGTAGTTATATATGAGCAAATCAAAATTGGAAAAATAAGTTATACATGGCAAACACAAATTAGTGATATAGAAGTAATAAAGTGGGGTTTTTTTCATCCCTCCCCTTTCCACTTGACTACAACTGCTATACACATTCTTTATGCCTATTCAACAGTACTAACAATACTTATGTACTAAATACCAGCTCTTTAATGATAAAACAGTTTTGGAATTATATAATGTATTACTTTTTACATTTCCAGCTAGTGGATTACTAGTCAGTTCATGGTTGATGAGGCCAAACAGATTTTCTGCCCTTTAGTCCAATCTTCTCTGCTGTTCTTGTGGAGGAGGGGGGGGGGGGGGAAAAAAANTACTAGTCAGTTCATGGTTGATGAGGCCAAACAGATTTTCTGCCCTTTAGTCCAATCTTCTCTGCTGTTCTTGTGGAGGAGGGGGGGGGGGGGGTAAAAAAATTTCAGCTATTGTTACAAACTGGGGGGAACTGAAAGAACACAAGAGAAGAGGTAACACACCACCTAAGACTTGTACAGGAAGAAAAGGCCTCTGTAAGTCAAAGATCAGTTTGACTGTGCAAACAGCAAGACTTTCAGGCTTCCCCTTGGTGAAGTTGATGGTAGTGGTGCCTGGGGGAGACTGGGGGGGGACTAGAACAAATGCATACAGTTAGTAGAGATGACAATGGGTATGGAGAGAAAGCACCGTGAGCTCTGTTTGGGGAATGCTAGTCAGTAAAACATACGTGACATGGGCTATCTCTCCTCCAAATGGCAAGATGATGAAACTCTAAGTTTAGGACCCTTTAAACAGTCTTTCCTGTCAGTATTTGATTTGTTAATTCTAGGAATTACAAGATGGGCTGCATCCTGTGATCAAAGAGTCTGCCTTGTGCATACTAATGAGTTCTGGTAAATAAGCAGAGGCTGAAACCCTCAAAATGTTATTAATAAGCAATGAACTTTTAAACTTTACTGGCAGTATAGGGATCTGAAAGGGTTGGAATGCAGTCATTCTTCATGATGTGATACAGTATTTGCTGTATTCTAGAGTGCTATGTCAGCGCAGGTACATTTATTTAAATCCTGCAAAAGCAATTTACTCGTTTAGCAGAATTACTATGTCCCCCTGATGATGATGATAGTTTTTTTTTTTTTTTTTTCCCATTCACTGTTTGCACATTCATATCTGGGTAGTTGGAGAGCTTCCAGGTCTGGTCCTTTTAAATGTTACATTGTCTGTCTCCTTTATTGAGTAAAGCTCATGAAATGGGGTCTAACATTGTTATAAGATACTGTTTTGGAAAGTTCCCATTAGTCTTTAAATGTAGTCTGTGGTGTTGTGGACCCAGCACTAGTAACATTATACAACAGAAGATGTGTACAGAGGTTATGTTGGTGACATTTGAGTCAGCATTCTGATAAAGTTCAACTAAAGATGGGAACACTATCCAATGACATGTTCTTTATTAATTTTACTGATACTTGTCTACAGCACTAACTTTCAATGTTATATTTATTTACCTACTTACACTGATTTATCAGTTTATACAACAGGGTAACTCACTGCAGTAACTGACAAAAGCTACTATAGAGCAGCAGGGATTCACACCTGGGACCTCTGCTTCCAAGGCAGGTGTTCTGACCACTATGCCACCTGCTACACATATTAATTTTATCTTATGTTTGTGTTTGTTTAGCCAGCACAGTGTACATTTCATCCTGAGGCAACTTGAGTGTGGTGTTGGTAAACAAGAAGCAATCAGCAGGAGCTGGTTCTCTCAGGGATATCAGTATCCCATGTTGCTGCTAATGGAAATCTACCATTTTGGTGCATGTTGGCCTGATTCATTCATGAGAAATGAAGGCACACTATTAACTGTGACCATTGGGCTTTTATGGTCAGAAAGTAAGAACCATTCATCCAAATTATTAAAAAAAAATTCCAAATTGGAAAGCTACCCAGATGTATATCATGAGTTCCCAAATTCTGTTTCTGTTCTAAAACTTGAAGAACACAGCACATGGCTGGATGTGTCTGCCAGCTGAAGTTACTGGTGTTGTGATAAGGGCACAGTTACTGGACATGACATTAATGCTAATTAGTTTGAAAGAGACCACAGAATAGAAGCCTTTTGGCTAGATTTAACACGCCTTCTGCATCTTGGAAAATTGTGCAAAAAAAGTTATGCACAATATGGCACGGAAACTATTATGAAAGCCTAGGCATGATGTAGGGTGCAGCCGTGATGGGACACCAGTCACAGGGCAGTCTCTCTCTCTCTCTCTCTCTCTCTCTCTCTCTCTCTCTCTCTCTCTCTCTCTCACTCACTCACAGCAGTTATTCACCTGAATAATTAACGTGTGTAGTAAGCCTACCAGGTTACCATGGTAGCTTTATTTATTTTTATTTTTTTTAGTGACGGACTTCAGTTCAGTCTTCTGATCAAAACATATGTAACACATACACACACACACGTTGTGTGTGTATTGCAGGGTAAGAATTGGGGGACACAGGTTCTCATTATTATACGCTATCTTTATAAATAGACATAAAAGCCGAGTCCTTAATGTTTGTTCTTGTATCTGTTTGTTTTTGAAAATGATGGCATTTATCAGTGCCACGGTACTCAAAGCAGCTATGCATCCTGCAGAAATTTGCTTGTGAATATTCTCTTGCATGTGTCTAGAATAATACATCCAGTGTTTCTGTTTAACTCCAGCCAGTTATGCAGGAAAATTTATCTGCACCAAAAGAAAGCGCCTTTTTCATCTTTTGTCTGCTGGCAGTCTTTAATCTCACTGTGCAATTTGTGTTACTGAGAGGCATGTGTCCCAACACAGATAGCACACGGGCCTCCGCGATAGGAGCTGCACACAGCCCATTTCGCTGTGGGATGCTGTAAAAATTTGTGCCTGGCTGTGCCAGCTTTGTGTAAATATACATAAATTAATTTAATAATGAAGAACCATTTATTGTCACACCCCCCCTTTATAGCAGGTATACAAGGTAGTATGAAATGAATATCCTTTCCTCCACAGAACAGGAGGAAAGAAATTTTAAAGAAGGAATTCTAAAAATATAATACAATATAGATGGATTAAAGGTAAAAAAACTGCATATATTAAGTAAATAAATGCAAAAAATGACACACATACATCTGAAGCTGAGTGCTAAGCTACTTACAACAATTTACTCATTTATCCAGATGGGTTGCTTTTTTAGTGGACTAATTCATTATAAGTGCCTTAATAAAAGCTACTACATCAGATGCAGGGATTTAAACAAAGGGTCCCTCAAGTCCAAATGTGTTGGCTCTTACTGCTGTTACCTGCTTTAAACTGCCTCCCATCCTGTTCACTGTCATTTATGAGGGCCATGTTCACTGTAGCTTTGTTTGACTTTTTAAAATTAAAAAAAAAAAAAAAAAAAAAAAAAAGCCAGGATTTATGTTGGATGCAAGGAATCTCTCAGCTTCTCACCCAAGGCTGTTTGGTGTGCCATTAAAGTAAACTGCTACTGTGTTGGCTGATGTAGGCAGGTGAAAGGCTGCTGTGTGTATTTCACCCAGTTGCACTGTACAACAGCATTCTAGCTGTTCAAGCAGCCCCAGAATTAGCATTGGGGTGTCACCCCAAAGTGATAATCCACACTGCTTGATGTTATGAATTGTTAAAAGGAAATGGGGTGTGAGTGCTCAGTCCTCAGACAGCATTTTCCATGGATGCTGGAGCGGGCCTCCCAGTTGGTCCCTCTGTTGCTTTAACAGTGTACATAGTGCTATTTGGGCTATGGGTTCGGATGCCTCAACTGCCTCCTGTTGGCTGGCACCATGAGTCTCATATGTCTGGGTGTGTTTGTGTCACAGTAAGTGAGTTTATTTATATGGGTGTTAATCAACGTTGTTCACCATATCCCCCCCCCCCCCCCCCCGC
>UFQX01000443.1:425999-534265 GCA_900497675.1 Arapaima gigas
GTTAATCACCGTTATTCACCATATCCCCCCCCCCCCCCCGCTTTGACACTCTTCCTGCACTGTCTGATGTATACCTGCTCCCACACACATTTTTTTGTCAATGTTTGGTAGCCACACTGTAACCCAGCAGGGTGATTAATGTGTTGCTTGAATACCTGTGGAAAGTTGTCAAAGGAGGGTCCTGAGTCTTATTCACGAAAATGTCGATAAATCGCCTTTAGTGCACCACCGTTAATTCAATGTGACCTTCATGTCCCATTTTTCTCAGTGTGAATGTGTTGGAAAGGAAACAAATGTTGCAAGTAAGAGGGCATTTTTGGCAAACCTTTGAGGAACTAAAACATACTCAATCATTTTAATATACGTTTGGGCTGTTAATATTATCTGTTTAATTTAAAACTTATATAGACTTGATGTCATACACAGACTCAAATTTTATTAATGTCTCTTTTTGCATAAAATGTTTGGGACACCATGGTGGTGGATAGTTTTGGTGCCTCACAGCTTCTGGAGTGTGGGTTCATGTTTTCAGGCATTTCAGGCAAATTGATGACTAAAACTGCCATTATTTTGTGTCTACTTGCAAGAGTGAATAACAGTGATTCTGTAACTTGGACTTTATCTTAAGCTGATTTTGGTTGAATTTCTGTAGAAAATTATAGTGCTGCTTTCTCCTGAAAAATCCCTGCTAAAAGCCTCTTTTAAGTGATACATGTGGATGACTGCAGCTACACAACACAGCCACCCTAGTGATGAATGGTGTACACTCCACGCAGTTGTTGACGCTCTATTTATACTGTACTGGGGAGGAGGAGTCAGGTACAGCTGGGGTGAATTCCTGCAAAATCATTATTCTGTAAATGCAAGTCCACTGAAGAGTCCATGGTTTGAGTGTCAGACTGTGGTCCCTTTAGGCTGCGTTGAAGTGGCTGGTACAGTACGAGTGAAAAGTGAGTAATCTCTGTGGGGCAATTTGAACAGGAGAGTGAAATTACACCCACATGTGGAACCTACAAGTGTTCCACATCTAACAGAATTGTGGCAGAAGACCTAGGAATGCATGGCATCTCAGTCTTGTTGATTGAATGCCGAAGGTGGAGAAGAAAAATGAGCTTCCTTCAAGTATGCTCAAATTTTTAACTGGTAACTTATTTAGCAGGAAGATGGGTAGGTGATGTCCTTTATGCTCCTGGCCGACAGATGCTCAAAGTTTCTCCAGTGCCAGTGGTGTCTACAGCAAAAATGTGGTGAGGCTCTTTAAGAAGCAGACACACCAGGAAGTGGAGTGTAGGCCACTGTAATTGGAGCCTGCAGCGCACGCAGTGTGGACTGCTAATAGCCTCAGCTGCTGACCTGTGGGGGGCCACCAGCTCGGATCTTGCTTACAGGCTACCTGCTACCCTCACACATGGTGGAAGTGCGGCCGGTCTGTCTGAAAACCCAATTTGGCTGTAACTACATAATGTAGGGAAAAAAAGGACTTAAATAATTTCCCTCATTTTTTGAACCACAAAGAAACTGAATGTAAAACAGATACCTTTTCTTTAAAACAACATAGTGTGTGGGGTTTTTTTTAACACTAAGCTAGTTATTTAAACAGCTGGATTATTTTTACTGGAGTAATTCAGGGTAAGTACTTTTGCTCAAGGGAACAGCAGTGGGGATCAAATCCCAGGTCTTTCAACTGCAATGCACAGCTCTAATCACTTCAGCACCTGCAGTATTGTCTGTACGCTTCATTTACTGTGAATTTGGAACTTAAGTGTTGTCAGTGTCCTGACAGTTGTTGTTCACAATGCTTCTACTGTGTTTTTTCTGTCTATTCTTTTTGCTTCTGAGCATATGACTTGCATATATCATTCCACAGGGTATCCAGTTTTAATTAATCTACAGAAACCTCCCACCCTTCACCAGTGACCCCCTGGTTGTGAAGAACCAGGTGTTTATGATTTGTTTATAGGTGCTTTCCACTTAACTGAAGTTTACTGGGACAGCACAGCAGTGCTGTGTGGAGTTTTTTGCATGTTATGTGTGGGTTTCCTCCCACACTACAGAGAGATTGCACAAGTGACCTGAAACCTAAACTAGAGAGAGAGAATGTATGGGTTGATGATGGGTGGGTGAACTTAATTATGAACCTGCTGGTTTTGCTCCCTTAGTACAGTTGCACTTGGAAATCCTTAATGTGGGTTTATGAAGTTCTACTTTATGTTGCTTTTCTTTCTCTTTCTTTCAGGAATTGGCAAGAATGTGATCTGTGACAGAACCGCCACACCGTTGGATGCCTTCCGCATGATGTCAGCAGCACAGTACTACCCAAAGCTATTGAGCATCATGGGAAATGTGTTGCGCTTTCTACCGGCCTTCGTGCGAATGAAGGAGCTGGTGGAGCAGGGTTATGTAGGAGAGTTGCTGGTGTGTGAAGCACAGGTGCATGGTGGCAGCCTGCTGGGGAAGAAGTACAACTGGAGCTGCGATGATCTGATGGGTGGAGGTGGCCTGCACTCGGTGGGCAGCTACCTCATCGATTTGCTGACCTTTCTCACAGGCCAGAGGGCAGCCAAGGTGCACGGTCTGCTCAAGACTTTTGTCAAGCAGACTGATCACATCCGAGGCATTCGCCAGATCACCAGCGACGACTTCTGCACCTTCCAGATGGTGCTTGAAGGTGGGGCCTGCTGCACAGTCACACTGAACTTCAATGTGCCAGGAGAGTTCCGCCAGGAGGTAGCACTAGTGGGAACTGAGGGCCGACTTACAGTTTGCGGAACAGACCTGTATGGGCAGAAAAACAGCGCCCCCTGCAGGGAGCTCCTCTTAAAGGACAACACAACACTAGGAGATGCCTCGCTGCCAGAAAAGGCCTTCAGTGACATTCCAGCACCATATCTTACTGGAACTATCTGCATGGTGCAGGCCGTGCGCCGCGCCTTCCAGGGCCAGGAGGACAGGCGCACCTGGGATGGCCGACCACTCACCATGGCTGCCACCTTTGAGGACTGTTTGTATGCCCTGTGTGTGGTAGACACCATCAAGAAGTCCAACCAGTGTGGGGAGTGGCAGAGTATTGTGGTGATGAAGGAGGAGCCTGAAGTGAGCCCCGCCTACCTAATTAGTGAGGCCATGCGGCGAAGCAGGATGTCTCTCTACTGCTAGCATGGCAGTTTGCATGTGTACCTTGGGTGCTGCTGGGGTCGCATAGGAGGAAAGCTGGGATGCCAGGTTGGCAGGACAGTGATTGAGCAATCAGTCTGTGTCCCAGGGCTGATAGGGTTATTGAAGACTACAGGAAATGCCATCCATGTGTAACTTCAACTCTCCCTTCCTTCAGTGCTGATCCGGCGTGAAGAGAATGGCGCTCTTTCTGACCGTTCATAGGACCAAACCACAGCATCTGTGAGTCTTTAAAGAGGTGGAAGTTGAGATTTTGTATGTGGAGCTAAAAAAAAAAAAAAAAACATAGGCTGAGGGCCAACTGCTGTGCTGGAGGGTTTCTGGGAAAAGACCCCCTGCAGAGATGTATGCAATAAATGGGCATGGATCTGCTCGCAGGTCAGATTGCCATGCCTGCATCATGGGTTGTCCATTAGTTGCACCTCCTTGGAGGTGCGTGCGTGCGTGCGTGCGTGCGTGCGTGCGTGCGTGCGTGCGTGTGTGTGTGTGTGTGTGTGTTCCAATACAGTACTCATAATCAGCAGGCTTACTGCAATCACATGCTGGCCCCTGGGACACTGGTGTATAGTTATCGTGTCCTTTATTTTTCTTTTCCAATTCAGTTAGGGCCCATAGTTTTGCAGGCTTGCTTCTCAAATGCAGATTGTACCAGCAGCCTCTTGCATGCAATGGAAGAGTTAAAGCTTGCAAGGTCCTGAAATGTGTTGGTAATGGGCTCACTAGAATCTGTGCTGGATAATGGATGGATTAGAGGAGTTCTGATGTGCACAGACCTGCCCTGTTGCAACCAGTGACATTCTGGGAAAGTGTGCTTGTGGTTCCAGTAGTCAGCCACAGAGGGGTGATGATCCTGAAGGATTCTCCAGCTTGTTAAAATATAAACAGTTTCTTGCCTGTCACCACTGGACTAAAGAATAAAAATATCAAAACCAATAAATGGCAAAATAAGCCATTAAATGTCCTGTATGGCATATGGTGCTTCCACTTAATAATTACTTTTAAATAAAGGAAAAATTGACCTGTGCTGAAAGGTCTTGGCTTGTGGGTTTTATTAAACTGACATGAGGAGACCCACAAGCCAATTTTTTTTTTTCTTTTAAATTTTGTCCAGTGTTGCACAGAAACTGCCTGTGCTTCTGCTGTGGGGAGAAAAAAAATCAGATTAATATAACAAAGATGTGGTTTTACAGTTAATTTCTTAGTATTTATTTAGGACTATCTAAATGGAAAAGGGTGATTTTTGACTAAGGAACTCCTCTGTGTATTTATAGCTGTCATACAGGGGTCCTTTTCTTCCAGGTTTATCTGGTGAAATCTTATTTAATAATAAGTGCGGCCCAATTTGGGGCCCCTGCTGAAATCCTGACCTGTGTTAACAGAATGAATAAACGTTTGTTCATGTGCATGACACAGTACACAGCAGTGTTTTCAAACGCTTGGAAACCATACAAAGCAGATCCTTGTGTGTCTTGCTGTTAACCAATAACCCAGCTCTTGCTGCATCCTCCTGAAATAGCCATCAGCTCTTCCTCCTCAGCTGCAAATGGGCCTTATTGAAGTGGGGATGGTGTTTGACTACCTTTGGTTAGTTGATTTTTATGTTCTTCCCCTATAATCAATTCACTAATTTTGTTTTTCAAGATTGAACTGGACTAAAGGCGATTTGCACGTTTTAAGTGAACCAACACAATGAATTTTTGCTCTGAAAGTATATGATTTATTAAAATAAATGTATTACAGTGTCAGTTTTCCTTTCTCAGAGGCTGAGTAAATGAAAGCATGTTTATAGCTGGAGCCCCAGCTGTCTCCATTTTGTTTGTATAAAGGCACAGCTTTTCATGGCTGTATGAAGGGGGTGTCTTGTGACAAAGACTACAACAGTACGGTGGTTCTCAAAGGGCCGATTACATTGATGGGCATCATGTTCAGCTCCGCAACTCCACACGGAGCTGCTCCTTTTTATCTTCTGTTAGGTTTTTCAGCCAGTAATGCACTGTATTTGGTGCTGGAATATGACTATTTTATTTTTGTTATAAAATAATTTTAAATGTGAGAGGTGGGAGAAAGTGCAGTGAACCTGTTCAGACGTTTCATGTCACTGTGCTGGTTTCATACACCTCTTCAAAAGTTGTACTGTTTTGAACTTTAATTCACTTGGGCAAGATGTACAGTAGAACATCAAAGACACTTGCTGGGAAGAGATTATTTTGGGACCAACAGGCGCCGTAGTGCTTGGACAGCCATGGTCTCTGGCTCCAGTGCTGCTGCTGTGGTGTCCAAGATACTCAGTGAGGTGCCAGGTGTATTGCAGTGTGAATCCATCAAACAGGGGACACACCCTGGAACACAGACTGTACAGTTTACTGCTACTGTTTGGACAAACAAAATGTACACAGGTCTGACGTGACATACAAGTAAGCAAACACACTGAGGTGTGTGTGTGTGTGTGTGTGTGTGTGTGTGTGCGCGTGTGTGTGTGGAGTGAGTCTGCCACTTGAAAACACTGCTGCCTGTACTGTGCTCATTTAGAAAGTGGGGAGAGGTTGACGATATGCAGGTTGTGTTCCACAGTTATATCAAGATGTATTGCTGACTAGGTCAATCCCTGTAGGCCATGACAGTGTCACTGAACACCAAGTTGTCTCCATATCTATGACAAATGTTGCTGTATGATTGCCCAGAGAAGCCCTGTCCTTCATTTAGTGTGTCTGCAACTACTGAGGAGCTTATTCCTCCTTTGCAGCTGTGATATTGCGTGTGATTTGTGCATTGGTGTCAAACTAGTGCCCAATTTAACAATGTTAAAAGTAGGTCATAGCAACTGGCTACACAGAGATCCTGTCCAGCTTGTACCCTGACTAGCCTGCTGCCCTGTGCTTCCAGGATACACCAGACCACCATGTCCCTGCAGTTAGGATGAGTGGCTATTGTTGGTGAGCCAATGCAGTGACGGTGTGGGAAGGGAACACAAACGTCCCCTGTTGACTGGGAGTCCACTGTAGTCTGTAAGATCTTTATAAGGGTCCAGATAGCCCTCTTCCCCTTTTACTTTTAGCCCCGTTACATTCCCGCAAGCCCCGTGCTCTTTGGTGCCCTTTTGTTTTGCTAAAAATGGTGTAAAGCCCCTGGGTGCACGTGGCCCTCTGCTTGCCTGGCGCTGACCTGTCTGCCCATCTCACACAGGCTTCAGCTGTGTTTCAGAGGTGTAGCACCACCTAGCATCCCCTCATCGATCCCAGCATGCCAGTGTCGTAGCACTGAGGCAGTTAATACACACAGACAAATAAGCCACTATTTAAAAAAAAAAAAAAAAAAAAAAAAAAAAAACCCAGGATTTGAAAGTCAATGCATGACTTCTGTTTTTTAAGATGAGGTAAAATTTCACCAGGATGCAACAAAGTATTACTTATTACATATATGATTGTGATGTGTAAAAGGTACATGTGCCCTCACTTTGGCAGCCTAAGTAGATTTGTCCAGAAATATGAATATTATATTTGTTGAATACAAGTGTAATATAGAAATAAGGTTTGATTCATGAAATTTTTATTTATTTATTTTTTTTTTTTAACAAGGGGTTGGAACTGTTTCATCTTTTTTAACTGCTTATACTTGTAATTCATTATGTGTATATATGCATAGAATGTGGCGTGTGTGTGTGTGAGGAGGGAAGACGACCAATCAAGTTGCTAAGATTGTCCATTTGCTCCGTCCCGACTGTGTGCCGGCGGCTCAACATACCCAAGATGTAACAACTCGGAGTGCATTTTGTGTGTGTGTGTGTGTGTGTGTGTGTGTTTTGCTCAAAACTCTTCCTTGAGCAACATTTGCAAACTGGGAGTGAAGTGGTACTCTGGGGGACTGGTGTTTGGAGTTCTCTGTGGGCAGCCTGTCCCCGTCAAATTCGACATGGAGGCTTTACCACAGGAAACTGGCTTTCCTGTGGCCACATCTGATGGATCTCTGCTACGTGAGGAATCTGAAATGAAGTGCACTGTAGAATGAAGGGTGTGTGAAGGACAGAAACAAAGGTTGATATGTAGGGAGCTGCATTGGTCTCCTGACACCCCATGCCCCCCCCCCCCCCCCCNACAACCACAGTATGAACCGGCAGGACTGTGTGCTCCCACTCCCACCTCCCCGACACCCCCCACCCCCCCCCCCCCCCACAGTGCCTGGGGGTCCCACTGTTGCTTGCATGCCAGGCAGCTTCAAAGAGGTGTTCTTTGTGCACCCACTGGCCCGTAACCTAGCAACGGACCAGGGCCGACACCGCGCCAGACTCTGTCCTGGTTTGCCCCCCCCCCCACCTCCCTCTGAAGGTCAAAGCAGAGAAAATTTCTCACAGCCGAACAGCACCCAGCTACGACCAGCAGGAGGTGACGGCTCCTTAACAAGCTGTCTGTCCTGAGAACAGGGTACCCCCTGTTTGGGTCCAGAATAGCGCCCCCCAGGAGGCCAGAATAACTACTGTGTTTATTGCCAAGCGAAAGGAAGAACCCTAGTGAGTGTTTTAGCATCAGTGTGTACACTGTTACACATTACTACTGTGGTACTGCCACAAATGGCTGGGTTAACAAGGCTCCTAATACTTAAGATAGTTGGTTATATTTAGAGCATCAGTAATAAGAGGATCAGTAAAGAATTCTTTGATTGCACATATGTAATTTTTCTGTGTGTTTTCACCAATAAAGGAGCATAATATAATAAAAATGCCAAATGTCAAGCCTTTATAATTATTATATTGGAGAAACTTCACAGACTGACTGGACATTTTCACTTTTTCTTTTGAGCATAATGCCATGTTTATACATGACTTTTCAGGTTTCCTCAGTTAGAAAGCAACTCTGGTCAAAAGTCTTTCCTCAAGAGCCTGGTCCTGCATCCATGAAATGTATGAAAGATGTTTGCTGTCGTTGTGTGGTATTGTGCGAATTGCACTGTTGTGTTGGTGAGCTCAATAAGGGCAGATTCCCAGAGGACTGAATATCCTCCAGTTTACAGTATTTCACAAACAGAACTGAAACTCCTCGTACCTCAGTCATCAGGACTCACAGGTGACCAAACACCAGTGTTGCCCATGTCAGTAAGATGGTGGAGCCCCGGGTACGAGGGCCCCAGTTAGATACAGCCCCACCCTGGCTTGGGCTTTGCGAATGGTGCCCACACTGTGATTGTGCTCAGTTGTACCCTGTGATGCTGTATTAGTGTTACTAGTTATTGTGATTTATGTATATTGTATGCATGGACTTGTGTATATATTTTGAACCATCAGACAAATACTGTATTTATAAGACCTGAACTAGAGAATGTACCGTAGGAATATAAAGTTTATATTTTATATAAGTGATAGTTGCATTACAAATGGTAGAGGGGGTATTAAATGATGCGTCCACATGTCTGTCTTTCTCAGAGGGCAGGTGTGTGTGTGTGTGTGTGTGTGTGTGTTGGTACCCTTTGTGGCCTGGTTCCTTGAACCCCCTCCTTTATCTGCTGTCCTGCATTGCTACTGTGTATTTTTGGCAAATGTACTTTGTCTGAACTTGATCCTCCTGGATATGAAGCCTGCTGTGTTATTTACGACTACAGTGCTTGTCCCATGCTTTGGTTACCGTGGTAAAATAAAGTATGATACAAATTTGGACTCCTTTTCCTTTCTGTTTTCTAATGAGTACTTCTCATTGCTTTGGTTTTGTGCAATTTTGTGCAGTACTGAAAACATACAGTATTTTATTCTCAAAGGGAAATCCCTAGACATAAATTCATAGGCCTGGTAACGTTGGGAGGGAACAGTTGAAGCCTTCAAACTGTTTCAGTTAAACCTGTCACTATTATGTTTAAAAAAAAAAAAGAAATTAATTTTTGTATCTCAAGGTTTGCTCAGAAACTTGAATTACTGTTGCTCTGAATTTTGATGCACTTTGAGAGATTTTAAGCACACAGGAGCAGTAAAGTGACATTCTACAGATTTTTATGATGGACAGAGGTAAGTGTGTGTGGGACCTCTATCACTGTGATGGCACAACATATATTTATATTTGTGTTTGAAGTTTGAGTTTCAGCAATGAATGGGCATTCAGATAGGATAGGTGTCGCCATCTTGTGGTGGGTAGCTGAGCTGCATCAATTAATCAAAATTCAAATCCACAAACAGCAGTAGGTCAGTGTGGGTCAGTCTGTACAAACTGGAAGTAAAAGTGAAATTTTGATGGGCTTATTGACTCAAAATGCTTTAAGGCATTTTCTTATGCTGAAGCATTAAGGAATCATTAAACATAAACCTAGATGATAAATGATCCAAACCTTTGAGGAGCACTGCTGCTGGGGTGCCACCCTGCGATGGAAATTGCATTCCTTATCTGCTTGTTAATTTAAACTGAATTCCAAAATTGATTATGAAAACGTGCATTTCCACAGTTTGAGTTAAAAATTTGACTTGTTTTTACCTTTGCGAACGTGAATTCCACACTTTGGAACATTTCATACAGAGGCCATTTGCTAAGGCAACTAAGGTGCACTAGACAGTGGTGCAGCAGGTAGTGTTGCTGCCTTGTGGCACCTGGACTGTCTACATGTCCCTCTGGATCCAGCTCAGTTTGTGTGGAGATTGCATGTCTTCATGTTTTTGTAGCTTTTATGCCACATGTTTCATGTTAATTATTGCCTCTAACTTGTCAGTTGTGTGTGAATGTATGTGGCCTTCTTGAGACTGACTGACTGTGGCATCCTGTCCATGGTGTACCACCTCTAGCCTGGCAGCAAGCAATTAAGGATAGGGTCCAGACCACTGCAGTCGTGACAAGGACAAATGATTAGTGATGGGTGGCTTTTTAACTCAGTCCCCCATCTCAAATGCCTGTTCTGTCTCTCCTGCTGATGTTACAGGACTTTCTGCAGGGAACAGAGTGAAGCAGAAAATCACTAGTGGCTTGTAATGGTCACAGCTATTCAGTGTAGCATGAGAAATCACCAAGGACCAGTGAACCTATCTGCTCCTTTTACTTATATGGCGAATGAGCTCTAAACAGTCAATTACCACAGCAGTTGAGGTGAATATCACAGTTGTTCTTAATCTAGCAGGGGGAGACAACCAGACCTGAGGAATTTCACAGAAACTTAAATTCAACAAACCTCAGTTTTAGCAAAGGATCCAGGTTTGGTTTAAGTCAGATGTCTAAAGCACAGTTTGTGTTGTTTTGGGCACTCACTTTTCTTCACAAAGACACTTCATTTTGTTAAGTAAATAATTTGAGAGTGTTAATCGAAGAATGCACAGTTGTACACCAGGAATGCAACAAGGAATAAACAACCAAAATTTGTTTAACCACAATATGGACCACAATATCCACAAGTTTTTTTTTTTCAACCCAAGTTGTAAATAAATAATGGGAACAAATGATCTCATGTCCTGTACATATTAAATGTATTGCTTGAGGACCAAAATCCTTCGAGAGCTGCTGCTGCCAAACCATAGATGATTTCTGGTACATTTCATCCATCCTCTTCACAGATTGTCCATCAAATGAATCATCAGCCATTACTGTGGGGCCAGAGACCCAATCTGGCTCACGCCGTGTTTGTGTGGAAAAGTTTCCCTGGTGGGTTATTCACACTGCTTTGTGTTCAATATCAAGAAGGAGGGACTAATATGTTACTTAACAATTATGATTATTCATCAGTCCTGCTCACCACAGCTGGCCAGGAATCTGTCCCAATAAACATACATTTTGAATTTTCCTCTCATTCTTTGCTATGTGGTTGTATTTCTGTGATAGGCAGACACTGCTGCTGAGGACAGGAATCAATCTTCTCCATAAACTGGTGTGGTCATAGGACTAGAAGATCACCAAAGCCACCCACAACCTCCAGGACATCCAACTACCACAAGGTTGTTTAGATTGGTGCCTGCAGACCTGTGGTGTGACTGGGAAGTAATGTCATGGATGTAGATTTAATTTTTCTGGCTTCATTTACAAACACTCATTGTTGAGTCCTGGCAACAATCTTTGGGCTGTGCTTGTAGTCCCAGATTTTTTTTAATATGGATCATTTCCTCAGTAAATGGACCATGTTTTTAACTGCCTTATCAAGTGGAGTTGACAGAAGTTCACTTCAAGTTCTGAAACTCTGAAGGGGATGTCATGAGTCATGCTGTTGTTGGAATTTGCAGGAGCATTTAGTTGCATTTTTATGGTAAATTATCAAGCCAAACTCTTCTGGGCTCATGACAAAAACATGGCAGCTGACTTCCACGTGGACACTCTGGTCTACAACTTGTCCTTTAAAGTAGGACACCATGAGATGGTTTGCTTGACTGAGAAGAAGGTGTAAAGAAACACATGAAAGGAGGACACCTCCCCTTCTACAATTTCTGCCAAAGGCCCCCAAAACCAGACATAACATAACCAGAATCTTGAAGATGATACTGTGTAGTGTGTTGTGAGATATGGGTAGAACCTGCAGACGTTATACAGTGAGGAGCTGCAGAATATTGACTTCATACACCCAAGTTAATGAAATATAAAAACTGTCCAGTTTGTTAGAGACTTCCCAAAAGGGCAATGGGAGATGGAGGATCTGAATTATAGAAACACTGAATTGCAGATGGTGGCCAGTAATTCAAGTAGAGATGTCTAAGAGAAAAGTTGCGATGTGATAAGATACATCTGTGATGGATGGGGAAAAGACAAGAAGAACTGAATGTCATCAGCATAGCAGAGAGAAGTGATGATTGAGCCCAGAGAAACACTCCAGGTAGGAAAGAGTAAGGGGCTCAGCAGCACTGAGCCCTGTGGAACACCATTTGAAGAACACAGATGAAAACAAGCAGTTATGCCAAACTACCTACTAAGATTTTTTTTCCCTTTCATGTGCCAGTATACTGCTTGGGTTTGGCAGGTGTCTTCAGATCTTATCATCGTGTCAGTTACAAAGCGGAAGCATATACAGTCCCAGTCAAAAGTCTGAGTACACCTGCTGAAAACTACTTTCTTTATAACTCATATGTTACCTCCAGGTGCTTCCATTAAGTTGTCCTTCACTTTCTTTCTTCACTTTCAAATAGTACTTGCATTATTACGATGTGTATTTTGAGTTATCTTACTACATAACAGTGGACTAGTCAACAGATGTAATCCTAATGGAACAGCACACCTTTGAAGTATGCTGCAATAGTCAAGCTGGTTGAGCTTACCAGTGAGTTGCCAAGGTCAGCAACTCTATGACAGCAAACATACTGTTACGTGCCACCTCGATACTCAACAGTTTGAAACATCATATTTGTCTTAGAAATACTTGGTCTAACCCAAATATTTCATATTTTAACTCATCTGTGTATAAGACCCATTTTCTGTCTTCAGAGATGCGGTTTATGTTTTTGGCCCAGGCAAGTCTGAGCTTAATCTTATCACTAATATTGTACACGGAGTCTCTTATGATTAATCATTTCAGTTTCAATGTTATTTTAAATATATTGTGGAAAAATAACAAAAATGTCTTCAATTTTCAGTTACTGCTGGACAAAGAACTCAGTATCCAGTTTTCCACTGTCAAATATGTCTAATGACTACATTATCCAATTCGGGTGTGTGACAACTTTTCAGGTGGTGTAATGATGACAGCGTTGTCATCATCTTTATAATAATTACAAGTTTTTATTAAGACTTTCTCTTGCCCTATATAAGCTCTTTGCTCACTCCCAGCAATCCTTGGTATTGCTGACGTGTCTTTGCCATCTCCAGGAGACAAATAGTAACTATGGCAAAAATACAAACCAATGAGCACAATCACTCTGCAGCAATAAATAATACCTAAAACATCATATTTGTCATTTTCAACTCAGTATTTTCTGTGTAATTTCAAAGTTTCTCCAGCAAATGAATACAGAGGGAAACTATATTTTTTGAGATACTTTTGTGGGCCAGCAGAAGGTATAGTGGTTAGGGCTGTCAGTTTGCAATCTATAGGCACTTGGTTCAACTCACCACATCTGAACAAGGTGCTTATCCAAAATTAATACATTTAATGATATCATTTAACTAAGTTGAAACAAAATTCAACATAATTGTGAGTATGTAGAGTATTTCTGAACTGTTCTGTAACTGAGAAAATTGCTTCTTTTCAGAGTGCAGTTTCAATATGAGCCACAAGGGGCACCACGGCTCCGTCTTTCATTCTCTAGAAGACACTGGGATATTTTTACTGACAAACCAATAATTTCCAAATTGCAAACAGTAGTTAAGTTATTTTTATGGGAACCCTGATATTTTTAGTATTATATCCATTATTTAAATTTTTGGAAAATGTGAAGTTCTGTACAGTTCCCATAACATTCAGATTATACAGAATGTCAGAAACTATTTTCTTTTACATCTCAGTATTAAAAGAGTTTTTTTTATTCAGTTACCTTTATTTTATACAGTTGGTTAGCAGATTTTGTTATGTAAAATAACTTTAATTACTCAAACCCAGGTCTTAGCCATTCCTGTATGTATTCTTAACAGTTAAATACCTTCCACACAGGCTCTCTTGGGATTAGTGCAGCCAGCCTTATACAGAAAGCACTCAGTTCTTAATCACTTTACAAAGGCCTGTGATTTATAACATATAATTTTTGTACTTCACTAGAATGTATGCTATTTCTTCGTAGCTCATCTCAAAGAAGGTGTTTTTTCCATTCACTTGAGAGCAGATGCACAGCTGCTGCTGCACAGTAGTGGGCAGACAAATGAGTCAGGGCTTCAGATTCCAGGTCACTAAGTGTTACTACACCCCCTGGAAAGATATTTCTTCTGAATTACATTAGTAATGCTGGATTACAGGGAAGATATTAAAGTCTGACCAGTTTTTGTTGCAAGCAAATGAGAACATCTAATAAGAAAAAGTTGTTATTGTGAAATAATGATCTAATAACAGCTAATTAGATTTACCAGCCCGGAGATCATGCTCATTGCAACAATGGTCATCTTAAAACATGTATATGTGAACATATGCCTGTCAGGTTACTACTTACCAAATTTTCTTAAATGCTCTGACCTGCAGTAACATTTTATACATATTGAGACCAGAGGGAACCCTTCCATTGCTCTAGTGTGACCACTTACAGTTCCTGTTTTCTCATTTTACAGTTTTGGAAAATGTCCCAGATCCAGCCGTCTGTGATCGGAGTTGTCCCGGGGTAAACCAGATCGGCTTTTCCCATTATCCCCAGGAAGTTCCAGGTGTGGAGCCACGCCGCAGTCCCACTGGGGTCACTCCTGGCAGCACACACCACTGATCCTTACCATGAGACCCTTCATCACAACCTTGCTCAGCATTGCTGGCAAACACAAATATTGAATTCATATTTCCCTTTTTCCATCTTCCAGTGTCATCTAAACCATTACAAGTAACAAAACAAAGATTAGCAAGTTTTGCTCATATTGCTGAATTGTTCTGAGGAATATAAAATAGGTCATATAGAGGGACACTTTCTCTAAAGAGAACTATATTTCCAGTTATCTTGTTTTAGTACTTATGATGATTTGTCTGTTTAAAGAACTGCAGAAACCAGGTTATATTGCTCACAATTATTAATGCTAGAATATGAACTGCACATTTTAATCCTAAATGTTTTTTTTTTATTTCGTATTTCCAGCAGGATCTATAACTAGGCATTGTAGTTAAGGGTATTTGTTTGTAACCCGAAGATTGCCAGTTAAAGCCCTTAATTACTTTACATTTTTCCATGAAAAATACCCACATATCAAACACTACAAACCCATGGATGAAAATGCAATGTAATGAATTAATCGTATATATCTTGGTTTCAGTTTTCAACAGTCAATATATCAATTCTACCTGTGTCTCTATCTGGCATCACCTGACATCTCTGGGTAAAAAATACCAATTATTTAGTGTTTTTAGAACCAGAGTATGGATGATCAGCATTACTGCACATTGGTAAAGGCTGCTGCTTTACTGGGGTGTTTTATTATAAACAAGCTGCTTCTTAAAAAGGCTTCTTACTAAGGTTTAGGTGGCCAAGTGTCTCTGATAAAATTCTCTATCTGTCCTTCTGTGCTCTTATTGCTACTTGCCAATTGTCTTTTAATTGGTGATTTACTCAGGTCACAATTTCAACAATTATTAAAGCCATGCAACAAAAAGCACAAGCCAACAATATTATATCTGTACTGCTGGAACTCTGGGCTCTCGCTCCTGTTCTCTATCGCTCTCCATAGTTCCAGACCGTGATTTAAATTTGGATTATTTGAAGTTTCCACTGTTAACAGAATTTGCTGCTTCATTATGACGACTGAAGCCTGTAAAAAAACTGCTAAAACACATGGTTTTTGCTGGAAAAGGGTTATGTAACTAATAAATAGTTGCATCTGGTCCTTGAAGTTGTAATGTCTGGATCTCAGAAAATTGTAGAGGTTGAAGAATCTTGTCTTATCTTCAATGATATTCTGAGTGTTTGCAATGCCTTTATGACAGTCTTTGCAATAATTTGCAGGAATGCAACACAAATGTATTAATGTATTAATTCCTGTCACAAAATAAAACTGTGATACTTAAGGGCAAAACTGTATTGTTCTGGTGTCAAAGAGATGCTGTGAGATTTTTACTTTTGTATTCTTTCTCCTTCCCCCCAACTGCAAAGGATGGCAATTTTATCATTCCCTTTAGTTCTTTGTGGTTAATGTGGTGGAATTTGCGCTGAGAATCACATCTGTTACAACTTTTGTTCAGCTGAAAACACAAAACAACTGATGGTAGAGACAAAAATGGAATCATGAACCAATTACAGTTACTAAAGTCAAGGCAGCTCAATTTTAATAGCAAAAACAGTACAGAGAAGGTAGTCATTTTTCATGCTAAAGGTGAAAAGATGGTAAGCTGTCAGAAAGCGCTAAGATTTAAGTCTTGACCTGCTGCTATTTGATCAGGATTCCATTTCCCTTCTGTCAGCAGGCTATCAAACAGCCCTTTATCATGTACAGTGTCCAGTGCTTGATTGATTTGCAGCCCCTATGTGCCCTTGAACGGTCTGGAAGCTTTCTGCCCATGCAAAATTCCATAGGGAGTCCTTGGAACAAACTAACACTTCCTTTTTAAGGGATGTATTTGGGGTGAAAAAAGCAACTAATACATTTTCTTACCTTCGACATATGTTTCGTGGATTGAGGAATCAAGTTTTTAGGGCATTAAATGTTCTCTGGTTGATAGATGCTTAAAATGTCATGTAGATTCACCTTGTTTTAGCCACACTGAAATTTTGATGAGAATTTAGAAACTTAACCTTATTGTCTGGTTGTATATGGACATATGATCCATGTGCACAGTCTTGCATAGCACAGGTAGGTGTTATATAGTCCTGTAGTCGGAGAACTCCTTCAATGGAATCAAAAATGATGAGATTATCATATTTTTGGACACATCATGTGAAAATTGAATTCTTTGCAACAGACATTAATGCTTAGAGAGACTGAAGGGAAAAGAAGGCGACCAGCACCTAAAATTGAGGGGCACAACATTTTCTGTAATGAGAACACAGGCAGAGGTCAGATCATTGTGGACCCACTCTGTCCTGCATGTGAACTGGATTGAACAACAACAGAAACCAGCCTTTAAAACATTTCAACTGTTAAGTGAATCAATTACTGATTAAATTGCCTGTTATTTTTAACGTAGGACTGGAAATACTTTCTTCTTGGTCAATATATGCATCGAATGGTCCTAAACTTCTTTACTGTTGCAGTTCCTCTTGCGCAATAAATGAGCCTTGTGTAAGTAAAGCTATTGTGCAAATGCTTGTATTGTAGGACTTGTACTAATTTCAGTGGTTTAAGGTATTGTAGAATGGTGTGTTTAAAAATAAAAAAAATACAATTTAAATACATTTGCCTCAAAAAGGAACATTATAAGGTAATACCATATCTTTGTATCCTTTCTCATGCCACAATGAAGTTGCTTAACATTTGCGACGTGAGGATATGACTGGGATATTCATTCCTGACTGATTACATTGCCATGCTGCTATTCGGTCATCTTTGACATATTACCCTGCCTTTCCGTTGCTGCCTTTACCACCATTTTCATAAAAAAGAGACCTTTTTTGGAAAGTACCAAGCTACAGGAAATAACATCTTCTCGCAAGGACAGTTTTACAGCAATAAAAATGTTTAATGTCTTGAGCCGGTGTTTGGAAATTTGTGCAAGGAAGGAGGTGTGAATCACCACTTAGGGCTCCAGCCAAGGGGACTAGGGTCAGTGCGTCTAACGTGGTAAGGTCAGTGTGGGAAACAGCATGACTTTTTCTTGTTTGTGCTCAGGGGTCAGGATTGCATTCTCACAGAGCAGCCCCACCAACGGGTGAGACTGGTGGCCTGTGGGAAACAGCCAGAATGCCCATCCCATGAGGGTAATGTAATCTCTGAGATGTCTGGGAGGTTATCTTTTAAAAATGAAACTCCAACAATTAACATAGTGTACACTTATTAAAACTGTGACATAAAGTGTTATGTTTATATACTGAGGTACTTGGAATTTTCTACCTGTTTATACAGCAGAGCAGTTGTACTGAAGCAGTTCAAGGTAAGTACCTTTCTCTCGGGTACCACAGGAGGAGCAGGATTTAAGCCAGAGCTGGGCTAGAGCTCTAAACACTCTGCCAACCGCTGCCTTTGGACAGCAGTCAGAGGTGGTATTAATGGTGCATACATATTGTCTCTGAATTATTGCATTTGGAGGCAGTAAAAACCAGATGAAAAAGCTGTAAAATAATGATCCTTTTATGCCCCAGGACAGTGCATAACAAGGGGTATTTACCTAAATTTATTATACTTTCCCCAGGTACTCACCTTCTGATTGTTGTCTCGAGTTTTACAGACTGACTGACACTTATCAGTTATGAGTCATTTTGTGAGAGTGTGGAAAAAGAACCAACTCTCTTGCAGTTATCTATTGGCAGAGATTGCGTCTAGACCACTATACTGCAGTTTAAATGCATACCAGTTCTAAAATGCTGTTATGTTTCTGCTTCTCTGGTTTCTTCTTACAATTGGTTTGGACATTTTGGTTTTCGTGTCATGTTCGGAACTTTTTTCTAGAAATTCATTATGACTGCTGCATTTTTTAGGGGGAGGAGAACCAGCTCTGCTGATAGGAGTGGAATTTAGGTCCATTTTGTCTCAGTTAAACATGACATGCAGTCTGGGGGTAGAGCAAAAACTAGTTATGAAGTACAACGAAAAGTAGGGTCTTTTCCTCTGGTAATAGAATTCCTTTGTGGTCTCCTGTTGATCTTATTTCCACAGGTATGAATGCACAGTTCAATCTGGGATTTAAAATGAATGACCCTTCATACTCTTGTTTTGGGTCCTTACACAGCTAAGCTGTGTATTTGAAGCATATTATTCTTATTATTCCCTACATAATCCCAAAGCCATTGTGCACATTTATATTTTTCTTCCCTGTTGTGGAGAAGATTGTATGTCATGTAAGAATGCAGTAAGTGGTATTTATGGCTGTATAGATGTTGTTGTCAGTGTTATTCCATTAAATTTGGTGCAGTCTACGCAAGTTGTTTACGCACATCAGATATTAACCAAAATTATTTGTATTCTGGTTATTTTTGGTTTAAAAGCCAAACCTTGTTTCCATAGTGTTAACTGTATTAACTAATATTAAACTGCAACATGGCTGCTCACCTTCTAATTGACGCAAGAAGTCGTTCATCATAAATTATATTCACACAGGCCTTCATGTTTGGTCAACTATTTTCCTGTAAAATGGTCTATGAGGTTCCTGAAGTTCTTTTCAGCCTTATTGATAATTAATTACCGTCACTGAAGACACTTCCAGTAGAAGCAGCTGTAAAATACTGTAAGTGGAGATATCCATAGATAATTTTAATCCTGTTCAGTTGCAGTTTTTGAACTATTATACACATATGAATATGCATTTTCTACACTATTTTATGGCATTCACTATACAGAAATTCAATGCAATGATATTCTAGTAAATACTAACCAGGCCTTGAATCCAGAGTAATATTATTTATACAGCCGTAGGCAGTTTAAGCTTAAACACTGCAGTAATGTAAAATTATGCAGCTCTGTCTTATCAGTTAGAACGATTATATTTTATGATGAGCAAACAGACGTTATTTGTTGTTAAATTAGGATCAGGCTACCGCATCAAATAAATGGCAGTTTCTGAAAAACCTCTCAGTCTCAGAGTGAGTTACACATGGAGTTGACTGATGTGTAACGCTGGTGTTACTTTCCTCCCATGTTTGACAGACTGCCTTCACAGTTATCACTTCTGCATGTTTAGAATGTTTGTCCATCATTAGTCAAGGATGCCACTGCAATGCCATTTCCTTTTTTTAAGTGCTGACAGATTTAAATGGTTCACAGTAGTCCTGTAGTAAAGGGCTGTAGGGGGTATTAGTTTTTTTTTTTCAGGCCTTACTCTTTGCTAGAATTGTAGTTCAGCTATTCTTTTCTGGCTGTAATTAGTCTTTTTTATAAACAGCAGCAAGACCATCACCACTGTGAAAAATACAGTGATTTATCTCCAGTATCATGTTTTCTGTATCAAATCCTGACCCAGTTCTTTTTATATTCTCTATATTCCCGACTCATGTGCCTGCACCCCATATGAGAATAGTGCTGTCCCAAAACAGAAGAGCCATAAATCAGTCATCATGACATCACCATCCAAACCAGACCTTTGGAATCAATAATATAAATGCTACAAATCACATAATAACGCATGATCTCACTAATCATATCTTGGAAAAAGTATTTTTGCTGTTTTAAGTTGGAAACATGCTACAGAAAGGTCCAAACTTCAAATCTCTCTGTGAAAGCGTACCTGCTTGCTGCTTTGTTATATGTTACCTTCTACAATTGATGGAGTTCTTATTTTAATTAGAAATGCAGATAGCCTTGCAAAATTTGACAGTCTTGGCTGCCTTGCAGATTTTAGCCACGTTGCTGCCACCATTATGTTGGTGTGACAGTTCATCTTTAGGGGTGGGTTATCTCTGCTAGAGGCTGCTTACACAGCAAAGAAATCTGGGGCTGAAGGAGCCTTGGAGCATCTCTTTTCCCAGACTGTGTAACGCACTAGGACTAATAGCATCACATATGTTTTCACAGAGGGCAGAAAATCTAATTGAATCAAAGCAGCAGATGGGAATACTCACAGCTGAAGATCGCTCATCAACTGGCTGCTAAAATACACAGTATTCCACCAAATTATGGAAGAAATTTCTTGCAAACACTTATGAGTCATGGTGCATAAAATAACACTGAGCAGGAAAAAACATGCATTCTATTTCACTCCCACAGAGATAGCATGACACAGAGAAAGAAATATAATCGTGAACGTACCAGTCTTGAACATGACTTAACAGTCATACATTATGCTATTTA
The DNA here is from genome assembly GCA_900497675.1 of Arapaima gigas. Classification (NCBI taxonomy): domain Eukaryota; kingdom Metazoa; phylum Chordata; class Actinopteri; order Osteoglossiformes; family Osteoglossidae; genus Arapaima; species Arapaima gigas. Next base: position 446,600 of record UFQX01000443.1, read on the forward strand.
TCTAACAGCTGGCTTTAGCATGAGAGTGATATTTGATTTTTGTAGATGTAACCTGAAGCTAATCTGCATACAGTACCCAGAAATTTTTCAGAATTATTACTGCAGTTATTTTTTTAACAGCAGTTTCCACCTAGTGCAAGGGATTAATGAGATGTATTTTTGTTTCATAAATGAATCTGTCAAAGAGGAGTGGAGGAATAGCTGCAGGAGGCTTCTGAAAAAGCACAGTTAACAGGGGGCCATGAGTATCATTTCTTCTTTCAGCAAGTTAAATGATGATGGCAACTCTGTGAAACACATACCTAACTGACGCCGGGTTTCACTACAGGGATTTTGTAGAAAGGCACATATATAAATAGTACATACAAGTTATTTTTGGACAGATTAGAGCAGCAGGACAAGTTAGAGTAAACCAGCATACATGTAGACCACTGTTGGCTGAATTTTACACCAACTTTATTGTTCATAACAAATGTGCACAATGAATCGCTTATAACACACAAGATTGGGAAGGTTCACCATATACCCTTAAGTACATAGGCCTCTATTACAAGGGAAGTTGGCTGTTTCTTACTTTGGGTTTTATATCATGATTCTACATTAAAGTTCCAGAGACTTGGGGCTGAGACAGAAATTTTTCCAAAGACAAAAATGAGTCAGGATTTGGGGAACATTCACATGAAACATTAAGTGCCATTGTCAGTAGGGCTTAGCTCTTTGTGTTTAATATGTACAAGTACTTTTTAGTATAAAGTTTAGAAAGGCAAGTTGTGTGAGCTGCTTAGAATAAAAGCATCTGTTAAGCAACAAAATAAACTGTAATAATAACCTGCTGTGTAACTTTCTGAGGGCTGAAAAGCTACACAGAGTTCATTTAAATGGAAGTATACTGAGCAAGAAGCATGCTTGCACAGTTGCAGGGTGAGGAGAGCATTCTTAATTAAAACCAGGCAACTGAGTAATATTTCTGTAAGATTGAAGGATGTGTGAAAGATGTATCAGACTAGATATGAGATGGATTCAAAACACTCGCAGCCAGTTTGTCAGAATGTGATCCCTATACACAACCGTTCAAGTTCTTTATTCAGCATGTATTTCTTGTCATAAGCCGGCAGTTGCCACACAGATTCACTTTCCTTCTTCGACTCAGATTGCAGGATTTGTCAGATAAATAGATTTTGTGCTGGAGAAATACACATCCCTATTCAGTTCATATTTTTCATCTTGTTCTCCATAACTAATTGGAATGAAAGAAGATATATTCAGTGTCTCTGTGGACACTTACCCTTCTCTAACCTGAACACATAAAGTAGCTCTTTAAACTCAAAGCGTTTAAGGATATTTTATTTTCTGTAATTTACCACAGTTATGTCAGTTTTCTGTTCACACCCTTTTAAACTGACATGACAGTTTGCTCCATGTGTTGTCTGTTGAGTGTATGAATGTAAGGATGGTAGTAAGTTATCTTCTGTCCAGAAAGCTGGCCAAAGAGTGTGCATGAGTCCACAGGTGGGTGGTGACTGTTGACAGGACCCTGATAACACCCCCTACTTCACTGCCCTGTCAAAAACAGCTGAGCTCTGATCTCACATTGGGGCCCAAGATGACAATGTGCTCCAGAAACCAGAAAGATGATTTTTGAAAGGACTTTTCTTTTTGTGTTTTCAAACAGTTCTGTGAACTGTGTAAAATGCGTGTCAGTGAACCATAGGGAAAAAACTGATCATGTTAATTTTATTTAAGTTAATATGTCCATTAGGTAATAAAATGGTGTAGCAGGTCATTGTGGTACCTCACAGCTCCCAGGCTCTGGGTTTGAACATGGGTCTGAATCCTACTCAGTTTGCATGAAGTTTGCTTGTTTTCCCTGTGTTGATGTGGTTTTCTTCCAGGTGCTCCAGTTTCATGATGGACTACTGTTCTGGTCTCTTGTACCCTTCCATACCCTATGCTTCTAGGATAGACTCTGGATCACTGTGCTGCTACACTGGACACGTGTTTGTTCATGATAAATGAATAAATGTTGAGTGAGTTTTAACCATTTTACATCTTAATAAAGTAACTCATTTTAGAAGTTCCTTGGCTACACTTATAAAAGGCTTTCAGCAGCAGTGACTGGAGCGTTGGAGGCCTGTTGCTAGGAATGTAATTATCAGGAGAGGGGTTCTGAGCCTGTTTTTTTTACCACTCCTTGTGCCTTTGCTGTTGGCTCAGAGATGGAAACTGCTCTCTCAGGGTTTGATAAGAATTTCTTTGATTCCTTTTTAATCACTGCCACCTGGAAAGCATTTATTCTCAAAGTCTGATTACAGAAGCATCTTCTCTGTAAAACATTTGCTGACTGTTATCGTCTACAATATGAAGTAATCATGACTGACCATAATTGTACCTATGTGGCAAAAATGTTGTAACGGTTGTGCAGTATAAAAGTTTGGGCACAGTTTGAGTGTTCTTCTATTTATTACTCTTGTAACATTACTTACTACGCACATTATTTTGTTATTACTCGTATTATTAAAGTGTTGGGACTCCATCAGTAGTTTTCTGCCTTGTTCTGACAAAATGTGGTTAAAGCATGGTATACTAATATCTACATAACCAGGATGGTGACACATTTAGAATTGAGAGCCAGCTGAAGTGGTTAGATATTTCCTTCCCTTGAACTTTTTTATTGTATAGTAGACCTGCTAAGTCCCCCACATACCCTTTTCATCCATATTTTTGCTCTCTTTTCAGATTTCTTCCAGGAAGCCCCAAATGCTTTTATTATCGTCTCCATCTGCCCTTCTGGGAATGGTTAGTTACTTTTGTTCCAGAAATCTTAATTGCCACCAGCTATGAAGTTCTCAGTATAAACATCAACAAATCAAGCATTTTTTAAATGTGTGTTACCATGTGATTTTCAAGTCAGTCCTGTATTTACTGTTACTGATCAGTTACTCCTTATATAGTTGTTATAAAATAAAGACCCCAGAAAAAAGCAGAAAACAGAAAGGATCACTATACATTAATAGGTCACTGATGGGTTTGGATCCTCACTTTTATTTATTTCTCCTGGAGCTGCCAAAGTTATGAGCCAGAGCTGTGTTTTGTGGATTAAACAGTACAAAATAAGAATGGAATGATCAATGACAATGGAAAGGTTTCCAGAAGCAATTTCACAGGCTGAGCAGCGTTGCATGTGCCAAATGAAAAGCCATCCAAGACACAGGCTAAGGAAACCATTGTACAGTCCATCAAGGCCACGTTCTTCCATTTGCCTGCCCCTGGCTCATCTGGAAGGGTTGAGAACTAAAAAAGAGCCACCAGGAACTGCAATGCCAGCTATTGTTTTATTCTCCTCTTAAGAAACCTATGTACTTTAGAGTTATTTCTGATCTATAGGTAGCACTAGTCAATGTGAGTGTTTTCCCCTTCTTTTGTTACTATGGGGACACCTGCTATAACTACTTTTTGCTTAGCTTTCTGTTCTTTGGGTTTTAACATTCACTGCCTTACTTAAGGAACCAAGTCTTGGTCCTTCTGTGAGTTAAATCAGTCATGTCTTGCATTGTTTTAACTTTTGTGGATTCTTTTTCGTTTCCAGTAGTTCTCAGTAGCAATTCGTGGCAAAGTTTCTTTCTTTCTTTCTATTTAGACTATATTAGATTATATTTGAACTGTATGCTAAATAGGCTTGGGATGGGTTCATTTCAGCCAGATGCTTTTAGCCTTTCAGCAGCAACCTGGGTTAAAACCATTTCTGTTTTAGTTTGGCTCTGTGTACCCATCTTTGATCCCAGGTAAGAGAATTTTTGATGTGACTTGTTTTTTTCCTTCAGCTGCTATCCCTGCAGTACTGCCCAGGTGCAGTGTTAAGCCTCTTTCCCTACTAGATTGGTGACATAAATGGATGTTGGGTGACAAATAGTTCCATAGTGACAGCTGGCACTTCTGGATTATTGGCCCGTGATGGTTTTAGAGCTAAACATGATAGCAACAGGCAGCTTCTTAGAGGCAGCCTTATGGTCAAAAGAAAGATTTAGTTTATCAGTTTCATGACACTCGAATGGTAGTATAACATGAAAAAATGCATATATTGGAAAAAAGCAATATATGGTTTACAGACATTAACAATACAAAAAACATGTCTACCGCCTAAAATTAATTAAGGGAGAAATTGCCTGTTTTTCCACTCTCATTCTAGCTGATTTGCAATCATATTCAACCATAGAAAACATGAAATTGTTACCTTCCTGGTCCTGGTGTCGCTCTGCTGAAGATCACAGTAAGATCACATTGAAGTTTAGAATACTGTACATTACAAGGTGATATAGTCAAAGTGTAATCCATTAAGATACAATTTATAAACTGGCTTTTATATCAAACCCAGTGATCAATTTTGTTTTTACGTGAATAAATAACTACAAACACAATCAGAAGTACTAAGTTCAGCATCCTCAGTCTATGGTTGACCCTGTCCCAGTCAAGCAGGCTGATTCAGGACATATGAAATGGTGTTGCCAATGCCAGACTCTACCTGTGGCTTGTCATCTTCTAGCATATCTAATATAGGACTGAAAGCATTGGGATTCATTCATCAGTCATAGCCACACAGTAATATGCAATATACCCAAACATTTCCACTATTTAAAATTTCAGATACTCTTTCACACCTGTTTTATGAAAAATGCAAACTTTCCTGTTTATCACCAGACTTTGCAAGGTTCAGGGGATCCATCTTTTGTTGGTAAAGTAGGGACACTGACAGGCTGTACTAATTTGTTGGGGCATTCTGATCTCAAGGCAGGGGGCATTAAGTTGAAGGGTATGGAGACTGGAAAGGGGGGGGTCAAATCAAGACTTTCTTGTGGTTTTAAGAACTAATGAAATGAAAAGACAAAGGCAATTATGTTTATTCACTTGTTTTGTTTATTCAATTTTCAATCTCCTGTTGTCTGTGAGTTCATCAGGTATGAAATTTCAGTTGGATTTATTAAAGTTATCTTCTAAACTGATGTTGTCATGTGATGTTTTTCAAAGCTTTCACATACTGTAAACTAAAAGCAAATGGCACTGTATGACTGCTGTATTTGTTGCTGACTTGTGCTGTGGTTCTTGAAGAGACCCCCCCATTTTTTGTTACTGTACTCTGTGGCTACTGAGTGCTCAGAAGCAAACGTTCTGGCAGCTGCAGTGTTTGGACTTCTATAAAGTGGAATCATGCTGCTCTCCTAGTTTGGCTTGGTTACTGTCATTCCAGTGTCTGGAACCTCCTCAGAATGATCAGGGACCAACGATGCCCCTGAGGTGTTTCTTTCAGAAAGTGTAGTTAATGAACAGATACCATCCATTGAGGCAACTGAATCATGTTACTTCTCCAGATGCATGTCTGAATGAAGTGGGCAGGTTTTATAAAGGGTTTAATGAGACACTGTGATGAGTTTAAGTGGTCAAGTCCATAAACAGATAAGATCATCAGGATTTTTCAGTGGATCAGAAATGGAAAAACAAAAATGCCTTGGGTTTAAATGAAATACCTCCCCAAGTACAGCCAAAGTGTCTCATTAGTAAAGGTTTCATTTTAGAAGCACTTGGTTTTAAATTATTGAATTGCCAAGGATTACTTAGGTTGGAATCCATTCCTTGAAGACATGTGGATTATGTTTTCTCATCTGTTGCTACAAAACAGTATTAAACAGTTGGGACTGAGCACTACACAAGTGTACAATGAAGCTGCCTACTAGGCAAATATATTAAAGTGAGGTTTAGGAGTGATGTATTAGTATGGCTAGAGAAATACTTATAATGAAGATACTTGTTAGAGTTTCAGGAAAGAACAGTTTCTCTAAAAACACTGCTTTGCATTAAAGTTTTAAGCAGATTGTGGAATGTTTTATATTAAGCTTTTCTGAAACTTTATTGTTGTTATTTCATGTTATTACTAAGGTATAGCGTCTATATAAAGTTTTTTTATTGGATATAAGGTTCAGGTTATGTGCTTTGCTCAAGGGTACTATAAAAGGACTGGGTCTATGACTTCATGTGTCAGTTTGCAGAACCATGACTTTATAACACCACCTATGCTTTTAATGAGCTCTCATAGTATATTTATGAATAAAATATCTGTATTTTTCACACATAATATTTGTTCATTGCACAGTAAAACCATAATAAAGGGTTGTTTGGAATGACTCACATTTAGCCTTAATAAGTCACTTAATTATGAAACAAAAAACAGCACAGACACTTTACATGGAGAAATAGGACACTTGGACTTTTGCAGGCTGTGCTGGGGTAAATAGAGTCTTTTTCAAAATTAATGTTTTCAAACTTGTTGTGAATCTTCAAATAGCCTGAAAATTTCCATTTGTCCAACCACAAAATGCAGCATTTTTGAGATTTATAGCATGTATTATTTCACTTAGTTTTATATCTGGTCCTAATTAAACTGAAATATGTGTCTGAAGTAATTTTGCAGTATACAGTATGAATCATTGTGTATATGGTATATGAGATGGTATCAGCAATATTACTGTAAAGTGAACATGGTCTTCTGAGAAGCTCTGAAATATCAGGTAATTGTGCTGGTGATTTAAACTTCTGCTGTCAAGGCACATTTCTTTGCTATTTCAACTGTATTGTGTTGTCTTTGATACATAACAATTATAGCATTTTGTGATGTGGTAGAATCGTACGAGCAGGAACTGGGGATTTTTCTTCACACTAGACTAGAAGGGTGGAAGAAAAGTAGTTATTTCTCTGAACACATGTATGAGTACTGCAGCCAGATTTGGGAGTGACTCATCCTAATATTATCAAAATATTATAATTTAATGAATTGTTATTATTAGTTGGAACCATATGGCACATTTTCTATGTGAGAAAATAGCAGTCTTAGACAGGGAGTGTTACAGCTGTGTCCAAGGTTTTGCTTTTTATTTCAAGTGTTTGCAGAGGTGGGGGAGATTGCTCACATCACAAGACGTCAAAACTTTTGTACATATCCAGATATTAAGATCGTTCCAAATTAAAATCACATAGCATTTTATTGGCAAGGAAAACACGTTTTAAAGTGGAATTTTTCCTTCAGTGAAGAAAACATGTTATAAATGCGATCAAAAGTTCAGTGTACCTAACATAAAGTTCCATGTATGAATAACTATTTCCATATTTTATTTTTCCCCAGAGTAGGCCTGGTACGTAATAGAATTGCATGAGATGAGTCTCCGCTTCACTCACTGGGAAAAGGGAGTTATATTTGGTCGTCACCAAGCCAACGCTCCTGGCCCATGTGATCTCATGGTTTCAATTGTATTCTCCTTTCTCTCAAGCCCTGTCAGACTCACCCTCTGTACTTTTGCCTAGTGATCGCCACCATTCTAGGTTCACTAGTCTAAAATAAAAAACTTAAACAAATTTTCACATATTGTCAAAGCAAGAAGACCCATCTTCCAAGAAAAGAAAAAATATATTGAAAAAGTATATGCAAGTTTAACATTTTGCTTGTTTTATCATTGCATACATCATCTAATTCCATAGCAGAAGGAGCAGGTGGTGTAATGGTTAGAGCTATTGGCTTGCACTGGAATGATCTTGGCTTGAGTGCTCGCTGAACAAGGCATTTACCCTGAATTGATCAATTTAAAATCACTCTGCTGTATAAATTCACAAATAATTGTAAGTAGCTTTCTACATAAACCTGACATTTTAAGGTGCTTTCGAGTGTCAGCAGAAAAAATACATTTGTCTACATCTATGTTTTATTCTATTCTTAAAAAGTCTATGTACTAAGCATACATTTGTCTATACATTCCCAAGTTCAAATCTGAGAACTGAACTTTTTCAATGTAAAATACAATATTAATATTAGCAATTTTAAATATTTAAAATATTTTACATGTGCAATTTTATATCTGTTCTGTAAGATTATGGTATGCTACCTTTTAATGGTCAGATTTAGAAATGTTTCCATGTGGAATTTTGGAATTCCTTCATTGCAATTGTTTCTGTTTCCTTTGGTACAGTGTAAGATGTTCCAGAGGAAGTGGCAATGATGTGTACATCTGCTGTAGGGACATCACATCTTCCTCTGGGAGTTCATCAGGTGTTTTTTATGCTCATGCAGACATTCTCAGGTCCCTATCTGTGACTTGCTGTGCAGGTCTCCAACCGGTCAGGAAGTGACCTAGAACCTCAGACTCAGAGTACAGAAGGAGTTGTCTGGCAAAAGGGCTGTGCTCCCCAGGGTTCCATGAGAAGGGCTACACAGTATATGTTTTTTGATGTGTGTTTGGAGGAGTTATTGTACCGTCACTCACCACTGCCACATCAGGCACTTCAGCACCTGGCTCCGTGCCTCAGCTCAGCCTGCGCTGCTGCCAAGAGCTCAGTTTCCTTGCTTGGAGGTGGACATTTGGCTCTTTTTAGGGGCTTCCAGTGTTCAACATCTGTCTTCTTTCTTAACCTCATGTGTGTTCTGTCTCCAAGACAATGAACTTAGTTTATCTCCTTAGTTTTGCCACAAGTAGTATGTTGTCCCATTTCTGAGAAATACTGACCCTTTTATAGGTGTCACTCTGATACAGCGCAATGGATTCCCAATAATGGATTTATTGTTCCCAATAAAAAGTCCCTCTTTGCACAAGGTAAAACTTCTTAAAAAGAACTATTCTTCTTTTTTTACAGTACCCCCCACCTGTGTGCAACATTTAGCAAAATTTATGTCTGTCACATTCAACCTTTTTGTTTTGTGTTTTTTCAGTATCCTACCATGAATTCAACAAATGCTCACATCTGCTGCAATGTGTAAGGTGCTGTTCTGTGGTGCTACTGAATGGGGGTTCACAAAGCAAACTCCATATTCAAGGTTGTGGTTAGACAAATCCTTAATGTCCCTACAGCCTTGGAGGCTCATAATCCTTGACTGACCACATTAAGCCTACTTCCAGTATAAATCAAATCCTATAAAGCAAAGTTCTGCAGAGTTCTGACCATAAGGAGGCTCAAATGCTTCCAGAATAGCTGGGATTTAATATGTAACATGTTTGAACATATACCTGAGCACTCAATCTGTGAGAGAGGGTTTACCCATTGAAACAGCACTGTGCACTGTGAAGGATTTCTAAAAATTGTGTTTCTGGATATTCAGCTCTATGCAGATCTTTATGTGGAAGAAATTAGCACCTGCAACTAATTCAGAAAGGGTCCAGGCAGTGCTGGCCCAGTCTTCTGTTTGTCTTGTACAATAATGACTCTTATCCTGGTACCTGGCAGAAATGAAGTAGCCATGTTGTAATTTGCTACTTACTGACTAAGCCTCAAGAAATTAACAAATTTTTCACTTTTATGCTTTTTTCATGGTCACTTGTCATCCCAAAGAACATGGAAAACCAGGTGTTTTGTTTTCAATGAAAAAAAATTCTTGGCATCAAATTTAAAAAAAAAAAACCTTTACCTGAAGTACCTTTTTAAGCCATTTTACAACGATGAATTTGTGTGAGCACTGATACACAAAGACTTTTGATTTTTTAGTTGTCTCTTTTTGAACAGCTTTTTCTCAAATTTATCTAAATGTATATAGAATATCAAACATTGTTCATTCTCAGATTACACTGCAACTTTTTTGAGTTTTTATTTTGTCAAATTTTTATTTTTAAGTCAAATTAACTTGAGTTTTTATGGTTTGAAAGGAAAATTAACAAACTATATTATTCCTTAATTATTTCATTATTTTAAAATAAAAATGTGGATAGTTTTTTTTAGCATTTTAAATGTTACTGCAATGCAGTTTTTGTCTTGTCTTTTGCAAGGTTATGGCCATGCAGAGTCTAACCTGGTTGTTCTAGAATGTTGCCATATTAGTGTCATTTGTTTGCCATTACTGTGAGTTTTTAAAGTAGGTATGTTCATTGCAACAGGTCAGAAACACAGCCTCTTTCACAGACCGCTTGCTTTAGACGTGCTGGATTTACATTTAGTTTGGCCAGATGGTTTATTCCCATCAGACATAGTGCTATGACATCATACTAACTATGTTTCTCTTCTGCTCTTTTACTACCAAACATTTATAATAAAACTGATGAAGCAGCCTTTCCCAGCTAGGAATTTAGTAGGTCCACCCATTTTCCCTGAGCTACTGGTGGATAACACACACTGCATTCCCAAGTAAACATAACATTGTTGTTCTATTCTCTCTCTCTCTCTCTCTCTCTCTCTATATATATATATATATATACATATATATATATATATATATATATTTATATATTTATTAATTTAAAAACTATACTTATGTGAAGTAACACTGTAATTAAGTGAGGTGTGTGACCTTATACGGTTTATAAAAATTTTTCTCCCCAACAAATTATTTAACATAACACGAGTCCAAATAACAGGATTTCCTTGCACCCTGATAAACATTCACTTCAACATCAGAAAGAGAGAGGGTGGACATCAGATACAAAAACATGTAGTTACATTTATCCAGAATTACATTGGCTGAGCTTGACCTTTTCCATAAAGATCACACTAAACCCAGTTTTTAAAAAAACAGTGCAGTGTAGTGAATGACAGTCATAGACATGCAGTTCCAGATGAAATTCATTAATTTTCCTGTCACATGAGTGTTGTGGGTCTTGCTTGGTGTCTGGCTGTTGGGTACTCCACCCTGTGTATCCCCCCCCTGTTTTTGAACATTGCCCACATGAGTTTTAGACCCCAATGGGAATCAGTTAACAGTATTTGGCTGCCAGTCATTTGTTGTAGTGCCAGCCAGTTCCATCCCATGAGACACTCTTCGAAGACAGTGCTTGCTGGCATCTTGTCCTTCACTCAAAGTGAAGTGAATGAAAACACACTGAAACTGGGTTGCCCCAATCATAAAATGCCTCCAGGTCTGGCTCTTACCTTTGATGAAATGCTTTGGGAGGAATTACAGAAATTACAGTTGTTCATTTGAAATCAACTCTTTAGTTTTCCTTCTTCAGTTTTTTTGCTTTCTCTTTTCAAAGATATCTGTTCAACATCACCAATTCCTTGACAGTGGAGGCATTATGACAGCAGGAGAGACAAAATTAGAGGTGCTGTCAAGGTCCTTATCTGGTCTGCATGCCCTATATCTTGACCCTTTTCCAAGAGAGAACCAATGGAACACTTTCATTTTGAGTGGGCACTACACTGAATGATGGAAGAGACTCAGTGGGGATCGGGTACGTTGGGTCCTGTTGGGTACTTTGTGTGAGATTGTGGACTATCCAGTTTCAAACAGAACGCAATCCAAGCTCAAAATTTTGTACTTGTGAACCTCGTCTGAATTTAAAAGTAAAGGAACTATTCTTAGGTTTATAGATGCTCTTTGGCCCAGCTGTCCTTTGGGGAACAATATCAACTTAATTTCAACCTTGGCTTTTCTGCACAGTAGTAATGATTTTAGTTTTCAGCAGTAACAACTGTTGTATTATGAATATTAAGTTATATTGTAAGCATTCTATGAATATTTCACTTAAAAGGAGTCAAACTTATAAAGCAGTACATAGTTTATTATGTTTAGTCCTCATATTACCTTGTATTTAGAGGCTTTGGCCATGTACTGTCATGAAAGAAAAGCACATGAAGTTCCCTTTTAATCCTGGTGTTTGATGGTTCACTTTGACCACTGCTGAGCTCTGGTTTGTGTCTGTGTGCACCGCTGAGCTATGTTTGCTCATCTGTCTGTCTCCTACATACAGTGATAGCAGGGAAACCTTTTAAGACTCCAGCACATCGGATGGAAATATGAAACAAGTACTAAAGGCCAACATTCCTGACTTTGTTATAAACTAGATATCGAAATGAATTGTTTTACTTACTGCTTTGACCTTCCCAAAACCTCAGGATTGGGCCTCATTATATGGGCTATGTCATACATTTACATTTGTGTTTAAATTTATTCATTTAGTGAGGGTGGCTTGGAGGTTAAGACCATGCAGAAATGCAAACACCTTTCAGTAAAATAACAGATGTAATAAAAACACACAGCTGTTGCATATGCAGAGAGTTCAATGCAGCCTCACTCGACATAATGTATTAAAGGGTATTGGTCATAAACAATGGGGAATATTAGAAAGCAGCTTAGCTTGATCCATATTCCCCATTCACAAAATGCCTGTTTAACATACCAAGTCACAGAGCTGTAATTAATAAGTGACATAAGGCTGTATGTAAGATTATGTGTAAAGGCCTGAAGTAGATGCATAAGAATGACACATGCAATATTAAATTATACATATTGAAAGTCATTTTGAGAAACCCATTCATGGAAATAGTTGTTTTTTTTTTTACAGGGACCTAAATGTCCGTTTGAACAACTTAGTTTTTATCATTAAATCTTAAAATGTTAAAATAGGACCTGCAGATTTAGATTTAGCATTCTTAGTATGTTTGCCTGTTTGAAGGCAGCATTGCAGCTATCTTCAGAAAGATGGATTTGTATAATCTGCTCTGCTCTCTCTTACAGCCTGCTGGGTTGGGCCCTGCAAAGAATCTACTTTGAATTATTTTCTGGCTTAAGCAACCCATCATGTTTCTCCAAGTCTCTCAGGCTTTTCTGCATTCATTGGTCAGCTTGTTAGTAGTATACTTTGTTCAGCCTTTAGTTTACTCAGGCACACCAAAGCAATAACGAAGTTTTCTCAAACGCCAGATGTGACCAGCTGCAATCCAGAGATGGATTCAGCATAGACTTCATGCACTTTCGGACAGAGAGAAAGTTCTAGCAAATTCTGGTGTCTACAATCTACCATAGATCCTTTTCAGGATCAAAACTTTACTAGTCTCTCTTTTGTATGGCCATCCAAAAAAATCTGCATTATCTTTAGCTTGTAATGGTACATTGAAAAGCTGGATCCAGCACGCTTTTAGCTCTCCACCACCGACATCTTCTTCAGTGTTTAATGCACAATATCTCAGGCACCTTTGTTGAACCCCAGAAGTTGCATTATCATTTCTGTAAAGTAAACCTAAACAAATCACAGACAATGCGGTCGAGACTCGTTAAATTTCTTGTGCTGATTTGTTCTATACATTATATATATTCCACAGCAAGTGAAATACGAGACAGGAATATGATTACTTGAATTTTCTAAGACACTGAGTCACTGCCTTGTAATACTGGCTGCTTTGGCTTCTGATACATGCATTTTTTTTCTGGTGGGCTGTTGCATGGTCAAAGTTCCAGCCTTATTTCTTTATTGGGAAATCTCCAAAGTCCAACCCAGGAGGTTTTCATGACTGGTCACAAGAAAGCAATGTGGACTAATTCAAGATGGTAGGTTACAGCTTTAGTCATTTCTCATTCCCACCGTCACTGTTCTGCCTCATATTTGTTTGTTTAGAACAACAAAGGCTGCCATGGAGACATGAGACTTTTTCACTTTTAAAAAGCTAATGCTAATGCTCATAAGTATTTAGTATTTTATAGTAGCCTGGCTCTATTTTTGTTTAGGAAACTTTGAGATCAGGCAAGAGAAACTGAGTTCTGATCAAGTAGGAGAACTGCAAAGATGCACATCACACTGTGAATGTCAAAAGGATTGATTATTCTTGCTTAAAAAACATCAGTCATCTTGGCCAGACCTGACTGCATTAGTTGCTTCTGGTTGCTGTATTCACTCACTGCCATATGCAATAATATTAGTCCCAAAGTTTGGATTTAATTATGTTGCTTTTATACAAAGGAAGTTTGCTAACAACCACGTAGACTGAGACGTATCGTTCTTCGTGCATCTTAGAAACTTTTCTTTGTTTGCGTTGAACTGTTGTTTTATCGTGTTTCTGAGGTACTTCATTACTTGTGGTACTGTCTGAGTGTTTTATTAAAGAAAAAAACAATTTCATTATAAGTCTGTTATAATTATTGTATAATCAATTTATCAGCTATGTAACTTTGTTAAATAATAATATGGGCCTTCACTCTTGTGTTTTTACTTTTCAAATGTATTTAATCAAGCTTTCAACATAATATGACTTTACTTGTGCTATTAAGCTGCATATAATGAGTTGCCCATTCATACTCCTCAGTAACTTTTAAGGGAGTAAGTTAGACCACATGCATCACCACTTAGGGGTACAACAGTAAAAGCTGGAATTCAAACCTTGGAGTTCTGAATCTCAAAGCAGCAGCTCTAACCACTACACCATCTATCTACCCCTTCTGACTTTCTGCGGGGAGCATAAGCACCAGGGGCTCCAGAAAGCAAAGGACACTTCCTCAATTGTAAGGAGAAGCACAGCATTGCTCACCAAGACTTTTTGCAGAAGCAGAACTCTGTCACTGGAACACTGCTGGTTTTCCCAAGACACACACTCAACAGTTTAAAAGGTACAGGGTTTAAACTCATGAGAGCTTGCATCCATTGCAACGTAAGTCCAATGTTTCAACCACTCAGCCAATCAGGTTACAGATAGTTAAGGGCTTTCTGTTGGAAAGCAAGAACACTAAAGAATAATGGGTTTAGAATTGGAGTTTCTGCACATTTGTGTCATTCATAACATTGATTGAGCTGCACTGTCTGTCACTGACTGACCAATGATGACATCTAATCGGTCCTCATTGATAACAGTGCTGTTGGTCTACAGGGCTGAGTTTTGGTGGCCCGGCGTGAAGTCATGAGCTAAGCTTTTTCATATGGAAAAATAAAATGATAATATAAAAACGGAACTGGCCTGTATCCCTTTATGCTAAAGAACGAGCTGTTAACACAACACCTGAAAGAGGTTCCACACAGGGAATTAAATGCCCTCTGAGGAAAGTTTAAATCAATATGCCTATTTGGTGCTGGGCTGTAGGCTGCAGCAACAATTATCATCAACTGTAGATATGATCTAGCAGTAAACTGGACAGCCTACCTGAGACACAAACACTGCAGATAACTGTAGCTTTAGTTTCCCCTTGGATCCTTGAGTAATAACTTCTATCCTCATACATTGTCAGGAAATAGGACGCAGTGGTTTTGAACTATTCTAAGCAACCGAGGTTGGCGGTGTAGACGATCAATGTAAAAAAAACTGAGATTTACAGTTCTTTTGTTACAGAAGGGGGCCTTTACATCCAAAGTGTCACCACATTAAATAAAAACGATTGAGCATTCTGGTTTTCTTAATGATCATTGATGTAGTATCACCAGAATTAACATTACCCTGAGAATAACTGTAACATTTTTATAACTAATAAACATGTCTGCATCAGCTATATTAACATAGTTTTTTCCTCGCAGCATCCAGACCCTCTTGACGTGGGGAAAACTGGGCCCCACACACATGTCTTATTTCCCTCATCTGGGACATTCTACCAGCTCTGTTGCACAGTATTCTGCAATGAAGCAAAAGGAGGAGTTTAGTGCAGATCTCCCAAAGTCAGTACCTCTTGCATTAAAAAGGACTTGCTTGTACAAATCTGGAAAGGTCTGGAAAAGATGAAGAGATCATAATTATGGTTGTAAACCCAAGTCAAAAATTCAAGTTAAGTTGAAATACTAAATTACAAAAGCTGATAGTATAAAAAACTTGTTTTGTAAGGGCATATTCAGAGGTGATAGATGGTGACTCTGCTGAATGTGCAGTTAGAACAGTTTTACCACATCTCAATCTTCATAGACATATGTTTCTGGTTGATTGGTCATTCGTGTGTGTGTGTGTGTGTGTGTGTGTGTGTGTGTGTGTGTGTGTGTGTGTTTGTGTGAGTGTGTGTGCGAGAGAGAGAGAGAGCACCTAGAAACAGTTTCGTAGGCTAGTGGCCACTGCACCGGGATAGGCTGTGCAGTGCTGTGACCCTACTTAGGACAAATGGTTAATAAAAACGTATGGATGTTGAAATCAAGTTTAAGCAACTTTTAAAAATATTTTTAAGATTTTGAGAAAAATGTTACTTTTACAGTGTTGCGTTTCTATTGATAAAGATATCTATGCTAGTACTAGAAGTCTGCAGATTTCATCTCCATGATTAAGCTGTCTTTGTTCACATATTTTTAATTTGGTTACTAGCTGAGCATTTGAACCAGGGTCTATTTTTAATTTTGCCTGAAGAAAAAATATATTACAGCTATATCAAAGTTCAGCCATGAATAACAGGAAAAGGAACAATAGAGAATAACCTGAATCTTTGTAATGCCCTCAATTCTGAAGCTTGTTGAAATAATTCCAGTAAGATTTTCACTATGGAAAGTAAAAAAAAACATACAGAAAAAATACCGACACTGATACTGCACTGGCAACACAGCAATTCAAAGCTAGGTTAATGCTGGGTCAGTTAAGTTCGCCTTGCCTTTCTTTCTGTCATTCATAAAAGAGTTAGAGAACAATGTACACCATCTGTAGTCTTTTAGCACATATTATCATGACATGCCACACATATCACACTTTTTTACCATACTGTATGTGGAAGTACATTCGTTTCACAACACAACCTCACATTCTACATACTCATGTCCCACAGTCCAGTGCGACGGACATACAGGAAGTTTGTTCAAAGCCGTTTTCCATGATGACCCACAGTATGTCCAGTCCTGTTGAGTTCCCTCACTGCAGTGCACCTTCCCAGCCAAGTCTCCAAAGCATTAACACCGTGGTGAAGCCCATTCCATCACAAACAATACGACTATTTTTCCCTGAAACCACAACAGACTGCTCTGGATGGTAGGGCAGCCAATGGTACTTGGACCACTAGAGGTTTATTTTCTTCTCCTACTATTGCAGTTGGGAGTTTGTTTTCCTCTCTTCAGCTGCCAGATGCCTCATCCCAAAAGTTATCAGTATCTATTACTTTAGGGATGGAAAGGAACTGATTTGTAGCTTTACGCTTCTTCCCATTGTGACATTGCTTGGAACTGTGTTCATTGCTCTGTGTATGGTGTGCAGAATGGTTTATAAAAAATTTAAAAAATGAAATTTGATTTGATTTGAATTTATATACTACTACTACTATTCATCCTGAGAAAGTACATTTTATGTGAAGCAATACATTTGTAGCTCACCATTTGAATCAAATGTGTGGCTGTACGTAATGAAAACTTTGGGTTTGTTGCAGTTATATTCCATTATCTGCCATTATTTTCAGTGTAAGTTAATATGTTAGCTTGTGCGCGCTGACTCCCCTCGGGAACAAGAGGGTGTGTAATGCTGGAGAGAAGGAGTGTGTGTGTGTGTGTGTGTGTGTGTGGGCGCGCAGGAGTGTGTCCACCGCAACAGAATGAGAAAGAGGGTCGGGTTTCACAGTGTGAACGTTTACTCTGTGAGGTACTGAAGCTGTCTTTGTCCCACTGGCACATTCGGAGGAGAAGCAGGAGAAGGAGCAGGACGATCAGGAGGAGGAGCAGGGGGCGCAGACGACACGGACAGCCGGTGTGTTTCTGCAAAGCGCCTCGTTCTCTCTCGGCTCCAGGATGGCGCCCAGGTACGACTCTTCGTCATTTTAATATTCTTAATAACTCAGTCGCTAAGTTTTCCAAAATTCATCCGAGGTTTTTCAATCCGCAGTGTTATGCTGTGGTCTGTTAGTTTGTTGATCGCCCTGAGCTCCTGTCGCCTCTCTTCTGCCGTCCAGGTTCTGGAAGGTGAGTCCTGAAACCCTCGTTCCTCCGCACATTCTAACACACTTTGGTTCAGTTTAGCTGTTTTTGGACTTATTGTCACTTTGGGTTGCTTCAGCTAACTTTGCCACACTGTGGGTCATGTTGGTGCACTTTAGACATCCGTGGCACACCTTAGATCACCTTGATTTTGTACATTTTAGTAACCGCAAGGTAACTGATGCGTTTGCGTGGGGCGGTTACCTGCATCCGTGTGTGCGCAAGATGCCCGCTTTGTACAGTTTAAACCGCAACAAAAACGCTGCCCTTACTGATGCCTGTGCGACCTATAAAAGCTGCACGAGCGATTTGCACGGCAGGTATTTTCAATCTGTGATTTAAGGTGTATAAGTTGTGATGAAGGACTTGAAAGACATCAGCTTTTAGTTAAAGGTGGGTCTGTATCTGTTTGTGTGCAGCACTGAGATTCACACCCAAACTGTGCTGCTTTTATGTTTACTCAGCTCGGTCAGTAGGTGGCATAGTGGTTAGGGTTGATGCCTTAACATGTGAAGCTTCCTGGTTTGAATCTCTGTCTCTAGATGCTTGAACTGATTTGATAGAATGCAAACACTCCTCTAAAATAGTAAGTTACTAGAAAGTTTTTTGTAAGTTAGCTTGGAACAAGAATAAGATAAATAAGGGTTAGCAATAAGTGACTGCTGCTGCATTAATTAGGAAGTTAGAGATGTAAAATTTCTGTCCTCCTTCCCCTCCCTCATACCACCCCAACTCATTTCCCGGTGTTTCTGAGGAGGGGCAAAACAGCTTGTAGCAATAGCAGCATCAGGATATATACACAGATACTGGGTGAAATAGGCTTGTGTGGAGCCACTGTATTAGACATGATTATACAGTGTCCGAAGTGTGCAGACCATGTATCCCTCTGTGCTTTTTAAAGGAACCTCCATTCAAGGATCAGTTCTCACAACATGACTCTTTTCGCCAAGTACATTCGTACCTTTCACTATATTAGGTCAAGAATGCAAACTAAGCATTTATGACTCATTGGCACTTGAAAGAAATCTGCAGTCGGATGATTCACCGAATTTTAAAACAAGGACAGCAGTGTTTGCTACACAGACAGTGCAAATGACAGGAAAAGAATACAGTTGCAGACTCTGAAATATTGTGGAAAGTTAAAAAAACAAATGCAGTTGCCATAGATACTACAGTGCTTGTAGGGGCATTGAGCTGAAATGTAGAAGGAATCAGTTGTATAAATTTTCTAGTCAGTCATGGCACTCTGTTTAATTGAATTTGGGTAATTGGGTTATTATTATTATTATTATTATTATTATTATTGATGTTTATTTAATTAATAATATGATGTAATATACTGACATATTCATTGAGTAATTAAAAAGTCAGATATTTTTATGTGTAATAGATTCTGTGAATCAATCAGTCCGATGAGCTACACCCCATACCCCCCACTACAATCTGGACACTTACAGATTATCAGTGCTGGCATTTCACTGGTGGTATCTGTGAGCGCTGATCCCATCTCAAGGGGAAATTACCAATGTTTTGGCAATATTTTAACGTTGATGGCTAAAGCAGGACACTTTTAAAGGTGATACCCAGTTCCTCTCACCGCATCACACCCCTGGCTCCTTCTATTTCCTTAGTCACGCTGTAGCTGTACACATCTTCAGAGTAATTACTTTGCCAGAAATCTTGTTTTTTTGAGATCGTTTTAATATGCAACTAGAAAAGTAAATTCAGCCCACACTGGTTACAAACAAAGCATGTTTTATGTACAACAGACATATTTATTCAAATGAAGGATGCTTTGGAAAAACCATTAAAGTTGTTTGAATGCAAAATAGCAGAAAAGAAATGAAACCATTCCGCAGCTTACACCAGACTTTTTTATTTTTTCATAGCATTAGACATTTTTATGAAGGACTGATTCAGTGGAGTGTTAAGTTGTGGTTCTATAGGTGTTCTTCCCTGGTGTCTTCACCATGGTGTCGCACCCAGTGGTCAATAACTGTGTGAAGCAGCATCCTACCAGTCAACAGAGACATGAGGTGTAACCATCACCATTCTCCCTGTCATATGGTAGCACTCCATGCCCCCGTACACAACATACTGACAGACATCCAAGCTGGAAGCTGAGGACAGAAGTCACTGTTTGTTACTGATGGGGTCCTTGGTTTTGTGGAGTTCATCAGTGGAGTTTAGAGGTGGTCTCCTTATGGCTGTTTTCCTGCCATCTGGTACCTCTGCCTTTACTAACCTCTTAAAGTTCACATGAGTCACTGCTGCTGGTGTTTATCCAAGCATTATGCATTTTCCACCCACACAAAAGGCCTTTAGGCCTAGTTGGGCTATAGGTCTTAATGGCTTGTCCCACTGCTTGGTGATTGATGAGACATGATTATAAAGCTTAATGCTGTCTAGAAGGGCAAGAAATTTGGCTTTCATTAATTCCCCCCCTCCCTTTTCAAGTTTCTGTACTACTTTCTTCTAGGAGATGATTTACATTACACAAAAAGTTCTCTATTATTTCTCTCTCCAGCTTCTGTCTGCTTGGTCAGTGTCTGAACTGGAACAGCACCAGGCAAAATACAGTACTTCAGTGAAAACTATTGACTTGTCTGTGTCTAAATTCCTGCTCCTTTTACAAAAATACATGTTTTGCGACTGGAGAACATTTTTACGTTCAAATTCTGGAAAATCATTAAAGAGAAGATGCAGATCCATTAAAGGAAGAGCTTAAGTGTCACTATTTTATCCAAACATGACCTGTATAAATTGAAGCAGTTGGACCTGCGTTTGACAGCCATTCCTCAGTGCCAGAACTGAGGTCTGTGTATGTGACGGATTCCACGATGGGTAAGCTGAATGTCAGCCAACGTCTGTTGGGTGCCCACTGGTCTTGTCATGCTTGGCTGGCTTTTTGGTGTCAAGCAGGCCTTTATAACCCAGACTGCTTTTCAAATGCTTGCTTCCATGAGGGCTTTTTGCTTTTGCTTTTGCTATACCTCCTACAGACCATGATGTTGTTTTTATTCTCCAACAGCGCTGCTCTATTAAATCAGTCTAAGGGTTAGTCCAAGAGAAGGTCCTGTGGCACTGTAAAAATGTAGACTATCGTGTGCTGTAAATGGGACTGGGCCTGGCATATTCGCAACAACTGCTTGGCCTGGCTTCATTTACGTTTTTCATGTGCCTTTGTCGGCTGTTTTTCTGTGGTGTTATACATAATATCCTATAAACCACACAGCTGGCTCATACAGTGGTAGCAGTAGTGTTTGTGCAAGGAGAAGCAAAGCTGCCCTGAAGAGTGATGAATACAGGAACACAGTTAGATAATATGTATAAATGTAGTACAATTCTCAGTTTCTTTCCAGCAGAGCAATCTCAGTAGAAATATCTAATCATACACTGGGGTAAAACATACTCTCCCACCCCATGAAGGAGTGCTGGCAAAAGTTCATATTTTTGCAGGCAGCGTACAGTGCGGGTGTGAATTGCTTTAGTATTATGAAGTGAGGATGATAATAACAGGAAGGCAGCTGAAATGGTTCCATGGTGATTATGACTCCCTGCAGCTAGTAAATCAACAAACTTTAGCATCTGGTAAGTTTTCAGTTTAAACCGCTTATCTGTGGAAGCCCTTTCCCTAAAACAGTTATCATTCCCAAACTACTTTAATTATGAATTGCTTGTACTTCTAACAAAGCTTAAACCTTCAAAGAGGAAGTGTTCAACTTGCCTTTTTGTACTTTGATCTGGTTTTATTTTTCTACTTGTAAGCCATTTATTTAATGCTCCAGTGATAATTGCAGGTTCAATTGTGACTCTGAATCAAGAGGAAAAAATAGCTATTTGCAATTCAGAAAAAGTGTCCAGTACATAAAAACCTAAAATGACCTACAAATAAATTGAAAAAATAAATATTTTCACCCCATTAAGGGTGTGACCTGGCTCCAGTGACTGAAAATGGAAAGGGTGAAAACACATCATGTCCATGACTGGAAACTGAGCATCACAATGGAAAACAGTGGTGAAACAACGTAGGTGTCTGTATTATAAGGTCATTGCATGATCGGCATGAAAATATACAGACTGTACTTGACTTACAACCGGGAGAGGGACTAACGTTTAGATCATAAATTGCATCAGTGGTAAGTCAGATTGTACTTATGACAGAATGATTATTTCTAAGAATGTGGTCCATCATACGGTAACATCTTTTGAAACATTTGTGGAGTTTTTCGCCTATTTTGTTTTATTTCTGGCCACAATATAGTACATTATCCATACCACTATTAAATAATTCAGTACTGTATTCTTCCTCAAAGTTTTTTAAAAGTAAATGTGCTCATAATATTTTTTAAGTACTTCAGTATTCTGTGCCATTCAGCACCAAGATGTAGTAAGTGCAAGTGACGGGTTCTCTTATGATTGCTCCACAGAGCTTGTTGATGGTCTCTTATTGGTCAGTGATGCGACTGGTGTAGGGGTGGATGCTATGGGGTATACAGCAGGAAAATGTTTACTGCTCGTTGTCATGTCTGTACACAGTGTCTGTTGCTGTTTTCTGATGCTGTCATGCTGGGTTATGATATACTGCATTATAGCATGGGAGATGACATAGGTGCTCGTGTGGGATTTTTGGTGTGAGTTCAGTTCTTTGAGATGTACAGCAAAGGGAAGATGTTCCAAATTTAACCCACCGCATCTATATCTTTGTGTGATATAACACTGATAAGAACAAACATGAGAAGCTGGTTGCTGGCTGTGTGTGGGGGCTGCCATTGTGTCATAGCACATAAAATTTTCATGAGAAAAATGATCATTTTTGTCTACAGTGTAAGCTATAAGCACTCAATCGTGTTATTGTATATGTTTTCATACTGCTTTCAGCAGACGTTACCATTATGCTGTGATATCGTGCGTGTGTTGTTCAGGTACTGTACATTGTACATAACAAGATGTTCATATATATGTGTTTTAAATAAATATAAGATGCTCATTCGCTCATTTTTTTCACAGTTTTTGTCCATTTCATTTTTGAAAATTATTATTGCTATTATTTTTATTTATTATTATTGACCATTGTAAGTACGAGTCTGTCACATGTTGAGTACATCGTAAGTTGAGGACAGTCTGTATAAACATTTACAGAATAACAAACGTTATTCTGTAAATAATGTTTGATGACATATGATGATTTGCATTTCCTTTGTAGCTGTCTCATGAAGTTGGTTTACTTTTTTGTGGCAGCAGCAACGGCCCTTTCCGCCCTCAGAGGAACATATTACACTGGTAAAATATAACAGGGACCTCAGTGACACAACAGCTCCTTTGTACTAACAGAGTTATGAAGCGTGTAAGGAGCCCAGCAAAATCTACCTTTTGATCACTGATGTGTATCCGTGTCCCCAATTTGAAAAGCCTCTGGTCAAAGAGCAGGAGCTACTCTGGAGACAAGCACCATCCAAGTATGTGCACGCTCTCTGGGGTTCTCCAGCTGTGAGGTCACTGGGACCAAACTGTGGAATCCAGGCTCGCAGATGCGGGAGGGTTATTGCACTGCCAAGCCTTGCTCTTGTTCCTATGGCCCAGAGCCAGAGTGCCTTTTTACAACCTTAACATCCTTCTTTACTCAGTGGAAAGAGCTACTCCAGACTCACAGTTGTTGAGCAGCAGTGGACCACCTTGGGTTTCGTGTAAGATGGGGATGTTGCTGGCCACCTCGTCACGTTAACAATTCATAGATTCAAAGCTCATTCTGGAGGTCCACATCCTCTGTTTAGTACGTCAACAAACATGGCCGTCTTTCAAGTTAGAGTCACCCAGCACTTTTTTCTGCAACAACATATAGTACAACATTAAGCTTCTTTCTTCTTATTTACTCCTTTATACAGCAGAACTGCTTTTCCCAGAGTAATTCTGGGGAAATACATTGCACAGGCATTCAACAGGAGGTATTTGAACCTGGGTTATTCAAATCCTAAAGGCGTGGCACTAACCACAGAACCACTTACTGTCCCTTAGCTGGAAGAGAAGTAAACAAAACAACCTTACAATGTTTGTTTTGCTGAAAACTTAACTTGATGGTAAAAGAGACACATTTTTCTGTTCTGTAGTAGAGTTTACGTTGATAGCTGTGGGTCACAGTGAGGGAGCATTAAAGGGCGGGAGGCTGCTTGAGGCCCATGACCTCCTCTGTCCCAAGAACTATGTTGTGTTTCAGTGTTATGATTTGGTAATCTGCTCTCAATTAGGGTCACATGTTCCCTGCAGCCAGCGTCCCCTGTATCTGCTAATCGGTCTGTGTACAGTGGGCTCAAGCCCTGTCACTGTTTTGCTGTCTGCTTATTTATTGCCCACTGTGTGGCCCTGCCTCATCTTTAATAGCTTGTTTAATCTATTGTGGCAGCATGTCCCTACTGAGGCAAACAAGGACACATTCCTTACATTTCTCTGCAGTCAGAGCGAATTGTTACCATGGTTTGCAGAGAAAGGATTGTCAATGCTGGCATATTATGGAATGACTTCAGTCTTCAAAGGCGCATTTTGAAACACCGAATGTTTTTCAAAGGGGACATGTAAATGAAACAAGGTCTGGCAGTAAACGCAGCCATCAACACCTGCATCTTCAAGTGACTGCGTTTACTGCCTACACATACATGTTGTTCTGGCCTCGCAGCATCCATATGATCATTTGCGTCTACATGTATTCATTTAGCTGACACATTTGCCAAAGGTGAAGATTGTCGTTTATTGATATGTTGGCCAAGAAATCAACCAAATCCTCTCGATGGAGTTTAGGCTCCTTTAGAGTCATTCATTATCTTGGCCAACAGTCAAACAGGCAGTGGGTTGATTTTTGACTGCGAATTAGTGCCAAGTTTTCACCCTTAGGGCCCTGTTTTCTCTCATTTATTTTGGGTTAGGGTTAATGGATA
The DNA here is from genome assembly GCA_900497675.1 of Arapaima gigas. NCBI lineage: Eukaryota > Metazoa > Chordata > Actinopteri > Osteoglossiformes > Osteoglossidae > Arapaima > Arapaima gigas. Next base: position 471,111 of record UFQX01000443.1, read on the forward strand.
TGTTTCTGCAAAGTGACATGATTGGCCTGTTTGAAAAAATAAGAAAAAGCTTTACATCATGTGACGTTCTCAGTGTTTTGGAGGATCCTTTTGAATATCAGAAGTGGTATGGAAATTAATGCTGTTATCCCATTTTGTGGAAGCAAAAATTAAAGTCATACCCAAATGTTGCATGAAGTCATCCTTACTTAATACTGTGCCTCAAGCGAACAGCTGTAAATGATGTAAAACCAGTTGAATGAACTGGGAAATTTTCATACATTCAGTCATTTAGAATTAGCATGCAATGTTATCCTTTTTATTGCCTACACAATAAAACTTTTTTGGCTGTTTTCAGTGCTTCTTTGTCTTTCATCTGTTGCACATAAATCTGACCTTATCATGCAGAAAATGTCTATCCAACACACAGAGTGTGTACCGCACTCTACTTCTGCCTTAGGGGTGAATTGTAGTGAATGTTTTGCTCAGTGAAAGATGGTCAACTTTCTTCTCTAAGCTATGTCACTGGTTCAACTAAAGCTGTGGTCTCCTGGAAACTTAGAGGTGTTAGGTGCCGCACTGTGGAGTTTTAGAGTAACAAACCACTGACAATATAATGCAATTTAATCCATACAGACTAACTATTATGCACCTTTTACAACAAGAAAGAAATTACATCTTTTGAGTACTTAAGTCATAATAATGGTATTTAGTCATTGTTTTATTAAACACAGTATAATGGTTGCTAATATGCCTGTGATTTACCGGCTATGAGTTTCCATTATAGAAAAATATGAGGTTGTCCCCAGATGTTAAGTGGAATAGCAGCTGTTTGATTTCCTTGTGTAGTTCAGCTGCTCAGCTGTGTGTGAGTTGTAAAGAACAGAGCCTACTTTTTAGGTGAGAGCACCACAACAATTTTTGTGGAAAGTCAACAGGAGGTGCCTAGCTGCAAAAGCACATCTCCTAAATTTGTTGATGCTAAAGCCAAAGAGTGTGGATGACAAGCTGAGTCTGTCCTATGTTGGGTCCCTGAGGGTCCTGGCCCCTCCAGACATAGCACCCAGCCAGTGTGCAGAGCAGCTGAGTCAGACCTGCTGTCCCTGTAGAGTCAGTACAAGTTTTCCTTATTGGAAACATATGTGAGGAGAAGCTGCCTCTTGCAGGTCAATGTCAGTTATATGTCCAGATTGGCTGTCTCTGGGACAGAGTAACACTTAGTTTGCCATTAATTGCTTTATTATTTCCAGAAAATGTGTTTCCAGGCTTCAGAGGAATTCATTTTCACAATCATTAAGCTTAGGTGGATGTTCTGGAGGAAATGAGTGGATGATAAACAAGTTTTTTACAGTGTATAATGATGTTGACTGCAGGACTTCCATTGTATCATTACATCTGAACTGCGTTTGTAGGTACCTGGGGATTATAGCAGATGAGACATATTTCTTTTTTTTGTCTGGCCAGGCAGGATGACTTGAAGATATATCCTGTCCAAAGGTAATTTAAATAGTTATAAAGGTTGAGTGGGCTGTCAAGATGTATTGATTCCATTAAGAAAATAGTTGTTTATAACAAACATGATTATTCATATATTAGCTGTGAAAACAGGACAGTACAGTCACTCAGGAGACTGAGCAAGTGCCTGACAGCACCTGGGTTGTATGGTTGTATGGTTGGACATACAATTGATCACTGTTCAGTTTGTGTGGCATTTGCAAAGTTCATACAGATTTCTTCCAGGTGCTCTCGTTTCTTCCTACATTCCAAAGACGTGTTTCAGGGTAATTACTGTGTGTGAATAGATCAACATATGTAAGTTCTTTGTGATATTCTGACATTCAGTGAAGGGTTTACTATGTCTGTCCTAGCCTCTGTGCTTCTAAGGCTGCAGACTACGACAACCCTGCATGGGACAAGTTAGCTAGTGAGTGACCTAGCAATTCACCTAGTGATAGTGAGTGATGATCTGAAGATTTTTAATTTTTTTAATTTAGCTGTAGATACACTTGAAAATCAGAGCACTACACTGAAAGAAAATATTTCGGAAGGAAAAAGAAAATACATTTAACATGAGGCAGGATCATGCATAGAATGAGGACAAAGTAAGAATATATGTAATAGTAAAAGTGTCATCTATAAAAAATAAATTTGAGAAATAAGTTTGACTGACGGTACTGAGTCACTGCTATATACTTCAAGTGAAGAACAAACTCAAACTAGCAATATACTGGTAAAATGATGAAAGATAAATTATGTTATGAGCAAGGTTACAGAGTACAGTAAATCTACCTTAAGTGACCTTGAATGATACTGCTTTAGTGTGCAATGCTTTTTGTCTTGGCCAGTTTCAGTTCACACAGAGTCCTTGGAGCTTATTCAAGAGCCATTCTCTGGAACTAGGAGAATAAACATTTGAAACCAGGGAGGTGGCACATTAAGATGACTAGATGTGAAAGTTGGTGGGTGTTATGGTAACCAATAGCATGCTCCAGAGGGACTGTTGAAAGATGAGGTCTCATCCCTTTGCTTGTTCAATGTGCAAAATTTATTGTACTATATACTATATATGGCCCATCTATTCTTGTCTGTTATTTTATCCATAACTGGGACAGCCACACAAGTACAAATGTTGATTTAGTTGCTACAAATGGCCAATAAAAAAACTAGGGAAAGTTTTTTTCGTGAGCCTTGTGAAAAGATGGTGAGTTTGAGCTTCTTGTAAGGTAGAGCAAACGATAACTCAGTAAGAAGGTCAGTTAGCAAGCCAGTGGGCTCGAGCAGTCACAGAACAAGACTGATGGTCTGCTGCCCTCTTAGTCACTGCTGCCTCTAAGTTGTGTGGACTTGTTTGTTTGACTTTCTAACTGTCGAGCAACTGATTGGTATGCTGAGAGCATCATGAGGTTTATTGTTGAATGTGTTGTCATTATATAATCATTGCGCTAGTCTTTACATTGATTTAATAATTTTATCATGTTAGGGTTAGAAAATTACGAACTTATGGCCAGTCATAGTCTTCGTTTAGTCAAGTTTTCTCTTCTGCACTTTGACTTGATTTATACCAATGCAATGTAGGATTTGGCGTTCTGTTAGTTTTCCATAGCATGATGCAATCCCCATGCTTTCACTGTAACTGATGTCATTCGAGAACTGCTGCCTTCAATCATCATTGAGTCTCCTGGATCCATTTCTGCTTAAGTCCTCTTAGGGGTTATTTGAAAGAGCCAATGAGAAGAGCGGTCCTCCTGCCACGTCGACTTTTTAAAAGAATTCATTTCCCGTCTAATCTGAAACCTGAAGAGGGGAGGTTAAGTGTGAGTGTGGGAGACTCTGTGTCCTGTGAGATGTATAATGTAAAAGTAAGGACACTGCTCTTTTTCACTTTTCCTGCTGCACTCTCCAAGGTCTTTCCAAGAGTAGGAATGCTTTAGATTGATAGTGAGTTCAGGACAGTGTTATCCCCATATGGGCCCTGTCAAAAATATGACAAAGTTAAGAAGTTCTTAGCTTCTTGGTGTCCTCTCTTGTCAGTCTGCAACGTATCTATGTCTGTATCTGTGTGCAGCCATTAAAGCCTTAAAACTATTATGAAGTTAATGAAATTGAAATCTGTAATCTGTACAAGGAAGAAATTTTGCAATCTTGATGTTCACATTTCAGTGAGCAAATTTCACATTTCAAGTGTATTTTTTAAAAAATTGTCTACTTTTATACAGGACTGTGCAAAAGTCTAGGGCATGCAACTTCAATGTCTGTTGAGAAGTACAGGTAGATTCTTATCTACCATCAGGGAGGTTTCTGGTTGGTCCCAAATTCATTCTGCAGCCTGAAAATGACCTCAAACACCCAATCTCAGTCATACAGAACTATCTTGAGCAAAAAGAAGGAATCCTGCAACAGATGTTATGGTCCCCACAGAGCCCTGATCTCAGCATAATCAAGTCAGTCTGGGAGGGACATGCAGAGACAGTCAAAGTCTGCAGAAGAACTGTGGCCAGTTCCTCAAAATGTTTGGAAGAACCTACCAACCTCTACCTTAAACTGCATGCAAGTTTGCATAAGAGAACTGATGCTGTTTTAAAGGCAAAGGGTGGTCACACCAAATATTGATTTGATTGAGGTTTTTTTTTGTCTACTGCACTTTTTAGAAGGTTTATTGATTAATAAGTATTCATGGCATTATTGTTGGAACCATCCTCACTTTATACCATTTTTCAGGTGCCTAAGACTTTTGCACAGTACTGCACTTACTGCTTTGTGCTACATAATCTTCATACTATTGGTGAGTTGTTACCACTATAAAGAAACTTTATTTTTAACAAGGGGGACCTGTAAAATGGCTGGTTGTATTGTCTTCAGTGATCAATATATGTCTTGGAGTGGGGGATTTCAGGTTCTATTTCTCCAGAATAAGATTGGAAAAGTCCCTGCTTTTCTTCCAATCCTTTAGCATGTCCCAAGACAAAATGCACCACTCCCTGAGCCTACACTGAGATCAGTGAGGAACACAACACAAAACAGGACCTCTGTGGATCATGCACGTCATACTACTTATTAAAGGAAAGTTATACTGGGATTAGAATCAGCACAAACGGCAGACCTGCATCATCCAGATGTGTGCAATTTCAACAATTTGTTGCTTAAGCTTGCAAGTATCTACCAGGATCGGAAATCTGGACTGAGGCATCTACAAATCAAGCAAAATGTTACATTCTCAAGGTGGACATGTCAGAATATGTGTGCTTTTGCTTGTGTGTGTGTTCCAGGAATGGGTTTGTAAAAGTATACATTTTTTCTAGTATGTTGGTAATCTACAAAAGCCAGTAAATTTCAAACTATTTTACGATTGTCTGAGGCTGAGTTGGTTAATGGATCCCAAAGAAAACCATGAGAAACCTCACCCAAAGTCCAGGAATGTACATTCCAGTCAGCAAAGCCAACACTGGATGTGCATAAAATATATAACATATTGATAGTATACCTTACTTGTATTTCAGGGCTGATTTGATGATTATAGAGTGAGTTTTAATATATTTTTTTAAATCTTTCAAATTAAGACAGTTCATCAGTCTTGTGTGAAGCCATTTGATAGATGCAAATCTGTATAATAGCCATGCAAGCTGGAACAATGTGTGTATCTTTTACCTACAACAAGCCTGTATTAAATGGCACCTAATGGAAAGCTGTCTGTCCTCAGTGCTGGTGACACAGGCCGTGTGCCTGAGCTCTCACTGAAGGCCAACATGCAGCAGCTGAAGAACATAAGGAAAGGAAATGAATGGCTTCATCACTTGTCAATTGGCATCAACATTTATTTTTTCTGATGGTAGGAATTGCAGCAGGTTGGATGAAGCTGCTGCCCAGCTGTTTTAAGCTTTCTAGGACACATCTTCCAATGGGCGTTTTGTGTGATTACACCCGTCCTCTTGAGAAATCTCTGACTGATGCCAAGAATGAGGGTTCAGCCCGCTGCAGCAGGCCAAGAGGACACCCAAGCAAAGGGGGTCCTGCAAATAACACAATAGGTTAACAAGTCACAGGCATTCCTTTTTTGCACTTTTGTTAAAAAATGTGCCAATGGGCTGCTTTAGGACACGTTCATTGAACAAAAAGAGAACCTGAGCCTTCTGCCTCAAATCCAGGAAAAATTATTCCTGAATCTTAAAACAATAAATTATTTTTTTAAGTTCTGTTCTGTAACATGGCTGAGGACCTTATTAGCTTGAGACCAACAACACTGTGCTCATGGAGGGACTATTCCATGTAGGGTCCTTGAACTATGGTTCCACTTCTTCACTGAGTTCTCCCTTTTCCATCCTGGTATAGAGGATACTGAATTGGTGGATGAGAGATTTCACACTTGCTCATCAAGAACATTTTAGAGGCAAAGGTTACATTTTAGAGCCAAACTGGGAACAAAAACTCCAATTAGAGGGGCCTTGTTGCTTCCAGTAAACTTTGTTTTAAAACTGACCCACAGCTGGTTAAACACAGAGGTTTGGAGTCAGAATGAGTTGTCATGTCTGTGTTAGTCTCGTGGCTCAAAATACTAGTCTGTTATATCACATTTGTAAAGAAAATATGTAGTGTGATGCATAGCAGTGTGAGGATGTAAATTTGTGCATGAATACATAATTGTTATATTTGTTTCAGTTTAGGAATATAGATTGTTGAGATGCTTCTTTAAATCTAGATCAACTGATGGACTACAATGATCACTGCCTTTCTCCATGGTCAGCTGTTGAATTGAACAGTTTTTTCTTGAATATGCCTCCTTTCAGCATTCTTAAAAGACAGATTATCCATTTTATATACCGTTATGTTTTGAATCCATCCCATTGTCCAGATTACTGTTTGCTCCTATATTTACTATGACTCCTGTTACCTTATTTGTACTTCAGGGCTGATTTTGGACCCTATGGCAGTGTTTTGTAATTCCTTGTCATATATTTTTAGTCTAAATCTATGGTCCCAGTCTGTTTAGAGGACAATGTGAGGATTGTTTTAAGAACTGGTTTTATTGTATCTTCAAGGAACACAACTCTCCCATATTAAACAATGTTACTCCTTTCAGGTGAAGTAAAAAATAATAATTTGAAGAATAAATTCTGGACCTAAAATCTCGGAAAAAGAGGTTATTTCATCCTTGTATGTAAATAAAAAGGATTTGGATAGATTTTTTGTATGAAATATTTACCAATTGAGTAATTGCATATACTATTGAGCTAACTTGCAGTCTCATTTTATTAAGTGCACTCTGCATGTTCCAACAACTGTCTGTTATATCCCCTAATAAAAGGATAATGTAATGATGAAATTCTCAGTCAATCTAAGACTTCAGTGTATTAGCAACACAGTAGGAAAATCACCAAAATGGCAGCTCTCCTTTTCAGACTGCATATTCCCACAAGGCTGCGAGAACCAGAGGCACTCCTGTTTGACTGACTAGGTCAGTGTCAAGCAACAGCACATGTATTACTGATTCTTCAGCATATCTGAGTACATGTAGAGGAGTGAAATCAAGATGGTCTCCAACCACTTTAAATCCAGTATGGACTCTGACATCAAGCAAAACATGTCATAAGGATTAAATTAAGTCAACAAGTGGATTCTTATAAACATGCAGTAATGGCTTCATTCTGTTAACTGTGGGAATTTAAAATTGTGTGTTTGCAGTTCTTTAATTTTATGCAAGACCATGTAGCTTTTTGTCAGGCCTACCACAGAAGGATGGCTGTTACATCCTTATTAAGACTCAGTCCACAGGTTCAAAATGCTGCAGAATGAGAGAGCACACAGAAGGTGCAGGAGGAGATCTGAACTTCACACCTAATTGTTCTCTTATTAGTGAAGCAGACTGCATACATGAGGTTACAGCCTCCTTCAAGGTGGCTAGCAGAGCATCAGTAGCACTCCAGGAAAAAGCCATGTAGTCTGTTATCAGTGAATGTTGAAAAAAGCACAGATATGCACTCATGTAAGAAGACCTCTGCTCTCTGTACAGGAAATGCTTTTGCAAAGATTAGATTATAGTGAGGGAAAAGTGCACTATAACAGAGTGGACTTTTCTCCATGTTTGTGTGGACTTCCTTAAGGCTTGCCACTACCTTCCGCCATCCAAAATAGCACAGATCTGGTGACCCATGAATGACAGTGAGTTCAACTCTGGCTTGTGCTGGACTGACATCCTATCCAGGTTATCTGTCTTCATGTCCTGAGCTACCAGTGACTGGAAGAGTTTGTTAGCTCTGTCAAACTCCTACATTTGTGTGAACTGCACACTTAGGGTGGATTACAGCAAAAGAAGTACAGCTGAAAAACAGCTGGCACAGGTTTCTCAAATGACATGTAGATAGATGTCCTAAGACTTTAGAAATGTGTTGGACATTTCTCAAGTAGCTCTGGCCCTGTTTCATAGTTTGCTTTTACGTCTGGCAGATAAGCCTCAGATAATTTAGTTTCCCAATCTTCATTGTATGTAGATGTGATGCACAACTGTGGAACTTTGTTTTATAAATTGCTCAAGGGATGTTTAGCGTGTGTCATTGCTTTTGATAACTTTGTCTAGCCCTTGCTGGACAGACACCCATTGAAGTATTAGAATAATTCCACTGACTCAGGAGAAATATTGGTGTAGAGATGAAGGTCTGGGAGTGAGGGGGTGGAAAAGTATTTAAGGGGAATAGAAGAAAAGTGACCCTTAGGGTCAGATGATGCTAATGTGGCAAGGTTGTGGAGGCTTATTAAAAATGTTGATCCATGTGTCAGCACTTCTTCAAGATGGCATCACTGGAGCTGGTTGTCACTATTTGTACGGTTTCCAGCACACAGCTGATCCACGGCCGTGGTCCAGCTGAAATCGTGGCAGCTACAGACCTGCTTGTTTAACACACAGTGATATTTTTCACCGTGGTGATGCTCATGACATTAAGCCCCCTTTACGGTTTCAGAGCTAATTTTTGTGCCATCATTTAGGCTCAAGTATGAGGATTAATGAGTAAATCTTTTGTGTTTTAACAACAATATGGTGTGATGTTTCATCTGCATGATAAGACATCATACAGCAGAAGCAGTTTCTCTTTATTTTAGTAAAGATATGTGCCTGGAGTAACTACTGTTTACATTACAAGATCTACTTCAGAAGCTGTCTGTCCTTCACCATCACTTTCTACTACATTTATTGTCTTACCACTGTTCTTAATACCCTTAACTTTTCTAAATCATCACACCCCTTTGCACTTTTTATCCTGCAGTCCATCATCCAATGGTGGTTGATTGTCACCATCAATGTCAAAGGACTCTCACTGAGCATGCCTCATATTCCAGACCAGTAGGGGGGCCAAGGTTAGTAACCTGTTGTCAGGTCAGCCCTTTTCCTCTAAGGTGATTAAACATTTGAATTAAAAATTCCAAACATTTTTCCTCTTTCCCCGTCTCCTTGTCCAGGAGCGCGTATCAGATGGACAGTCATGACCGAGAACACAGAGGCGCTTTTGTCTATGAAATTTTATTCTAATTTAAATTTGGTGCCAGCATGTTGATGTTTTGCTAATCATTAGACAGTGCATGCATAATGCTTTGGGGGATTTTGGCAGGTTATCTTTCATCAGAATAAGTAGTTTTGAAAATAGACTTAAGGACGGATTTAAAGTATTAAGGATGACTTCATGGTCACTCTTATGATTGGTCTGTCATTTGTTTATGTGGTGAGCTGTGTTCCAGTACAATTGTGAAAGCTCACAAATTGTGTAATTTTTATTCATATTGTGCTCAGTGTTATCATGTGGAACCGTTTGGTTTTTTGTCCATCACTAGTAACTTTGCTCAGAATTGAACTTCAATTTAATCCTTTAATCAGGGTATATAACAAAAATGACATGGTGATCCAAAGACTTCAACTGATATGAATGACATATGTTCATGCAGAGAAAACCGCTTAACTTTTTTGTACACAATGTGCTGCAGAACTTAACGTTCTTAATGTTATTAACATCCATTTTACAAATGGCATGCCCCTACTCATGTTATAATTTATTTTTAAGCATTGCTTGATTTCCAGATTTTTTCTTCCCAATAATGGCACTTAGTTTCCAGACAGCATTTGAGCCTTTAAAGTTATTTGAAGCTAAGGGTCTGACATGGTCACAGTACACATATAAGGTAAAACATTTCTGACTGGAAACATGCCCTGAAATGCTGCTCTCTGTGAAAATATTTTTTCTTTAAATCTCAGGCTGAGGATACAGTTAGTCCTGTTAGGGAAAAGTTAACTCACTCAGTATATAAAAGAAGCTTAAAATGTAAAACAGGCTGATTGTCACATCGCAGAAAGGGAACAGTGTTAAGCAATATGTTACTCTCCACGTGGGGTATCTAAACAGTATTGAGGGGCAAAAACTTGAAAGTGTGGCTAATCATTGACTTTAGCTTAACTGTTTGATGTCCCTCCAGACTTGGAGGGTTTCCGTATGGACACGCGCCCCACTGCTGTCTGTTATGTGTGGATGGCGCCACCTAATTTAATTGATGAGTTCAAGTAATGAGCTAAGGCAGGTAGCCCATTAGTGACATCATGTGGTGTTGCACATGGTCATGTTGCCTTTAACGTCAAAGATTGAGAACTGCAGATCTAGATCATTACGGAACTACTGGATCTCTTGTTGCATGGCACATTTTGAAAATGTCAGCTGTTCCTTAGAAGGTCTTTACTACAAGCACTACAGCTAATGGTAATATCAAGTATTTGGGTGACTTCGATATCAATGCTGTGCTACAAAGCAATAGGTTGGTGAATGCAGCTGGAAAGGGCATGGAGATGTATTCAAATAAAACCAAAATGAAATTAGAAAGTTTGAAGCTGAAATGAATCATTAATTCTGTATTCTGAGATTTACTTGTTTAAGTGAGCCCATGGAACAGGTCAAGCTGAAGAGCAAGTGAGCAGAAAACAAAAGCAATGTTTTCTGGTACTTGCATTACTCTTGACATAATGTGCTGCTCCTTTCCTGTCCATTCTGACCAGCAGGAGATCCACACTAATTGGCCACATAAATGGCCTGAATCCTTATGCCACTTCTGCTCACCCCGGGATTCAGTGGTTCTCCTTTTCCCTTCTCTTCTTCCTTCTCATGCTGGAGAAGCAATTAACAACAATGACTCACTGCATTATACACAGAGTAAAGCACTTATTTTTGTTGAACACAATGTTCAACAAAGTTACTTTAAAAAGTAATTTCCCACAAACTGAAAAGGGAGGCCTTGAAAAATTGTAGTGAAGAATTCCTTTGCCAAATGTGATCACAAGCCCCAAAAGAGAAAAAATTTAAACACAATGCAGTGAGTTCACAAAAAGGTGTGATCTTAATAAAGCCCTGCTGATAGGTCCTGGAAGCATGGCTGCCATGATGCTTCCTGGATGCCATCATGTGGAGTTTGGACCCATGCCTTGGAGGTTGGGTGGGTAGGGGGATTTCTACAAAGCCACCTCCTCCTTTTCCATAGGGTTCCAAGGGTGGAACTGCCTCTGACTCTTTCATTATTACATGAGATTCAGGTCTGTGAAAATTTCAATTCTTGGTCCCTCAGGGCATCAATGCAAGCTCAGAGCAGAGGAAGTCCTTATGACACACAGCTGAACTCCAGAGTTGGACCCTGGTGGATCATGATCCAGAACCTTGTCAGGTCACATATTGATGTACTGCTCATTAGGGACTGATCGTGGGAAGAGGGTGGTGAATTTGCTGGAATCTGATGTTGGTGTCCTTCACACACAACTGCATACTCCCACTGAGAGTCATGCTCAAACACCATGCACAAACTGCTTTAGCATGACTAGTCATTGTAAAAAAGGCAGGGAAGATAAATTATCACAGAATTTATATTTTCTAAAGAGTAATTAATTGTATGAACACAGAGCTGAAAGTGATGTTTTTGAATGTTGAACTTGGGACATCCAGTACTGTATGCAATCCCTTTTGTTCCTTTTCGTTCTAATAGGAATCAGAATTGCAGAACATCATACTGTTACAAAACTTTTCCTCTGTTAATCTGCTACAGGACATAGATGACAGTCTGTTGGGTTTGAGAAAAGAATGTTAATGGTGAAATAATTGATCTCAACCATCTGTTTTATGCTGATAAGCCTCGATAAGATCCCTGTTTTGATGTCTAAAACTAAGAATGGAGAGGCCTTTAATTTTCTGAAAAAATGTGGTTCTGGCATACTTATCCAATATGTACCATTCGCTGCCTAACAAGATCCTGTGGTATCAATAATGTTCTTACCACTGATCTTTGTCCTCAGTGGGTGTTTACATTCTCATTAAAAATAGTTGAGATAATAAAAATAAGGATAATGAGGATACAACAGCTAAAGTTAAAGAGAAAAATGTGATATTTGCTCACAGTTTGAGACTACATGTCCTCAGTTTTATTCAAATGAATTCATTGTTTGAACCTGATTCCTAAACCACAGGAAATGTAATAGAAATGCTTGAGGCTGACAGAGTGGTCACAGGGTAAAAGGACAAGCTCTTGCTTTGGTCTTCTAACCACAATGGTTTCTTTGTCTGTCATTTTTAGTACAGTTATAAGAATAACAAATGATGACATAAATCAAATGAGATAGTTTATCCATATTGGAACAAGGGCTGGGTTGGAACTATAAGTAAAGACAATCATTTTCTCACTTTTAATTTTCATTCCAGCCCTTTTTAAAATGTAGCAAAGTAATGTTTCATGTTAATAAAAATATAATTAATGGAATTAATGTTGCTTGTATCTATTGATCCACCCATTATCAGTAACTGCTTGTATCCAGTTTAGGGTCTTGGTGGTCCAGTGCTTATCCCGGAAGCATAGGGTGTGAGGCATACTACACCTTAGATGGGACTCCGTGCATGTTTGCATTACATTTTTATGATGACTTTGCCTACACAAATGGTAATTACAAGTGGTTTATTCTTTAAAATGACAACATTCTTTACTCATGTACTTGGAGAGAGGGAGACATTTGATTGGCATTTATTTTGTTGTTGAAATTAGACTTTGGAAAACAGCCTCAATGAATGAAAATCAGCATTTTGTGTGTTTTGTGAAATGAATGTGAATGCAGTGGCGTAAAGTTGGGGGGGGGGGCTATTCGAAGTGCCAGGCATAAAGGGGGTGCTAGGGCTGTAAAGAAATTATTGTTTTTGGGGAAATTGAAAAAAATAAGGGGTAAAGGGGAATTATTGTGTGAATAAAACCAGTGAAAACAAATGAAATAATTACTCAGACTTTACAGAGACCCATCCACAAGCCCTCTTCCTGATCATGAAGAGTTAGGAACAAGTACAAATTAAACCAAATGAAAAAAAAATATGCCCTGACAATGGACAGTTCAGGAACCTAGGGTCATGCCATAAAAAAACATCTATTCATGTACTGTAAAGCTCTTTCCTTTTATTTACTAATTAAGTGAAACAAATAATCCCACAAAATAAACCTTTAGTTCTCTCACCTCAAAACACACACAATGCATGAAAGACCCAAATGCAAAATACGGAATATTGTATGTGGGCACCCCAATATTACAAATACATGTATAGAATAACCCAACCCAGTTACTAAACCAATCATCACAAGACAGGATTTTCACAGTATACCAAACACTTATTAAATGCCTTAGGCTTCTATTCCATCCTGACGTACAATTCGAAATATACGTCAACAAATGGTACCAAATCAAACTGAATACAGTACAGTAAATATAATATTTGTACTTTGGTGCCAGTGTGTAGAGTGAGATTTGCATGAAATGTATGTTGTAATTGTTGCAAAGTAATTACTGTTAAAATGTCAACTGTTCCAAGGTACAGCTGAGAAGCTATAAGAGATAAGAATGAGTGAGTTGGGGTTTTATGGAAGTTAATTTTTGCCACATTAAAGAAGCAGATGCTGGGAAGTTAATTGGCACGCTCTAGGATTTGCCTTCATGAGGGATTATTTTTTTGTAAATATATCACTTTTGAATTTTATACCTCCATGAAATCTGTCTTCTACTAAACCTATTTTACTGTAACCTTTGATCTAGGACTTTGCTTTCTTACCATACAAATCAGATGTCTGTCAGAAACTGACAATCATGAATGAATGGCAGCTTTGTTGGCCTGCTCGTTGTATGGCAGGGGAGTCAACGTTGCTCTCTTCAACCTGCTGTACTCTCCGAATAAGTGTTAACTACTGACAACCATGCCATCAAATCTGCATTCTACATAGGTTTGTGTTCATAGGGATGTTCTTGTAGGTGCTTGAGCGCTTAAGGAATAGTGGCTCCTTTACAGTCTACTGCCTTCTCAGACCACATGGGCAACATGAGGTATCACTACAGTCTGGGGCACACAATTAAAATGATGACTAAGCGCAGGCCACTTGTGCAAAGCGAGGTTTAATTTGAAAGTAAATTCACAACAGGCCAGCTGCTGATGGTTCTTAGGGATTTCCCGGTGGTGCGGCAGCAACACTGCTGTGAAGAACTGCTGATGCTCAACCGGATTGCTGCCAAAGCCATCTGTGGCTTGATGATCAGAAGGTGCTTTGACTCCAACACATTAAACACCATTAGAAACTAAATTGGGTTTAAACTAAATCCCTCATATGCCTCACACAGCCTGTTTGGCAAATAATGAGCCCTCATCAGTTCTGTTCATTACAATAATAAGCCATGTGCTTTCAGCTGCAGCCAGTGCAGTCCTAGGTTGTCATCTGTGTTTTGTTGTGCATGGTAAATCATGTTTGTCAGTTTTCCAGTCTGATATTTTGTAGTGTTAGCACTGATATCTTTATTAAATGCATGCAACGTTCTGAGGATAAATGAGGTACCGTAGACAGCGTTGAAGTAACATATTGCTATCAGCTTGATTGAAGGAAAGAGGTTGTTACAAAGGCCAACTTTTGATGGAAGTTCTTGCTTTGTGTTTGATCTCACACCCAGCACTCAAAAGGCAGATTATGCAGCATTCAAAGGAATCAATTCAATAAGAAATGGATTCATCCATAACAGTGTAATAAATATCACATATACACACCCTCAATGTTGATGGCATGCAACCAATGACACAGCAGGGCACAGGAGCTCCTCTTGTCCTCCCTTGCTTTGTCTTCAGTGTTGCAGACTGCTTCTCTTTTCAGAGTTTTGAAAATTCTTCCAGGTCTGCTCTCTCTGCTTGGTTGAGGGATGGGGTGCAGGGTCTGTTTTTTCGAGTTCTGTAAACAAAGCCATGTGCATGGGGGATTATTGTGCCACATCAGCAGAGTGCCCTCATCTACATGGTTGACTTCATACCTTTTGCTTTTTTATGAGAACAGACTCCACCCACACATACAGAATCACACACACACTCCCTGAACAACAAATCTGTTCCTGCTGTGTGATGTGGTCACTTTTTGATGAGGCCAGCAAAAAAGTCTTTCTTTTTTTTTGAGTTTCTGCAGGGCACGATGTGTCAGTACAATAATTACCATATTAAAGTTTCTTCTTTTGTTTAAGGAGAACCCAAATGTAAGAAGTACATTTACAAAAGTACTTATGTATTTCTGTACTCTTTCTTTCATTGTTTTCAAACTAGAACTTGATTGATCATAAACTGCTGAAGCTGATACTTATCCCAACAGTTTGAGTAATGTAGTCAGCTATCAGATGTGTGTAAATATGGGTGCTTTTTACATGGCCACCATTAAGATTTACTTATATAAATGAAAGCAGGAGCTCAAGGGAAACATCTAAAATGTTGACCTTTTTGGAGAGAAGGGAAACACTGGTGGTCCCACATTGCTCCTTGGTGAGCATTCATATTCCTTCTGTAACTGTCTCCAGGTAGTAGAACTAACCCCGTGACACCTGAGCCAAGGGAGAGACCTTTTGTAAAAAACTGTGATACTGCTTGCTTAGTTGTCCTCAGTGACAGGAGCAGATGTGGTTATGGCCATTCAGTAGTTGCAGCTGATGGAAACCAGATGAGCACAGTGTTATACCCTGTACCTTCAATACTAAATAGCCAATTGTTCTGTGGGTCTCCATTTAACAGGGAACATGTGGAGGCCTGGATGGTGAAGGTGGCAAGTTGGGAGGTGACTGTGGGGGTGGCTGGTAAACAGATGTTCATAGCTTCCATTCCCTATTAACTGATTTTTCCTATGCAAGCTTGATGAATCCCAGGCAGAATCCACCCTTTTTACCAACAGAGTTCTTTTAAAATGGTCAGGAATAGCTTTCTAAGAAGTGTTGGCTTCTGAGGTGGCTCACCTGAAGTGGCTGGGGTGGAGTAGGGTGCTGCAAGGGAGACGGAGATATTTAGTGCAAATGGAGAACTTTACTCCTCATGACTGTTGACTCATCTGAGCCTGTAGTAACACATACAGCACAATGGTATGTGTCTGAAAGTAGAACCATCTGAGTTTTGTGCTCACAGTGTGTCAAGCAGTCATGCTGTGAGAATTGGTGTTGGGGAAAAAAGGGGCAGTCACATAGGGCCCTTGTTCTAGGTGACCACATTAGTGCTGGATGTATGAAGGACTGTCTCGGTTGAGACGTTGTTTTAGAGGAAAAGTACCACACTTCTGTTCAGATAGTTAAATGAATACATCTCTGTGCAGAAAAATTAGAGGCCACCTGCAGCAGGTACATTTTTAACCCAATGGGTTTGCAAAAGCACTCGGTTTGATTAACTAGTAGTCCAATTTAAAAACAAATTACTGAAATAATAATTCAGTTAACCCACCAGTTTAGTGATGCTCCCACTACTGATGTATTCGGATAGCACGTGACTATTTATTTGCAAATGTTTGCTGAGGTTTTTTTTGTTACAGATCAGGTGTCCGAAGGCCAGCTTGACCTGACGGAACTCATTGGCGTCCCACTCCCTCCTTCGGTCTCCTTCATCACCGGCTATGAGGGCTTCCCAGCCTACAGCTTTGGCCCAGAGGCCAACATCGGTCGGCTGACCCGCACATTCGTGCCAGACCCCTTCTATCGAGATTTTGCTATCATTGTCACTGTGAAGCCCACCACCAGCCATGGAGGGGTGCTCTTCGCCATCACAGACGCCTTCCAGAAAATTGTGTACCTGGGTGTGGCACTGAGCCCAGTAGAGGACCAGACCCAGAAGATCATACTGTACTACAGTGAGCCAGGCTCCTCACGTTCCCAGGAGGCAGCGTCCTTCAAGGTGCCCGACATGTCAGGGAAATGGAACCGCTTCACGCTGGCAATGCAGGATGACGAGGTGCGGCTATACATGGACTGTGAGGAGTACCACCGTGTGGCATTGCAGCGGAACCTTAGGCAGTTGCGTTTCGATGCAAGCTCCGGGATCTTTGTGGGCAACGCTGGGGGAACCGGCCTGCAGAGGTTTGTGGTGAGTGAGCCACTCCTTCTGTGTGTGTGTGTGTGTGTGTGTGTGTGTGTGTTGGTATGTATATGTGTGTACCTTTGAGAGTATATATGTTTACTCAGCTTCTTCCTCCACATGTTTATATGCTATAAACCATATTCACAAGTCTATGTTAAGTTTACAACCCATATATTGTAGTTCCATTGGGAACGAGGATTGTGTCTTTAACGTTAGACTTCCAATTTAATGAACAGTTAAAAAAGACTTCCCTGTGCCCTGATATTTCACTAATATTCTTGTTTTTCAGGATCATATTTGTTCTTTGTAGTGTCCTATTGTGGTTGGAAATTAAAAGTCAATTTTTGTATTAATACTTTATTAATGGCCATGGAGATGAGCAAGAAGATTCTGAGCAGATTCATAGCAGATGTTGGAAATTTATCCTGTGTCTAACATCATGGTTCGGAATGTGGTAGCAGGAGTCTATTCATAAGGGGTTTAGACTAGGAAAATTATTAAGCGTTAAAAAAGTGGCTGGACTTAGCATAGATCTCAGTTTCTCATTTGGACTGGCATACGATAGACACACGGCATCGGCACATGGTGTTCTGTCTTTAAAACAGCAAATTAAGTCACGACAAAGGTCACAGTTTCTGTCCAAATGTGGAATTAGTGGGCGAGTGGAAGATAACACTATGAACAAGTACTAGGTCCCTCAGGTTATAAAGGCTTAAGTTGGGAATTTTGAAGATATGCTGTCCAGTTCATTGATTTACTTTTAATTGCATTTTATTTAATTGCATACTGCCTTTTTTTTACTAAACTTTCTGTTTATTGCAGAGCAGAGAGAAACTGTTTAAACAGCAAGTGAATAAAACGTTGCAACACTTGATTTCTAAACAAAATTAATTGCAAACACGTTTTGATTCCATTTGTGCTCATGAGATGAGTAGCCAGTGTATTTTTAGTGGTTTAGGGTTTCCTCATTTGGACTTTTTTTAAGAATTGCTGTATGTCACTACAAATATCATATAATGCTCATGTGAATAAACATGATACAGATCAGCAAACCTTTGTATTGTGATAGTCTTTAGGGACTAATGCGCTTTGCCTCCATGGTCAGTACAGAAAGGCATAATGTGTTCAAATGACTTTTTATCCCAAGGAGTTTATTTCTACTGCAAACTTTGCTTTTGATGTATCTACATTTTTTTGTGTACAGTATTTCCCCATCAAAATATCCCAGTCAGCATGTATGCCTATCTAATGCTGCCTGTCTCTAGTAGCTGCTGTTACTTGGTTAAGTTTGTTAATCTCTTTCCTGATCTAGTGTTTCACTGTGGTTCCATGGCTGTGGGGCTCTGCAGAAGTCCTTGAGAGCCCTCAAGGGTTTGGGAAAAACCATGCAGACAATCTAGATTCATGTTTAAGACCTTGTCACAGACATTATTGCATTGCATGATTTACTGTGCAGAAGTCCCCAAAATAACTTTTCCACTAAAAAACCTTACAGATTTGTACAAGTGGATATGTACTGAAACATTCATTCGTCACTTTTCTGTATTTGGATTATGTATCAGCAGTTTTGCTTGCACAAGGGACTGGTTGCTGCTTATTATTAATCATGTGTCATGTTGCTGCATGTGAGAACAAACAACCGTGTGAATATAAACCAAGGTCCAGTAAAGGAGAAACGTTTATCTTATACAGTAACACTAGTGCTTTAGATGTGTCCTTGAGAAATAGAACTTAATGAACAGCATTATAAGAGGTCATCGCAGAGGTATATTGCATAAATGCTGGTTGAAAACTGTCCATGCACAATGAAAAGTAATTATACCTTTAATAATAGCAAATGATCAGAGAAAGTCTGTTTTATAGATAACAAATATGAAATCCAAAAACATATCCATCCATCCATTTTCGTGAACCTCTTAGCCGGGGCCAACACACACTAGGCTGTGCAAGTGCCCCTGGACTGGATGCCAAGGCATTGCATGGTGACCACATACACATGCAGTTTAGAGAGACCAAATAACCTGAAACACATGTCTTTGGACAGTAGAAGGAAACCAGAGCACCTGGTGCAAGCACACACAAACCCAGGGAAAAACATACAAACTCTACACAGAATGAGTCAGATTTGAACTAAAGCCCAACCAGCTCAGGAGCTGTGAGGTAGCAGCATTACTTGTTGAGCCCCCGTGCTGCCTGCTAAAGTTCAAAAATCATTATATAAACTGATGGCTTATACTCAAAGGGCTTAAATAAAACAGCTTTTTCAGAGGAGTTGGTGCTACTTGAGCTTTTATTGTATATACAATTTGATTTTCATTGTGCATTGAGGCACATGACAGCATTCGAAACTTTCTCCAGAAAGATCTTTTGGCTAAGACCAATCTATTGTGATTGTTATTTGGGTAGTTTCCATTATCAGGAAACTTCAAACATGGAAAGAGTCTTGAATTTCAACCTTGGCGATTAATTTTTTCCAGATTAGACTGTAAAGTGCTACACATTTCACATGTAGCCTTTAGGATTCAGCAGCATTTATGAAGGGGCAAAAAAGTGCAGCTGTGGCGCAGTAGTGATGCTCTGCAACGTTGGTTATGGACTGATGCGAACTTGTGCTCCTCTCATACAGCTCTGGGCACCTCTCACATCATTACAAAATACTGGTCGAACAGGTCAATGGTCACATTGCTTCCATCCAATGAAAAAACTGTTATTGTAACATTGATCAACAGTACTTCAACACAGTTTCATTGTACAGCATTACTTAATCCCGTAGAGTAACCTTATCCTCTTCCACTTGTTTTGAAGTGAATAATAATTCAAGGATTGATGCAATGCACACAGATGCATTAATGCTGCACAGAGATTTAGATCTGTATTGACCCACATTTCTGTCACTTTGTGTCATTTTAGTAACCAGGCCAATGTGTCTTTGTAGTGTTTACAACTTTTTGTATGTGGAATCTGCATTTGTTTAAACATTCCCTTCTGAATAGCTAACCTCCATCCATATGTTTATACCACAGTTGGATAGCGAGTGAAGTCTGCGCACAGCAGGACACAGCCTGGTGTATACATGCATTTAATGAAGTGTGTTTTTTTTAAATTTACAAACTAAAATGAAACAATGGGGACCTTTCTGAAAAGTTTAATGCATCTTCCCTGGTGTTTGGTATAACTAACCCATACCCTGTATTACAGTTTTAATACATTTCTGAGATTTCAGGAATCTGATTCTTGTGAATTAGGATTTCATTTACCATTAATTTTAATGAAACAATTGTGATGTGTTCTTGAATCTCAAATCATCTTTATTCGCCAAAATATACTAAATTATCCCTTTATCAACCTGGACAAACTTATTACATTCATCCATCCATCAGCTGTCAGTAACTATTTGTTCACTGCTAATAAGTATTAGATACTATAGCACAAAGCTGCCTTCTTACAGTAAAAATCTGGTAAAACTGGTAACCTGTTATGGTTAATCTGATTCTTAAAGTATGAATCACTAAGCTGGGTGATTGTAAGTCAAGGCTGACTGACACTAGGCATAAGCATGCTGAAATAAAAAGAACTTATGTTGTCTGAGTCATGGAGAGATTTGTAACATAGGGAAAAATTGAGAACTTGCAGAACTGATAAGAAATATAAAAGTGATCCTGACAGTTTATGGAGCTCTCAGAAGATAATGGGAGAACTGACTCTGAAAGCGATGTGTTTTGAGACCATTCTGGAATGTTCACCAACAATAAGTTCATAGGAATTCAGCACTTCTGTGGAAGTTCATGCACTTATAAAAGAGAGACTAGTGTGCAGTATCCATCTCTGGATCTTGTCATTGCTGTGTGGGTTGGAGACACCGGTGCTTCCTCTGGGGTATGTGCTGCACTACTGATGTTTAGATTAGACCTTGGTTTCCTTGCGACTGAATCACAGAGCAGACATGGATTCCACTGGCCAGCCACCACTGAAAGCCTGCGTGGGGTTTCTGGTAGGCGAGGGACCGCACCATACCCCCAGGGAAGCCAATGATTCAACTCCTGATCCTGGTAGGAGGTACAGATAGATATCTGTATCGTGGGAGGTGTGCTGGGGAAGCCATAGCTACATTGGTAACAGGAGCCTTTCTTCCTCTCCTGTGAGGTATATGCACCAAGGGAAGTAGCCCTACACCCACCCAGCATTCGGCTCCTGAATTTCCCGAAAAACATATGGAAAAGAGGTTTCAGTAGCTATTACAACAGTGCACTGTGGCAGATACAGTGAAATCATCCTCACTGCACAGCTTTACTTTCCTTTCTCACATGACCCTGCGCCTTATTACCGACTTGTGTTTAATAATTCCTGCACAAAATGAAAACACATAGGCAGTGTTCCCCAGGAAATTCTGCTAAGCTTGCACTTCTCAGATGAAGGCATACAAGTTCAGCAGATGTCTTTGATTTGGAACGTGGCGATTTGCACTGCATTGCTCCTCTGGCTGCCCCTGAATGGAGCTGTCTAATTTAAAACAAGTATAAAAACAGGTACAGACCTCTTTTATAGGTCAGCCTGAAGTTTATTCAGCAGAGGCAGGGTGTAAAAATGAGCATCCTCTTTGCTGAGTACACTGGTGTTTGTGGAGAGTACAGAAACAACAAGATTTCACCTGGTAATACCACTGACAGTGACAAGTAGTATGAAGCCACATTATTATGCCAGTGCTTCAGTATGGACCCAATGCTTTATGTTCAGATTGTACACGCTGTGCAGTTAGGTTATGAATTGAGAAATCTGTTCACAATTCTTTCCCATCTGGCCATTCTCCATAAGCAACAATCCCACATCACTGGAGCTGGACTTCGGGCTCCACTGCGGGCAGGCAGTGCACCTTCTATGAATGTGTGACTGATTCATACCTCTCACTCTCTCTCTGACCACCCAGGGCTCCATACAGCAGCTGGTGCTGAGATCTGACCCAGGAGCAGCAGATGACCAGTGTGAGGAGGACGATCCCTATGTGAGTGCTTCACGTCACCCTTAAGAACACTATCGGGGGCTCTGATGTGGAAAGAACAGTAAACTGTGCTTGACTCCATTATGGATGGTCAGGAGTTGAGCAGTTATGCTCTCTAGAGGCCATGTGAGAACAGTGCAGGAGCCAGGGATGTTGGTGTGGTTTTCCACAGGTCCTGTCACAACTTGGCTAGCATTTAAGAGTTTATATACAGAAGGATGTCTTGTTTATTCTTTTATAGCTCAGTTGATTTCATGGTCATTGCAGATAAACATGGTGACTGTCACAGTCTGCTGTCCATTAATGTGGGTGAAGTACAGCCTCAGAGGCAGCATTCTGTCCTTATGCTTTAATACAGAACATATGAGTGCCTCTGTCTGAGAGAGGTGAGCAATGCCATAAGTCTGAATGTGAAGTGAATGATGTTACTCAAAAATGCTCACAAAGGTGCCTCACTGAGAAACATGTGCGCTGCTTGGCTGTGCAGTGGAAGCTATCAAGAAAAAGTACTTGTTTAGTGCATGACTGTAAATAAAGCTGCTGGTAGTAAATATCCACCAGGTGTTTTATAATCTGAGAATAGGATAACAGTTTTAGGATTCCACAGTTCAGCAGTCTGGTTTACCTGTAGGGGACTGGAGTAACAAGATGTATAACATCAGGTTTCACCCTTCCATAAGACAGCAGTGGTTTGCGGTGGTGCTAATAATGCTTTAAACTGGTTTTGACTGGTTTACAGTGGCTCTAGCAGTGGTTCTGAATGGTGTTAACAATGATTTAAAATGTTTAGGTGATTATAGGAGGTGTTTTAGAATGTTAGAGGTGATGGTTTAGAATGTTAGTGACGGTGGTTTGAAATGTTACTGGCAGTGGTTTACAATGTTACTGGTGGACATTTAGAATTTTAGTGATGGTGGTTTGCAATATTAGTAGTTGTGGTTTAGAATGTTAGTGATGGTGGTTTAGAATGTGAGAGATGATGGTTTAGAATGAATGAGGCAATGTTTTGTGAAGGTCACTCAGAACCAAGTTTTGTTGCTGGTGTTTTTCCAGGCCTCCGGTGATGCGAGTGGTGACAACACAGCCGATTCGATTGAGATGCTGGATGAAGTGAAGAAGCAAGTGGAGGAAAGAGAGTACACTTGGGTAAGCATGTCCTGCAAAAAGAATCCTGGAGAATGTTCCGGAAACTTTGTGGCATGGAAACTTTGGGGATTTACGGGACTTTTCTGGCCAAGACACAACCAAATTCAGGAGCCCTTCTAGGTCTTCTCACAGCTGGTGCTGAGGAAACGACCAGGGCTGCTGTATTCAAAGGTTTCTGATGTTTTTGGACTTTGTTTGAAAGCGTACATTTCCTGTACTGGAAAGCAGCTGCTGAACTGAACACTCCCAAATCTTTATATAAATGTGCAAACTGCACCACAGACCGTTTACCAGCCATTAGATACCTTCACCATTTGGAACTTTATGGCTGTTTTAAATATGATTGCAATAAAACGCCATTCATTTTTAGCCATAACACCCAGCTTACTCAGTATGTGACATATGTGTTTATGCCTACTGCTGCTGCATGGGTGGTCGCACTGCAGCTACACTGGTCTCTACTGTGTCACCAGCCACTCAGCATCCACTGTCACGTTGAGGGTGTCACAATGTGAGATTAGCGGCTAATGAGAACCTATGCAAGGAAAACAGACACAAAAATTGCATAACTGCATATTTTATTGTTTTTTCATAACATTCTATTGGTCCTCCAAATAAAACATGTCTATTCTCTATTAAAAAAATTAATATGGCATGGAGAAGTAGGCACATTTAAGAGTTTGCTGCAGCTGCCTTTAAAAGCCAGAATGCAATATCTACCTTGTGAATATATAAAAATTAATTAAAACATTTAAAATGAGTTAATAAAAAAATTTTAATAAAAATCCAATTCTAATTTTAGAATAAAATAGCAGATTTTTGGTTGAATTGCATTGGCACCAGGACCCGGAGTAGTTTTAGGGATCCACGGGAATCTTAGAGATACTGAAGTACATTAGTTAGACATGTGTGAACCTTCTGTACCCATTGTTATTCAGCATGTTTTGCAAATGGAAAATCAATAGTTTTCTACTAAACCCCTAATCATTTTTAGATATCCAAAATGCTCCGTCATTGTCGATTTAAGCCAGCTTTTTGGCCGATGTAAAGACGTTATGCAGAGTGACACCGGTTAATCACAGACTCCCTAGTCACCTCCCTGTGGAATGGCAGAAGGATGGGTGATCACATGTGTCCTGCAGGGCAACTAAGAGCCACCTCTACCCTTTACCCTAGTGTACCATTTCCCCCTCTGAATTCTACCCCCCCCCCACCCCCCAGAACAAGTACAACAGCAAATTGACAGTCAGCTTCGGGACATTTTTCCTGTGAATAAATGGCATCCCACATGCAGGGGGTCAGTTACAAATGTGTCTGCTATTGTGAACTTGGCAGCTCTTTCGTCTTCATGTGAATGCTGTCTTGGCAATTGCTATTAAATGCATTCACAGTACAGTTATATTGCACATACCTTGATATACATGTGGGCGGGCAGTTTTTTATTAAGAACAAATATGTTTAAAAGGTCTGGCCTGTATTTTGACCTGTCCTCCGGTTTGAGGATGAAAATGGGATTTTCCACAGCTCACATTACGGCTCATGATCAGAGCATCCTGGTTCAAAGCTCTTGATTTAATGTGTGAGGGAGGATAAAGTAACTTTATCTTTGCAATGTGAGTAACTGAGCGCTCGTCGCTTGGCCTGTTCTTTTGTCACTGCTTTTGAAATCAGCTATCTCAGACTTCTTTACTGCAGAGTTTTACTGCACAAATCTCATCTCAGTTCTTTTAACTGCCTCAAAAGTTATTTCTGCTTTGTACAATCCTTTTTATCCAAAAAAGTATATTTCGAACAAATGGTAAGAAAAGTGATATTGTAACAGTCCACAGAGTGTAGTGAACTTTAACTATGGGGGCAATTATGAATGCTGTCCATATACTACAACATTTTTTGCTAGAAGAGAATCAGCCAGACAATCAGGTTGATAGGGACCCCAAAACAGTACTGGGAGCATATGAGAAGTGCCAGTATGCAAGAAAAAGTCCTGGTACTCAAAGGAGCACGTAAATGTGCCAGTGCAGCGTACCACTGACTGCCGGCCAGCTTCAAGCACCTAGTATAATTTAATGCAATCTAGTCAGAGATACAGTGGTGAAATACAAACAGACAGTTTGACTGTCCAACCGGGCAGTGATCATTCCTAAAAGCTTGATGTTTGACCTCATCTCCAGCAGGGGGCAGCAGTAGTATAAACTCTCACTGTTATGAACCCAGAAGTGGGGTGTTCCTAGCAAGCTCATGGACAGAGTTCTGGTGTTGACCCCCTCCCACACCCCCTTTTCATCTGCTGGTACTGTGGGCCAAACCCCCTAACAGCATGTCTATGCAGCCAGGCCAGAGCAGCTCCCACAGGGCCTATCGTCCATCTCCTCAGACCACCCTCTAGATCAGGCTGTTCCCATGTCGCCCCCTGGATGAAGCCAGTAGGAAAAACTTCCCTTAAAACCTATTTGCAAAAGTTCATGTTTTTGCTTATACCATCAAGCAGCTTGCAAGTCATGTTTGCTTCCTGGCAATCTTTACACTATCAACAGCTTCACTGGAAACTGTTCATACTGATATAAACATCACTGATGAGTAAAAGGGGCCAAATATCTGCCCATGACCTGACTGTAAATAAAAGTGCAGTTGTTCCCAGCACTTAGTTTGTGCCAGCAGCAGAGATGCAGTGGTGGAGGACACACTGTGATGCCTGCTCTCTCGTGGTTCTTCTAGCCTGATGACAGCATGGGTGTGCCTGTACAAGCCCCGCCCACTGAGTCCCCCAGCGACGAGGACGAGGGCGAGGATGAGACCGGGTATTCAGGAAATCTGACCCCCGCAGAGGAGGTGACCCCCAGCCAGCGGACAGTGTTGCTGCTTGAGAAAGGTGGGACAGTGCCTGACATTCAGTTCAGTTTTATCTTTTTTCCTCCTTCAAATTAAGATCCATAAAAAAGGGACAAAATGCTGTCAAGCAGAAGCAACATAGTTATTTTTATTATACTTTATTTATGTCTTTGTCCAACCAGTATAAGGACTGTGCAATGCATAAGTGCTAAAATAAAGTGCTCTAATACACTGGAGTTAACACAAGATTAATAAAAATCAATGGAGGATATCAAAATGTAAGAAAAATAAAATTATTACGCGGTGAAGTTATAAAAAATGGCACTGTGAGATGCTAGATAATCCTTATGTTTTAATGTCAGGATACAACGCTTTAGAAGTTGGACCGATCCTGTAAAATTTGTCATTTTAGAATGAATGAAATTCAGTCAGTAAAAACCAAGGCCAAACAAACATATGCCAAAACACTAAATATTTACATACTAACATATAATGATGCAGTAATTTTCATTTGTTGGAATGTTTTTTTTTTGCTGCCCGTTGTGCACTGAGTGGTGACGTTTCTAAGCGGCCACTAGAGGGAGACATTGTTACTGTGAAGGAAGATCAGGAATTCCATTCCTTGTGACTAAGGCTAGTCACACCTCAGGTTTATATCAGTGGTGTCCCTATTAAGGGACAGCTATGTTTTATTGCTAGATTTGTAACTAAAACAGTCGTGTTGCTTTTGGGTGTCCCTGCAGGGACGAGTCTCACTGCGGAGGCAGAGTGGGATGGAAAATCAAGAAATGTAAGTGGACTGGCATTCTGTGGTGATCTGTGGAGACAGTGGAGGGGTGTGGATGTTGCTCACGTAGCATGATGTATAAATGTCCCTTTCTTGTGCGCCTTCAGGTGTCTCCTGGGCCAAAAGGGGAACGAGGGGACCCTGGCCCACCTGGGCCCCCTGGACCACCAGGACCCCCTGGAGCCTTAGATGAAGAGAAGTTATGGGAAGGGCAGCCAGGTCCCAGGGGGCCACCAGGCCCCCAAGGCCCCCCTGGCGCTCCAGGAGTCCCAGGGAGAGATGGACAGCCGGTTAGTGTCCTTCACATCAGTGCCTCCCTTGTTTTATATACCTGACATCTGTTAGGCTCTGGCTGTGCAGCATATGTGAGAATTCAGTGAGATTAACACATGCTTGAAATATGGGAATTTGCATTTTATTCCCCACAGTTAAATGTGAGGTTTTATAATGGTTTTACAACTGAAAAACCTTCCTGTGACTCTGTGAGACAAGCCAAAGTCATTCAGGGAGGAATGACTTGTGAACTATCATATCAGGCCACATGTCGTGTCACTTTAATAACTGTAATATATTGTACAGTATAAGCACCATTATTGTATTATATTGTAATATATTGTGCTTCGTTTCTCAAAAATGCAGTATACAATACACAATGAAGCTTTTGTACGAAGTGATCAAGTTTCTGTTTTAAGAACACACTTTTTACACTGGAGATTTCAGTATGATTTCCCATTGTGGGTTTAGCCAAAAATAACAGAAGCTGCTGACCTTTCCCCTGCTTCTGTTTATTATTGTCTGCAGTTTTTCTGTCTGTTTTCACTGTCATTTTGCCGTATTGAAATTGTCATACTTCTCTGTCACAACCTCCCGATGCAAACAATGAGAGGTTTTTTTAACATGGTCAAGAACATCAACCCTCCTTCTGTTGTACCCTCGAGGAAGGAACTTTCTCTGAATTGATACAGTAGCCTTGGCTAGAGGTGTCATAACTTTGCAGATGGGCCCTCCTCATTTGCAGTCTTAGGGTCTGTAGTGCTATACTCACTGCAGATGCCAACAGCAGCTCCTGCAGTGCTCATTAAACATGGCATTTCAGCGTACCTATTGTTTAAAAAAGTGTATTGTTTTTCTAAATCACTAACATCCCTAAAATTTACTTGTTGGTTCGTTATAGATTTTAATTCTCTACATCTGTCCTATTTTATCCACATATGGGCGTATTATAAATCTATCCAGTTAAAACTTACTTTGAGATTTGATTTTTTTTTTTTTTCTTCCCAGGGGGTTCGAGGTAAAGATGGAGCCTCAGTAAGTGTTTTTCTTTCTGCCGTTCTTTTCTAATTGCTACTTTAGTTAGCTATTTGTCAAACGCTTTTAAGACCCTGACTCAAAAAAATCTAAAAAAATCAACTCCTTGCGTTACAAATGGGTTAGTTATAAATGTCCAATAATGCATTTTTCCACTAGACTTTTTAGTGCATTTTCTTCACCAATTAATTTGTTGCAAATTTTGTTAACACTCCCAGCCAGTAGATGTCAGTAAAACACACACAAACAGAACAAAGGTTTTTGTTTAGTTTGTGATTGTGTAACTCTGTCTTACAGTGTTCACAATTTATGTCTGGTGTTCCTGACTATTAATGATCAATAACAAGATGACGGCTCACGTGTTTATGGAATAAATCAAAACAACAACATTTTCTTTGCTGCGACTTTATAATTTTGACTTTTTGGTTTCATTTTTAATATTGTTTAATATTAATATATTAAAATAAAGTCTCACAAATTATTTTTTGTTAATTATAGCTAAAATAAAGATTTTTTACAAAATGTAACCTTTAAATAGAGTAATATCTGCATTATTAAGCTTTTATTGATCAAAATATTTACATTGTGATTGTGATGTTGATAAGACACAAAACAACTTTAGGTTTAAAAACAAACTGAGTTAAATACCGACTTCCAGCCACATCTGAATTTGTAACATTAGGAGCTATTATACGCACAATTTTTAATTTCCTGTTTAAATGATAATTATAATAATTATTTTGTAACTATATAACACTCTACATGTAATGGTTTCAGTAGATGGTTTGATGCAGAATGAGTGAAAAATATATTTTAAAAATTGACAGAAAAGGACACAATTTAACAATAAACTACTGGGAAAAGTCAAATGGTAGTGGCAGAAAAGATTAAAAGTCTGTGGACTGGTATATGACAGAATAACATCGGGAATCTTTGGCCAGCTGGTTGCCCAGATCTACTCTGGATTTGCTTCCTTTACAGAAGCAGTGATGCGGCATCTCCAGTTTACACTCCAGATTAGAATGGTTTCACTCCACTGCAATGGATAAAACTTCACAAGTGCTTCAGTGTGTGTAGGTGCCCCATTACAAACAGGAGGAGAGACATCTTTAGTCTTTCACAGATGTGGACATGCCAAGTGGCTGTGGTCAGTATTGTTCAGAAATCTGCTCTGACCTGTTCACATGGTATCTGTACTTTGTTCCTCTTGCTGGATCCGTCCAGTCCCAGGCACACGTGTGCAGCAGGCCTGCAGCCTGGGGTTGTAATGGAGAACAAATTATGGGGAAGTGTTTGCTGAAAAGATGAAAACAAAAACCGGCAGCGTAGCTTGTTTCCTAACTCCAGCAGCTGTGGCACGGTCACCTGGCCAGTGTGCTTCAGCACATGTGTGCATGTTTGCACTATCACACAGAGCGGCTTCGCTTGCCTGTAATGAATCAATCTGAGGTCGTAACCTGACAGCTGGTCTGCTTCACATTCCTCATGCTGAAACCAGCAATGGCAAGACTAGACCCTCAAGTTGCTCCAGCCTGTGCCACCTGTCCCTTTACAGGGGCTGAACAGGCTTTCACCTGGTCACTTACACTGTACCATCTGTCTGGAATCCAGTCACACTTGTTCATTATTATTTCCCATTAGGGTCAGAAAGGTTACACATGTGTCACAGGGAGAAAGCAGTCACTCATAACTTCCCTCTTGCCCTGATAATACTGGTGTAACTCAGTTTGTTTGCAATGTGTGCTGTTCTGAAAATAATTTTAATAAAGAGGTGAGGGATCAACTGTCAACAGCTGTTGAGCAGTTCTAAAAATACACTCTGGCCAGGTAATGGATTGGTTCCTAGAAGGTGTCAGAAGGTGATTTTCTCACAGACCCCACTGAATGTTGCTCTCTGTGCACACAGGGAGAGAGGGGCCCTCAGGGCATTCCAGGCTATGCAGGAGAACCTGGACTCAAGGGAGAGAAGGTAAGACACAAACATGAAGGACCCTGTTACTGTCTGGACCAGGAACCAGTGCTTAAAATACTCACTGGTACGCAGTTCTGGCCCTTTTTTTTTTGCTCTGTGGACTACTAGGACCTTTTGTTGCTGCCCGCACTTCCCATGAGATCCCAGTTCTCATTTCTGCACCTCACCAACTAGATTCTCTGCAGCTCTCACAGCAAAAGACAGCTGTAGTATAAAGTCAAATATTCCTAATATCCCTCACAGCTACATTTCATTAACCAAGATCCAATAAGTTACCCTACAAGTTGACTTCCACTCTGCTTTCCTGTGATTTCTTAAAAATTTTTGTCCTCTTTATTAAAAAAATATTTATTGTGAACCCCACTTTACGCACTTCATTTGTTCCGGAAAACCCTGTTCAAAGTGAATTTGCATAAAATGGTATACTATTTTCTTTTGTTTTAAATGGGAAAATAATATACATACACACATGTACACACATACACATGCATATATAATTATAAAACGTTTGCGTGTCATCCATACATTTATAAGTTGGCTTTACATTGTCAGTAGCTGCAGTCAGTTTGCTGAGAGTAACACAAGCTGCTGACATTTGTCATCATCCGTCTCTTCCTCCTCCTTGCCCTCCTCACTGCCGTCATTGGCCAATGGCCATGCATCTGTCACAGGTCAGCAGAGCATCTGGCATCTTTAGTAACTCACTAGGAATTCTGAGCAACTCAAATAAATTGCAGAAATTCCAATAATTGATAATTGTTAGCTGTTAGTGGCGATATAACGGGGTACATTTGTATAGAAGGTGATACATTCCACACAGGGCAAGGGTGTTATGTGAAGTTAGCAACTTTTCAGGGGAAGTCACACGGTGGGAAATCCATTGTGCCACAGCATGTAGCAAAATGCAAGTCTGCAAGATAACAGAGGTCTAGAAAACAGGGTAAAACTGCATGTTTTTTTGCAGGTTGCCTTATTGCACAGTTGTCCCTGACATATATACATGGGTATGTATGAGACAGAAAATTAGCTGGTTGCAAGACAGAGAGGTGCAGGAGCAAGTTACTCGTTTCTTACGGACAAATTTCTGGCACTGTGTTATGGCTGTTATGAACAGCTGGTGTTAAAAGATTAGCTGAGCTATAGTGAAATTGCACAAACTAGGATTGTGTAATGTAGGGCTTACCTGTATCTATTAGTATCTTTTATTCACTGCAGAAATTCAAAATTTAATGCTTCATAGCTTGTTGATACCAACCAATAAACACTCAAAAAGGCCAATAAGGGCGATGCTAGCAATTGTTTTTTTCCACTTTAAGCACTAAAGGAACATGTCACTTAGCATAAACATTGTGACTTAGCAACACACAGGCTAGAATAAGCTCTTGGTGGGCATCCATTCATTAACTGCTTAGTCCTGAGCAGGGTTGCGACAGTCCAGAGGATATCCCAGAATCACATGGCTGTGAAACGACACCTGGATCGGATACCAGGCGGCCACACGCACATAGAGTGACCAATCAAACTGATACACTGGTCTTTGGACCATCGAAGGAAACCAGAGCACCCAGAGGAAACCCACACAGACTCGGGGAAGGCACAATTCCACATTGACTGAGCTGGATTCAAACCCATGCCCAAACAGGCAACAGCACTACCCGCTGAGCCAGTCTTGCTGCACATGGCTTTGAGAATATAGTCTGTATGTTTTGTTCAATACCTTTGCTCTGTTGTTAGAAATTGCTTAATTCATTCTGCCTTGACACCCACATGTATTAGAAACATTACACTGAGTACAGAAAAAGGATTTTTATTAATTTATGGCTGTGTAAACAGAACTGAAAAAGTAGGGGATTTTGAGTATTTTTTGCCTGGAAATGCATGTCTGTAATACTGATCACTGCGCAGTGTTTTCCATGACTGGTTGTGACCATGCAGGTTAGTTAACCTGAAACTGTGTCTTTTTCTATGACACCTTACAGGGTGAACCAGGAGTAGGCATCCCTGGAATTCCTGGACTCCCTGGGCCTCCAGGACCCCCAGGCCCACCCAGTTATTCCAGGTTCCTGGTGTGTATACCTTACATTTATACTTACCATTCACCTTAATATATACCCAGATACAATCAACTTTGGGCAGTTGGCAGAATGCCAGAATAAATTACCTGTATACGCTGGCACAAGAGCCTTGTTGTGTGTGTTCGTTGACATCATAAACATTATATTTGGGAAGAAGACAGCTCCAGGTGGTCAGAGTTTTATGTTTCGCTGTGGTGCTTTACAGGAAGGTGTGGAAGTGTCCGGCTCCGGGTTCGGGGATTTTGACAGTGACACCGTCGTCATCAGAGTGAGTATTCAGGCATCACTCTTCAGTCATGCCATCTTTAACAATCATCCATGTCTAATTATAAAATCTGACTTGTACATTTTATATATGAAGTAGAGCACACATATTTTATTGAGTATTTCTTAACAGTCTATTCATGCATTGCCCAGTTATATTCACTGTTAATGTTCTGAAAAGAGGTTCTTGGCTATAAGCATGGATGTTACTGCTACCTTAAGACGACATTAATTACCTCATTATAGTGTCATTTTTGCATTTTCAATTTTGCAGTGTTTCAATGATAATTTATTTAAAGCCTCATACATTGGAAAAAGTGTATAATAGTTTTATTGAATATGTAAAAGTATATGAGATGAGATCAAAAATACTAAGAATTTATAAACTCCTAGGAAGGGAGTAAAATTCATATCTTATTTTCTTATTGTTGTTTAAATCAATCCTCATACATATGATGTCCAGCAGGCACAAGGTTACCATGAGCCGAGTTTAACACATCTTTGCTTTAAGTTGTACTTGCAATGTCATTGATGTCCGCATGCAGGGTCTTCCTGGTCCTCCTGGCCCCCCTGGAAAACCAGGCCCTCCTGGGCCCAGCTCACCTTCTTGCACCGATGGGAAATGCCTTACAGGGGCAACTGGTCCTCTAGTGAAAGATGGAAAGGATGGAAAGGATGGAGAACCTGGTCTGCCAGTGAGTGGCTTTAACGGGATCAACATACAATGACCATCTTCTAACAATAGGGCCGTGTCAACTGTGTGTCATGTCAGTGGACTTGATACACACTAAATATCTAGGTTTGTTTATGAAATGCTGATTCTTTTTTGATTAATAAATCAATTGCATTGCTGACTCACAGTGCCTGGACTGTTCAGGCCAAGGTTTGAATCTGGCTCAATCTCAGCAGAGGTTGCATGTTCTCGCTGAGTCTGGGTTTCCTCTGGGTTAACTGGTTGCTTGAAAATGCCCACAGAGTGTGAAAATGTGAGTGCATGTGACAGTAAATAAAAGGAGCAGTTTTATTTAACAGTTAAATTGTTTGAGATATTGGAGGAAAGAGTGTAGGTGAAGATTGCCCTTTCATCAATATATGTATGGTACTGCGCGTAAAGCGAGACATATATTTTGTGCCTAGACAGGTTATGTTTTCACTGTTAGGCAAGTAGCTGGTAATCTAATAACTGAATGTTAGACATAAATCACAGGAAACAAGGGCTCTATGGAGATCAACACAAGTATGCCAGCAATTAAAGTAAAAGGTGAAAAGTAAACAACAAGAAACAAAAAAGTCATCAAAAAAGACTACAGTGAGGAAAATAAAGGTACCTGCTCATTGGGTGATATGGTGTTTAGTGGATATCCCAAGTCTCCTTCTATAGCTGTTGTGTTGTCTCTGTTGAGATCTACAAAATCCACAAAATCTGACATGAATAATTTGGCCTTAGTTTGAGCTATTGCATGACCAGGTACCACATGCTATAGTTGTAGCTCTTTGCTTGCTTGCCTGGCCTGGTGTTGAGAGCAGGTGTTTGGACAGCAAGTTCTGGCCCTAGTAAGGCTCCACCTTCTACCTCTGCTTATGTTTTGTTGTTACATTGATCTATAGTCAGTACTTAATGCTGGACCTCCCACAGCATGTTTAACAAATCTCGCCTAGTGTGTGTTGGCTTCTTGGCCGCGTGTGTTTGTGCACGTCTATGCAAAGTACACCCACATGGACAAATTACCCTGCTCCGGGCGGCCAAAGCCTTGATAATCCAGTTGAGTGTGAGCCGCTATGCAGTGCCATGCTAATGAAGTGTCTGTGTCTGGACAATAACTTTGGGTGCCCATGCATGTCTGTGATGGCTCTGTTGTTTGGAACCAGCTTCTTTCCCATGAGCTTGGATGGTCTGAGCTAGTAAAGCTGTTTTTAGCTCTCTGTGACATCTTGTACGACCAGGTACCTCAGACAAGCTGTTGCCATTGGATACACCATCAGCTCAGTAGAGAGGCAACTGAGTGTAAACAAAATTGTTGTGACCGCTGATTTTGGTTTACTGGCTGCCAGGTCCAGCATCCTCCTGAGCCACATGAAAGCAGTGTGTGTTTGTAAATAGACAGACTCTTCCCACACCACACTCAGCTCCGACGTCTGCATCTCACTGTGTGGTCTGACTCTCCAAGCCAGTGTATATCTGAATATTTGTGATGAGAAGTTCATGCTGAAATTGGGAGCCATGGGAATCTTCCATTTTGCTTGCATCTTATTTGCTTGGATGTATAAGAGAGCCTCACCCTCTCAGAATGCCTTCGCTCTTCAGGCAGCAGGGTTTCAGTAAATTTGTTTCACAGCTGCAAATCTATGGGTGGCACAGGGGTACAGCAGGTATCCCTGGTGCCTCACCTGTCCTTCCTTGGTTTGTGTGGGTTTTCCCAGTTTGCTCTGGTTTCCTCCCACAGTCAAAAGACATGCTTCAGGATAAGTGGTGATTATAAATTGCCTGTAGTGTGTGTATGTGTGAATGAGTGTGTGTGATTGGCCTGTGATGGACTGGCATCCAATCCAGAGTGCACTTTGCACAACCCTGCACTGGAAAAATGGTTATTGACAATGTATTCATGGAAAAGCCCTGAGCTGCAAATCTATAAATGTGGCTAGAAATGTTCCATATATTCAAACAAATTGATGCTGTATTTGGTGTTGCTCTATTGAACTCCTCTACTAAGTATGAACAAGACTCATGTGGTCTGTGGATCACAGGACAGCTATCCGCACATGTAATCTCCAACTGTGGACAGATAGCAGATGGCTTCTCTAAACGTAAGCAGATGAAGATGGGTTCTTAGAGATCATTATTTGCTTCTTTCAGGGCCGCCCTGGTCTCAATGGAGTCGCTGGACCACGGGGAGAAAAGGGAGAGAAGGTAATATGGCCTTGCAATACATATGTAGGATGCACTCTGTGCAGGTGATGTGATAACCAAAATAGTTGTCCTATTTCTTTGCCAATTCTATTAATAAAGTAAATAATAATATCTTTCTTGCAATTTGATGAGAAGTTATTATATTACAATTTTTGCTTCCTTCTGTACTTGCTCTATGATGTACGATGAACACTGACATAAGATGATGTTCAGAAAATTATTTCAGCTCAGTTTCAGACCAGCTTCAGTTTATTTTTATAGAGTGCTCTAGTCACCAGTTACACAGAACACTGAACCAAGCTCCAAGTAATGTTACAGTGAAGAAAGAAATAGTACAGTTCCTTTTATGAGGCAACAGATATATTTAATTATTTTTCTGAGGCAGTTGTTAGCTGAGGAGAGAAAAATAGAAACTCCCAGTCTTCTGTTTTGCTTCCAACTTATTTGCATGGTTGTATGAGTGCCTCACCCCCTCAGAATGTTTTCACCCATCAGCCACCAGGGTTTCAGTAAATTTGATTCACAGCTGCAAATCTATGGGTGGCACAGGGGCATAGCAGGTATCGCTGGTGCCTCACCTGTCCTTCCTTGGTTTGTGTGGGTTTCTTCCTTTTGCTCTGGTTACCTCCCACAGTCAAAAGACATGTGCTTCAGGTTAAGTGGTGATTATAAATTGCCTGTAGTGTGTGTATGTGTGAATGAGTGTGTGTGATTGGCCTGTGATGGACTGGCAACCCAGGGAAGAGAAAGAAATCCAGAGAAGCAGGAAAAAAATTAAAATAAATGATTTTCCTGTCGATTCCTTCACAGGGTGACCAGGGATTGACTGGACCTCTTGGACCTAAGGTACCTGTTGGTACTATTGACTCAGATACAGAATTGTCTTTAGTTAACTGATTTCAGGGTTGTTAAGTGGCTCAGTAAAATCAGAAGCTGTAGGAATTATGACCTGTAATCCTGATCACAGCTTGTGGGACAGGATGACTGATCTCTACTCTGATGAGTCTATTTTGTGCCCTAAGGGTGATTCAGGTGAACTTGGGCTTCCTGGACTCCCAGGAACCCCGGGACAAGAGGGACCAAGGGGACCAGCTGGCCCGCAAGGGCCCCCTGGGCCACCAGGACCCCCAGGGCGAGCCTTCAGCTTGGACTTGGAGGTAAGAGTTTCACTCCTCCATCATAGGTACAACTGCCATCTACTGTTGTGCATTGTCATTGATCATATACTGAGGGGCTGTGGTATGTTGTGGCCTGCAGGACTTGGAGGCATCTGGAAGCCTGGGTGCTTTAGGCAGTCCTGGGCCCAGAGGACAACCGGTAAGGAGATAGTGGCATTATTGAAAGGTGTCTGAGTATTTGTACAAAACACTGACCTACTGACTAGTGTGAAAAGCCATTATTCAGACCGAGCCTTATTCTCCCCTCTCCATGTCTTCCCCTTAGGGACCACCTGGTCTTCCAGGCCTACCAGGACCCAAGGTAGGCTGAGTGCCCCTTCAATTACTGAATCATGAGCACACAGTGAGGGGGTGGCACTGATTCACACTTCTCCACACAGGGCAAGGATGGAGTCGATGGGGCGCCTGGAGCCTCTGTGAAGGTAGCAACCCCCCTCATAAACACAGTTACACACATTTAAGGTCCCACATATACACAACTGTTTTTCATTCGTTTTGCCTGGTGCAAGCGGAACACTTCAAACAACGTGCTTCCCATTAGTCATAATTTCTCCCGCATTCCTGCAGACCACTTGTTCCATGCAAACAACACAGGTCGAAGTAACTCCTCCTCCTAATGGGAGCTGGATGAGGTTATGCACCATGCGACCACAGGTTTTGTAGATACGAGCTATGAGCATTACGCCATCAAACCTGGAGCCAGATTTCCATGCAGCTATTGTGACCAAGTCATTTATGGTTTCAGTGCACGCAAATTTGCTGCAAAATTTGAACCCACCTCACAATTTTTTCTAACTGAAAAAATTTTCTAACTAGTATGCCAAGGTTCAAATCCAGCTTAGGCCTCATGAAGTTTGCATTTCCTCCCTGTGTAAAAATGGGTTTCCTTTTTTCCTCCACAGTCCAATGACGTTTTAGGTGAATTGGTGATGCTAAATTGCCTATGGCTTGTGTATGAAGTAACAACAATATGTGTGAATGTTTGATCGCTCTGTAGTGGATTCGTGTCCCATCTAGGACACTTTGCCTAACATCCAATCACCCAAAACTGGCCAAGGAGGTTCTTCATAATAAGTGGATCACTTTTTTTGGCACATGCTGTTATCAAAACTTCCCGAGTTTATCGTTCTCCTTTCACCTCTCACCCCTTCTAGGGTGAGCGTGGTGACCCAGGACCCGAAGGCCTTCATGGCCCACCTGGAGCCCCTGGTATTCCTGTAAGTGCTCTGCTGCTCACCCACACTACACTGTACCACAAGTGGCACTTGTGTTCAGGTATTGGTTCACTGTGTTATTCTGGTTTCACTGCTGCAGATGACACCAGCATTATACTACCACTTTCCCACTAAATAAGGTAATCCACTGCAGTATTGTTGTGTCATGTTCTTCCATACTGGGCTATAATGTAATCCTCTTGGTCTACAGGGACAGAAAGGAGAGAGAGGCGACGCAGGACCAAAGGTACAGCCCACTGGGACTTGTGTCAACTCTGGCAGCTGCACCTTGTTTTCAGAATGAGCCTTTCCGGTCATGTTTCTTGTCTCCCTCATAGGGAGATCATGGCTTGGACGGGCAGAGTATCATGGGCCCACCCGGACCACCCGGACCCCCAGGACCAATTATCAGCCTCCAAGATGTAAGAAGATTTCACTGCATAATGTTGTTAATAAGTGGGAATTATATCTACAGACTGAAAGTCTCACTATTACACTGATGTCACCTTTCAATTCATTTGCTTAGACTGTACTTTCTTTTTTTATTCTTTTTGATATTATTTGTTATTGCA
This sequence comes from Arapaima gigas, assembly GCA_900497675.1. Classification (NCBI taxonomy): domain Eukaryota; kingdom Metazoa; phylum Chordata; class Actinopteri; order Osteoglossiformes; family Osteoglossidae; genus Arapaima; species Arapaima gigas. The sequence continues at coordinate 509,228 of UFQX01000443.1, forward strand.
ACACGCAGTGTTAGTTCTTTTAGTTAGATCTTTTAGTTAATGAATTATATACTTACAGTAAGATTCCTCCTTTTTAATATGAGCACAGATTTGCTGCTCAAGCTGCATGACACCCACCACTGGTGCACAGCATGTTGCCTGTAGCACTCAAACCTTGGTCAAGGAAATCAGGGTGGGATAGGGAAGAAGAGCAGAACAGCAGAGATGCCACAGCGCTGCACCTTCCTGACCACTGTGTCTGTGTCCTCTTCAGCTCCTGCTCAATGATACGGAGGGGCTGTTCAACTTCAGCCAGATTGCCGAAATCCTAGGGCCTGTGGTGAGTAGCAGTCAGTCCTAAGAGCTAGGACTCACTGCTGCATGGGCACCGGTCCCCTCTGCACCCACTTGACCTGTCATCAGTCTGTACCCTTACATACAACAAAAATGTGATGCATCTTCTTTGCATGTCATTTAAACATAGAAAGAGGTACATGATATGTAACTAAGTAGTATAAATGGTATAAAAAGGTGATTTATGTTTCATAAGTTTATTATAATGTTGCTTGATGACTTCTACAAATCTTATCAGAAAAAATTATTATTAGGATTATACAATTTCAATTGTTTCTGGTTGTGTTATCATTTACAAACTAAAAACAATTCCATTAATTACTTTATAAGTAATTAATCACTATAAATGTGGTACTTGGCTGATATACATTCATGCACAATTGCAATAATTATGTTAGAGGCAGAAATGCTGGCTATGACAATTGAAACTGGCTGTGAAACTAAAACAGTTTTGGTGTTCAGAAATGGTTTAAATGCGTTAACTATTATCCCTTTGGTTTATATCCTGTTACTATATCACAGCCATGGTACTAATGACAGTAAAAAAACACCTTCTTGTGTCCTGATTAACCCTCAAGAATGGTGCCTGCTATTCTTATGTTTTAGCACAATCAACACTGAGTTGATCTGTGATTGTCCTTTCCTTTGTCATCAGGGACCGAAGGGGCTGAAAGGGGACATTGGGCTTCCTGGGATTGCAGGGATCCCAGGACATAAGGTGAAGGATGGAAGGAGCACTGAATGTTTGGGGTGGGAAAAACTTTCCAAGTGCAGACATGGGGCAGCAGTTGGCATAATGGCTAAAACTATCACCTGACCATTGAATGACTCGGGTATAAGTATCACTCACTTGCTGTAGTACTCATGAGTAAGATCTTTACCCAGAGTTGCTCCAGGAAAAAAACAAAAATTATCCAATTGTATAAACAGGTAAATCAATGGCTTGGGTATAAGTGTCAGCTAAATAAGTAAATAATCAAAGAAATCTGTCTCACTACAATGTTAGGTTTATAATTAAAGGACAGTTGGAGAAGACAGCGTCCTGTGTCATTTTCATCCTTTCCTGCTGGAAATGCACAGTGAATGTAGACCAGTTGCATAAAATAGTCCAAAAACATCACTGTGTGGTTTTATCTGTAGCTGCAAAGGGTGCCAGATACTGGATATTTGTGTTGCTGTGCGTGACCCTGAGTTTTTTGTTTGTTCCTGTGTGTGCAGGGCCAGAAGGGGGAACCCGGGGTCACCATCGCTGCAGATGGTTTGCTGATGACAGGGCTGACAGCCCCAAATGGACCCAAGGGAATGAAGGTCACTATTTCTTCTACTTCCTTGTGTGAAAGGTCATATTGGTAACAGTATACATGGCTAACATGCTCGCTGTATTTGTTGGTTCACTAGGGCGAACGTGGCTTTCCTGGGCCAGTTGGAATCATGGTCAGTTCTTATTTTCTGCCCTAAAATATATTTTTGTCTAGTACCTCATTGTTTTGTTTGTTTGTTTTTCCTTTGGTTGCTCTGCTTAAAATGCTGTTTCCATGTGGCTGCATCTAAGCTGTCCTCCCTGTGTCCTCTGTCCTCATAACCCCTCTTTATAGTAATTATTCAAATCCTATTCAAGTTTCTTTTGGAACTATATGTCAAAACAAACTCAGGCATAAACACTGATGTGCCACCCTTGTGTCAAGGAACTATATTTATCCCTTGCATATATTATTTTCTTCTGTGCACCTGAAACAGGCTTTGCTTGGAATTTGACTTGGGGGGATTTGCATTATTTTACAGGGCCCTATTGGACCACGTGGACCCAAAGGAGAGTATGGATTTCCTGGCCGGCCTGTAAGTTCACGTCCTGCTCATAGTCCACAATGAATATAGCCGGGATGCTGTCTACAGATCTAAGGGGGCACTTTATTTCTGCAGTTGTTCTGTATTGTTTTGGGTCACCTCTGTCTTGTTTCCTCTAGGGCCGTCCTGGCGTAATGGGCACGAAGGGAGAGAAGGGAGACTCGGTTAGCCTGCCGGTGAGTTTGTTTTCACTTGAACTTAAGTTTGGCTGCTGTGCTCCTTGTGTAGGAAATATGTACCTGATGAGGTACCTGATAAATTCCCTCTCACCCCATAGTTTTGATTATGAACAGGACTGGATCACAACAGAGAATCAGTACCACACAAAAATTTCAGATATACTGTATATAGATAAGTAAATAAAATGTTTTTAGCTGATGCGGTTATGTCTGAGAACTTTTTAACAACATCATTAAGTTTTTCAAGATTTATTAGTTATGATCCAGGTCAAATGTTAATATTTCCAGTGAAAACAATTTAAACAGTTGAGTCAGTACTGTGTTAGAGAATGGAGAAGAGTCATGAACCTACTTTGTGTATCTTTACTAAAAATAAAGTTGGGCTTGTGCTTTCACAGGCTATAAGAAAATGTCTGTGAACTTTATGACTACCAGGATTTCTACATCGGTATCAAGAGCACACACAGTGACACAGATCACTGAACAAGTGTGAACTGATCTTCATCTAAATTATAACAATAAATAAAGACTGTGGACTGATGGAGGCCAAGTCTTTAGAAATCCTTTCGTAACCCTTTCCAGTCATATAAGCTTCAACAAATCTTCTTCTGAGGCACTATGATCTCTTTTAATCAGGCTGTATTGCACAAAATTGTGCTGTGCAGAGCAGGCAACAAACATTATGTGGGTTTTTTGTTATACAGCAGCGCAGGTCAAACCACACACCTGAACATCTGACTCCATTTACCCTCTTTTCAAGAGGTCATTATCCTAGAGGTCCATATACATTTTTCATACGTGATTTTCATTGTTTAAACCATTCCATTCAACAAAGATGAGTAAATCTAAAATCCTGTGTGTGTGTGTGTGTGTGTGTGTGTTTGGTAAATAAGACTGTCTTTGTTTATTGTAATGGTGTAGATGAAGATCAGAGTCACATTTTATGAGCCACTCATGCAGAAATCACAGTAATTCCAAATTGTTCACCTTTCTCCCAACTGTGTATATATGCCCTCCCTCAGTTTCAACTTCTCTTTCACTCAGATTTAGCAAGAACACAACAGGTTCTTAACCGTTTCCCCTATGTTAGCACTCAAACCAAAAAATAAACAAACAATTTCATTCCCAGCCAGATAAAACAGTGGAAACATCATATAAAGGGCTTAATAAAACAACTCATCCTCATGTTGGCTGAGATGTCTTGCTCTGCCCGTGCAAGAGATTTTCCGCAGACCAAAGCTGAAGTAGAGAAGTTCATTATGTGTCCATGTTTTGTGATTTAACGTTATTAGAATGAGTTTTTATGAGCAATTACGTGTTCCCACTGTTTCTTGGCTTTGCTTTTCATCACTGAAAGGATCTGTTAGCATTACTGTGTGTAACAAACCAAAGTATCTGTGTAAGTCAAACTCCTGTGTGTGGAATAGTGAATGTGAAACCTAAAACTCACTGTGCTCAGTTTCCCACAAAACCACTGTATGGCTCTTACACTGCTACTGTACACTGGGCCTCCAGCAGCTACGCAAGCTTATGTGGTTTCTTTAAAAATAACACAAAATAAAAAAATGTTTTCTATATATATATATATATATATACATGTCAAATACTATAATATTTATATCATGCATTAAAATATTTAATGCCATAAATATTTGTTAGATGTTATAAAGCACCAGTCAAGAGTGTTAGCATAATTGGATGAAACTGGTTATTCTTAACAATTGAGTTGGAAATAATGTTTCATGTCTTCCCAGCTCTTCGGCAGTCTATCTCAGAGATATAGGGCACATATGAACTTTGCTTTCACTCTTCTGTCCAGTTCCTCCAATAAAAGTATTGCCCACTCTGTGACTTCATAGGGACCACCCGGTCCCCCTGGACCCCCCGGACCGCCTGGGCGTCCAGGACCCATCAACTGCCCAAAAGGAGTAAGTCCATCCCTGTTGCTTAAGAATCATAATAACACAGTTTGTTTTCATCCAGTAATGGTACTTTGATGCCGTATTAAAACATTCTCCTTTACATTTTAAAGACTGTCTTCCCAGTGCCTCCCAGACCTCACTGCAAAACTCCAGTAAGTGGACATGGGTTCTAGTTTTTCTTATACATGTCCAAATTGTTCTTCAAACCCTGAGAAGTTTTCTATCGTCAGTCTGTTCAGCATCAAAATAGGACAGTCTCCTTCCAAAAGCAGCATACAGCAACAGCAGCATCTCTGACTGCAGTTCCCACACTATACACATAATACCCATGTAAGCAAAATGAGGGGAATCACAGCGTAGTCCATGTTTTCGAATCCGTTTACATCAAACCAAGGTGTTTTTGTGATGAAACTGTTGTCTGTGTGGCACGTGGTGCTGGTAGGTTTGTGTGTGAATCAGCTGATTGCTCAGAGTGCTTTTACTTTGCCGCTTTGCTCACTTTCTCTACTGATAAACACACACTGATATTATTCTGACATGATGTTCTGTTGACTTGCTCTTATTTTGATATCATTTTTTAAGTGTGTTCACAGTAATAGTACCTCTTGCAAAGTCCTGTAATACCTGCTGGAGATTTCTTGGGATTGATTTTCTTTTTAGCAACCTTTGGAAAAAATATTTGATGCACATCTTTTATCTTGGTACTGCTTCTTATTCTCACTTTAAGAACGTGGTGGATAATTGATGTCTATATTTGGTGCATCATGTATTCATGTATTAACAACCATAGGTGTAACAGTGATTGTTATTGAAAATATATATCAGTCAGGATCTTATACCACTGATTATATTTTATAGATGCCACTTTTCACACCTTCTTACACAGCATGTATGTTTTGTTCTATGCAGGTTAATGGTAATAGAAACCCAGGAGAAGGTCAGTTTAAGGCAATGTGTTTAATGTAATGAAATTAAATATATAAATTTTTAAGTAATCATATGGTAGGATGTTGCACTATTAGCAGCAGTGCTAACAATCTGCTCTCTGTCTCACTCTGCCCCCTCAAAGGCGAAGAAGGGTGTCAGAGGACTATTGTAGGACAAAAAGGGGACAAGGGAGAGGCAGGATTCCCAGGAAAACCTGGAACTATAGGTAATGCATTCAAACAGCTCATACACTATTATCATCTCCTGCCTCTCCTTAAGTAATTTACCTTATTTCCTATTGATTAGACAGTTAATAGTCAGGTTGTGATCATGTATGCTTCCGTCCACAGCTTCCTTGCTTCCCGGTATCTCTGTGGTGAGTCATTTCTCCACATTTTTCTTTGGGGGACTCTGGCACTCATAAAAGCAAGTGGGTCACTCTTTTGCAGTTAGTAAAGCTACAAAATCGGTAGTCTTATATGATACCTGTATGTCCAGAATGAATTTCCATTGTTGACTGAACACTATTGTTATTACTGTGTTAGTTGGAGTCTTGAAGTAATGCAGCACTAAAGTAGAAGTAGTACATTTTAATTAATGGACAGTTTTTACAGGTCCTAAAGGGGGTTGTGCACAGTTTATATTGGTTGGTAACTGGTTGTTCTTGCATACATTTAAATACACAAGTGATTTTTTTTTTCTTTATCATACTTGTCCTCCTAACCTCTATTTTAGTCAGTACTCAGTAACACCAAACCACTTGTATTGTTTGGCCCTATCAGTAAATGTTTAGTCAACAAGGGCTGCCATCACCTTGGCTGCTCAGGGTTCGAGCCCTGACTTATTGTAGCACCTTGTATCTCAATCTGCCCTGTCTGTGTGCCTCAGGTGGATAAGGGAGACACAGGTCTCAAAGGACAGAAAGGAGAGAAGGGGGAAGCTGGATTGCCAGGAGCACCAGGGCTACCTGGGAGATCAGGCCCTGTTGTGAGTTGTGTTCCAGTGACGACATGACACACACCTGTACAGTCATCCACATTCACACAGGAAGTCCTCAGTCTCTCACAGTCATTTTGTCCAAACATGGTGGCCGAACCCTGGTCAATACCTTTGTCCTTCTTTGGTGTTTTTGCCTATTTCTAATACGTAAAACAACTTGAGTTCTGTTCTTTGTCCATATCTACAAATAAGGCATGGTAGGTGTCAGATTTTGACCTGGCATTTTGTTATATCTGGATGAGCTTAGTTAAAATGAAATGTTTGTTGGCGTAATGAAGATTTGGAATTGGGCCTTTTGGAAGTTCTTCATTCAGATATTAATAAAACAAAGCTCCCAGCATTCCATAGCAGAAAAAAGTGTTCTCAGCTATTGCAACCGCCCATATTTCATTTGACTGTTTAACTGATTATTTGCACCAGGCCATCTCAGTCCAAAAACAATTTTGGGTTATCAGATCCAAACAATGTTGTTTTTTTAGATTTTTTTAAACTGTATTTTTCCTTTGTGTCAGGGACCCAAAGGCGAGTCTGTTGTCGGACCCCAGGGCCATCCTGGTCCTGCTGGTCAACCTGGACCACCTGGGTATGGCAGACCTGGAGCTCAAGGCCCCCCTGGACCTCCAGGACCCCCAGGACCACCCACACTTTTCGGTTCAGGTAGTTATTGCAGTACATCTATCTTAGCCCATAATTCTTCAAAACAAAAACCCTTACATGCTCATTAGTTGACTTTATATCTTCTGAATTATATCTGTGTTCTTTTGTATGATATAGTGATTTAGGTAATACATTCAGTCCTTTTTGGCTTTTGTCATGTGAAAGCTCTGCTAAAGGGTCAGGACATAAATTAGTATTTAGTTTGTAAACACTTTGCGACTATAGCAGATTTTAAAGCTACTTGATACGTCAAACGCAGTTCACAGGCTAAAGTGAGCTGAGTCCTACACTGACTGGAATGGAGAACAAAACTAGTATAAAATATAAAGTATTTGTATGAAACTTTGTCATTTCAGCTGTCACAATCCCTGGTCCAGCTGGCCCACCTGGGCCACCAGGACTCCCTGGACCGCCTGGACACGGGAATCCGGTGAGTGGTTGCCAGGATGCAGGCCAGGAGCACATAATTCTCTACCTTCAGTTCAAAACCAAGAATGTGAAAAACAATCATGTAAATGAGATACACTAATATACATAAAAAGAATCTCAAACATTTAAATATAAAGATATGGCCCTCTGTTCATAACTTATGTAGAGTAACAACATGTCCATCCTTTGTTTCTCCCACAAGGTAACCACATATAAAAGTGTGGACACCTTGTTCAAGCAAACCCACCATGCAGCAGAAGGTACCATGGCCTACATTTATGACAGAAGTGAGCTCTATATCCGTGTGCGAGAAGGCTGGAGGAAGGTCCAGGTAATACGATCCAAGCTGCAGGAGTGATTAGAAGCATACACCCTCCCATAGTGCTTTCAGCAAGCGGGAAATGGGCTTCATTTTGATTGTGCCAACATGTGCTATGTACGTCTTGTAGCTGGGAGAGCTGCTCTCCATGCCCGCTGACAGCCCATCATCTGCAACATCTAATGGTCCTATGCAACCCGAGGAGCATAGAAGGACAAAGCTGGTGAGATGGATACAGCTCATTCACTCAATACACACTTTAACTCCGACTTTGAGTCACTGTAAAATCAGTCCTCGTCTACTCTGGACATCGCTTCAGTAGAAACATCTCCCACTGTGATGGACAGGCATACTAGTATGTTAGCATGATAAACATGGATTGAACAGCTGGGGTTCTACCGGTGTTGGAGCTTTTGCTCTATTCATACTTATACATTATGCACCCCGTCATTTTGAACCAATTAAAGTAAAGAGGATCAACTAAGGTAATTGATACATGCAGCATACATTTTATATGGATCTAGTTTGTGCAGTAATTTGTGGTCAACATGGACAACGTTCCACCCATCTCCCACTCAGCCCAATTTGCCACATGTAATAGTGAAAACTATAGCAGCGTTATGCTGTTACTAGGCACAGTGCTCATTATGACTCCTGCTTCAATTTAAAAATGGAAACATCTACTTAAATGACAAGTCATACTCTGTAACAGTTGAATGCAGCATATTAACACTTTGGACTTGATCAGGAGTTTGTCATTGTACATTATCTCCATCTGGAGGATCCATCCAGGTGTAATATTTAGTTTGTGTGTGTGTGTGTGTGTGTGTGTGTGTGTGTGTGTGTGTGTGTGTGTGTGTGTGTGTGTGTGTGTGTCTGTCTGTCTGTCTGTCTGTCTATCTGCTGCAGGAGGTGCAGGGCTATCTTCCTGGTCACAACATCATGGCACACACTGCACGCACTGGCCCTGGGGTAAGTAGAGTAAAACAGTCATCCATTTAAAGTGCAGCCTTACCAGCACTGATACACTGCCGCTCCGGCCTGGTTACCGCTGAACCATAATGAAATGAAAAGCATGCCATTTAATCTTTGTTATGTGTTGGTAAAAACGGGTTCAAAAACATTGGCGTGGCACTGCTCCAACCCTGAAATGAGTCAAAATGCAATTTTACTGTGGTCAAGTATTCCAGTTTTAGACTAAATTGCATCTGTCTACATACTGTGTTTAGAGGAGCAGCCTAGGTTTGTGCCAGTGGTTAGATGCATCTGTAAGCTACTCTAACAGTAGTGACTGTTCAAATGATTCTATGGTCACAGGATTTCCTTAAATGGCTCTTCCTTAGAGGCAAAGGAAAGCACATCAAATTACTTTATGCACTGCGCCACAAAAGAACAGTTGATAAGTATGTTTCTTCTGTAGTGGGACAGTGTGGCAAGTTAAAATTCAGAATGAAATACAGAATTTAATTATTATTGTTTATCCATTTAACTGTCACTTTTTTCCCCAAAGCAGCCTGCAATGTTAAGCTATCTGCAGTGATTTACACATTTGCATAGCAGGAAGTTTTTACTGCATCAGTTCAGGGTATCAGTACTATAGCAACAGGTGAGATTGAAACCTGAGTTTTTCAGGGTGGTACCTGTAACCACTCTTACACAAGAGCGGCAAGTGGCAAAGCAGTGTTTTGGTTTCAAATCAATGTTGAAAAAGTATCATAAGTATACAAGTATATATAAGCAATAAATGGGAACAAAAAATACTAAAACAATTTTGATTGTGTACTGTATGTGTGTGATGTGACTCCGCATTCTGACCAAGGGACCTGTGCACTGTATCTTCTAGCTGCACATGGTGGCTCTGAATGCCCCATTTTCAGGCGACATGCAAGGTATCCGCGGTGCTGACTTCCAGTGCTACCAGCAAGCTCGTGCCATGGGCCTTGTCGCCACATACAGGGCCTTCCTGTCCTCACACCTGCAGGACCTGTTCACCATTGTCAAGAAGGCCGACCGCTACAACATGCCCATAGTCAACCTGAAGGTGAGACATCGCTGAAACACTGTCTTACACTAGTGTTGCTCAGATTTCATCTATTTCAATGCAGAAGGCAGTAAAGACCAGTAAAAAAATATTCAAGAAATCATCAATATAATAAATAAATAACTGATACTGATGAAATCACATTGTTGGATAATGGGATGATATTTAAAGGGCTGGCTCGTTTTTTAGAAACTACAATCATTTTCATGTGAATATAAAATGTTTAAGTTAATAGTCTTTCAACCTTTTGGATAAGTGCATGTGTGATACCCTAAGAATCTGATGAAGGGGTAGAATGCCTTAGTTTTCACCTCCAATTGATTGTTTCTTTTTCTGGAGGTTAAGTGTTGTGGAATGGCCCAGCCAGAGCCCAGACTTGAGTGCAGTTAAAAATCTGTGGTATGACCTGAAAATTGCTGTCCAATGACACACTTCATTTGATTTGGCAGCGGGGCAAATTTGCATTTAAGAATAGGAAAAAAAATTCCAAAGTCTAAATGTGCAAAGCTCAATACAGAGATACCCCAGAAGACGCACTGTAATTGCCACTAAAGGACTATGTACAAAGTACTTTGACACTGACTTTGGTCAGGTGGGGAGTGTAATACTTATTCATCAAGTAATTTTCAGATTTTTTATTTTTAATGCAAGTCTGAAAACATCTAAATGCTTTTTTATTTAAAACTCATAGGGCATTACTTCTACGGGAGTGGGAAGAAATCCCTTTTAAAAATACGCTTTAATTTGATTTTGTTTCTTGTGTTGTTGTGTTGCAATTAGTGGGCGGTAAACACTTTCTGAAGTCACTATAACTTGAGGACTGAACATCTGTGTACCAATCCACAGGGGGAAGTGCTTTTCAACAACTGGATGTCCATCTTCACTGGGAGCGGGGGCGTGTTCCAGCCTGACATCCCTATCTATTCCTTCGATGGTCGGAACGTGATGACAGACCCATCCTGGTGAGAGATCCCCTTGATCTGCTCCCATCTTCTTTTTTTGTGTTCTTCAAAATTAAAAACTCCAATGAACCATATTGCTCAGAAGGAAAATTTTCCATAAGACCATTGGTATTGTCATCTCAGAAAAAAAAATCCATAAACTGCTCATATCCTTTTTAAAAAACTTTGACCTCCACAGGAAAAAAAACTTAAAAGCAAAACTTTGTAAACAGAGAGTTATATTTGGAAGTAACAAGAAAAGCAGTGATATGTTGAAGGCTTGTATTAAATAACAACTTAAGAGGGCAGGAACTTCTGACCACAATCCAGAATGTGAGAGCTGTGGTGCTCCTCAGACAGCCACTGTCACCCCCGCCCTCTTTATGGCAATGTTCATGTCTATTCATATATCAGCATTTTAAATATAGCGGCAGCTATGGTATAGGATCTAATTGAACAAGGCACTTTTGTGGCGTAGGCGGAACTCTTTTTGGCACAGCTGGGTTTGTAGAACCAGTTTTCTGGCATGAGGCCTGCGGACGGGCTCAGAATGGCTCTGGTTGGAGTACAAAAACAGTCAGTGAAAACATCAACAATGCTGCTGAAATGATCTAATATGATGGGAATCCGCAATATTTCACATAATTATTTCTAGGAACTTTGGTGTAGCTCACCAGTGTGTGCCTGTCATTTTTCATAATGGTATTTTTATTCACATATTTTTTTCTTTTTTGTTTTTTCTGTTTATTTATGTGTGTTTTTTTTAGTCTTCTAATTTTTAGTATCTAGGTATGTACGTTTGTATAATCTTAATTGTATCTATTTGTTTAGCTGATACTTTTGTAAAAAGTGTTTTAAAATAAATTTGTATTCTGAGCTACTTATAGTAATCCTTTACTGTTTTAATACAGCTTTTTTACTGCAGACGTTCTTGCTAAGTACCTTGCTAAAAGGTGTTACAGACTAGAGGGACTGGACCCCTGATGAAAACAGCATTTTTCAACTTGAAGGCAACAAGTCTAATCACAACATTACTTGCAATGTCATCTATGGGTATTTTATAGACAATACAGTTTGTAAAAGTTCCACAAAATCCTAGTTTAAATTTTTGCCTATTTCTGCTGGCTTCCTGTCTCATGTACCTGGTACATCTGAGTGGTCTTGAAGCTCTAGTTGGACTGGGAAAGGGGCATCCTGATTTCAGCAGATTAACTGGACTGTCACATCTGGAGTGTGTAGCAATTCATACTCAGACTTTCCTGCTGATCCCATTGGCTTTCCTTCTTTGTCTGTGTGTGACACTTCAGGCCCCAGAAGATGGTGTGGCACGGCTCCAGCATGCTGGGCATCCGGCTGACGTCGAGCTACTGTGAGGCGTGGCGTGCCGGCAACATGGCAGTCACAGGCCAGGCATCTCTGCTGCACAGCGGGCAGCTGCTGGGCCAGCACATGCGCAGCTGCTCCAACCACTTCATCGTGCTGTGCATCGAGAACAGCTTCACGCCGGACCCCATGGGGAAATGAGCACCCCCTCTTTATCCCAGTTTCCCCTCACAACTCCAGTCCTGCTCACATGTAACTTTCGAGGAGGTGTAAAGATGAGTGCATTACGTTTGGCCTACATCACCCATCCAGCCTTTTGTTCAATCACCTGAGTGAGACAATGCTGAAGAAGAGATCCCTTGCCATTTTGTCCATGGATCACCCCATCTTTGAACGCCCTCAAGCCGCTGCACCCCTAGCTGCAGACCTGCTTCAATACTAGGAGCTTGTGGTCCAAGTCGGTGAATGCACTTGTATGTGAGGATGTCATTTATTGGCAGAGATTTTTTAAATCCTCCTTTTTGGGTTGCCATTTTTCTTTGTACTACAGGTCAAAATAAAGAAATCTTTTCTGTACAATGGGGTCCAAAACTGATCAGGCATAGGATGTGTTGGTTCCTTTCCAGGTGAAGTTATTAAGATGCACTGCGTAATTTAATGTTTTGTTTTTCACTTCAAATTCCGGCCGTTTTTTGGAAAGATTTCTAAGTGTCTAGGTGTCTAAATGTCTAGGTAGCATTTTTTCTCTCAGTATTTAAGTTAAATGCAAAGTTTTATTTATACTGCAACAGCACATAATCAAAACAAATCAAGTGATTCAGACTAATTGTATAACTTATAGTTATTGTTCAGTGACAAGATGTCCTGCCTCTTCCTTCAAATTTGTATTTTTGTACACATCTCTTCTAACTGATTTAGATTAACAAATTGCCAATGTTTTTAAAGGTAGCAAAAATAGTTTTATAACAGATACTTCGATTTTTTTTGTATTGTAAAATCGGTAACTGTTTTTTAAATTCCTCTGAGAGATTTTTTGGTAAAGATTGTTTTGTCAAACCATGTAAAACCATCCAAAAAAGCAAAGAAAAAGCTGTGACAAAAATGCACAGAAAATACGTGTTTGTGTTCCAGAACTGGTGCTCAATAAATAAGTATTTTTTACAAACCTGCCTGGTGTTGTTATGCGTGCTCTCAACTTCCTGTAAACTGTGCTGAAAACAGTTTCTGTTGCTGTGGAAACGGCCACACGCTCTCTGGGCGTGTAAAGGCTGGTCCACACTTGGTTGACTGAAGCTCACATGACAGATTGTTCACTTGGTGCCAAATCTGTCCGGGTGCGAGTGGTATCAAAACAAGAGAGTGCAGCTGGAGAGACAGCAGCACAGAGAATAAACCCCAGCTTTCCCGTCAGCTACAATAATAGAAAGTGTGTTTTCTTAAGCTGATGGAAAAATAAGTTGTGTAAGACTATAATTAGAGGCTGAGGAGGTCTGTGAAAAGAACAGCATGGTAGAAGTCAAAGCGTTTCATATATGGCTTTTTTTATTTGAATTTGGTGTCTCATAGTGCTGTTTAACACCCACCTGGAAAGATAAAGTGTGCTTTCATGTGTGTGTCTGCAGGTCTTAAAGGCTGTTTACTGTGCAGAGAGGGAGATGAATGTGTTGGCGCACAAAGGGCACTGATTAGATGGGATGGAGCACCTCCTTGGCTGATACTGAGACCAGAGCACATTGTCAACCAAGAGGGAGGGAGACCAACAGAATTTGTACAGCCCAGTGCCTGTTGACGCAGACTACAGCAGTGTGGGATTCCTGCAGAAGGAGCCTCTGCAAAGTTTTAGTTTGCCCACCCTTCGCCTATTTGTTTACACTGCTGAAGAATGAGTATGTTGATGGTCAGACAGAGCTGGCAAAGTGGAGGTAAAGAAACATCAGGAGCACTGGAGAGTGACCAGGAGGGTCACTGAACTTCCAATGGAGTTCTTCCTCACCCACCTCTGGTTGCCCAACTACTCTTACCAGATCATACAATTACTGAAGTCCCTGAAATTCCAATGGCTTCAGATGAGCAAGAGCGGTTATTTGGAATAAATTGTGGCTACTGGAGTGGTTTTGGAGTGCCTGTGAACCAGGTTACTGTTGAGATTGGCTCTGTGTGGTCAGTCGCCCTCCTTTCCTGCCTCTTGCGGCCAGGCTCCTTCCTCAGCTACCAGGGGGTGAGGGCTTAAGTACAGCTCCTTGTGTCATGTGCAGCCTGCCAATGCTAACAGAGGAGCACTGATGACAGGTAAACAGAACAGAAGGTGCCCACCTTGTAGATCACAATGAGTTTACCCTTACTGAACTGCTTTGTCTGTATACAGCTGACAGCCTATGATGAAGGTAAAAGCAGAGTAGAAGTGTTAGGGAAGAGGGGCAACATAGCCTTTGGATACAGGCTTGAATCTGTCTCTGCAGAGGTTACAAGTTTCTTCCATATTTATTTAGGTTGTCTCCTACATCCAGAGGGCATGCGTATCAGGAGAACTGGGTTTACTGTGTCTGGTGACATACTGGCAAAACATCCTGGCAGTACTTTTGTTTTTCAAATTTGCTGTGAGCAGTTAATCAAATTGAAGGAATGATGAAATATTGTGCATTACACCGTATATTCCCTTCTTGCCAGTAGAGGGACTACCTTGGAAAATGGACAATAGACTACAAAAGACAAGCTTTTGGGTCTTCAGAGATGTAGGGTGTAGGTACGGTATTGATTACACTCATCCCTTAATTATGTTACAAGTAATTTAGTTTCATGAATGTGTCAGAATAAATTGCATGGTGTTTCACAGGAAATTCTGTACACTAATGTGATATTTCTAAATTAATAATTGAAGGTTACTGCTTCATTAACCTTTACTGTTCTGTTGCACATGTAAGTTATCTTAGTAAGACTGGGTGAGTGCAGAGAAGATGAGAGGGTTGTTTGGGTTCAGCAAAGCTTTAAGTAGCTCATTTTTCAAACATATGAGTTCTCCATGAGTCATGGAGGAATGAGCCAGCCACATTGTACACTGTGGACTATTTCCCTTCCATTTCCTTTCTATGCAGTTCCTCTTCCTCAGATATGCCAGGATCCCATTCCCTTAACCATCAGCTCTAAGGAGTCATTAGTGAGGACCTTTTTTATCTTTAACACTCTTGACTGAATAAAATGGAGCAGTTAACAAAGTACGGGCTGCTGCTGGATGACCGCAGGTATGGAACCTAAATGACATGTTCATTCATTTTCATGCACAGAGGCCAAAGCAGAACAGAAGAGAACAGAGCAGAACAGAGCCCAGGTTCCACTTAGAGGGCTTCTGTCACTACGACAGCCCACATGAGCTCTGTGAAAAGGAAATATACAGGTTGAAAGATGTCGGCCATTGATTATTCATAGGGGTTGAGCATATTATTATGAATGATATGCACATGCATGCTCTCGCTTGCTTTCTCTCACACACAAATGCTATTTACTGAGTTGCACATATTTGTCTTGCTAACATGCAAGATGACTCATAACTTACGTCTTACTTTTGAATTTGGGAGTACAATAAAGCCAGTTTGGGGTGGAACAGTGGCACAGCAAGCAGTGCTTCTCCCTCATAGTGCCTGGGCCCTTTGTGTGTGGACTTCAGTGCAGCTCACTCTGTGTGGACTTTCCTCCCACAGTCCAAAGATGGGTGGACGGACTGGTGTCCCATCCAGGGTGTAGTTTTATAACTTAGCATCCAGTGACTCTGGGATAGACTCCAGACTGCTGTGACCCTGACCAGGACAAGTGGTTAAGGATAATGGATGGATGTAATATTGCCAATTTCTGTAATGATATACCAGAGTACTGTTTACCAGTTTGGTTACAATAACAACATACAGTATATTATACTTCTGATATGAGTAATTATTACAGCAATTACAGTAACAGCTTACTTTCATCCATTGCTTATCCATTGCAGGCATGTGGAGGTCCAGAGCCATTTGTGGAAGTATAGGGAGTGAGGCCTTGTACACCTGGGGTGGGATTTATTTTTATTATTATTACAAATTAGGACAATGACCATCTCCAGCACAATGCTTTCATAGACTGATGAGAAAGTTTATCTGTGTCATGCCCAGCTGACTAGACAGAGAAGTCCTCCGCCAGAAAAAATACACGCTTTATGAACAATTGCTCCCACACTCTGACAAGTGTTGAAATACTCAGCGTCATATTTTGGAGGAGGTCTTAAGAACTGCAGATTGCTAAATGTGTGAAGGACGCTCTGTGTTCTAAAACTAGTAACATCATGCTACAACAATTACTGTTGTTTCAGCATTTGAGAACTGCTGTCAGCACCTACATGCATGTACATAAAGACCATATTTGACTTCGACTGATGAATAATGGAAACTTCACACAACTTCCTGGGAAACTCTTTCAGCTGTGGTACAGAAATATTATTTTAACCCATCTATTTGTTTGTGTTAATATCAGACAGCCAAAATAATTGCATGAACAACCTATGATACTAGTGCATCAACAGAGAAATGCATGACCAACAAGACACGACCACCAGCAGCAGAGGTCTGGGTCACCTAGAACTCCTTCGAGTTTCAGCCTGGGGAGGACATCTGTTCTGAATTGTATGTCTGTTATTGAATGGTTCTTAAGAAGGAGCCGTGTGAAAATTCCACATGGTTTCTGTGCTGTGTTGCAAAGGTTATTATTCCGACTGAAGCCGCGGTGATTTTCAGAGCAGGGATCTCTGGGCCTCCACTGGGCCTCCTCACTCGGCACAGTCTTTGCATTTGCTTTTGGTGTATTTTCAATCAGAAGTCTTATCAGACCCTGGGTCAGTCATGTGACCCCCATGTAAAGGTCAAAGGCCGCCTCGCCTTCCCACTAACACTCAGGCGCTGCAGGATGCATTTTTATGAGTGCAGATCACGCCAAGGGCTATGTAGCACAAGAGATTTCTTGTTTTCTCCAGCGATATCCGCAGTCAATGCACAGTGTGGTAGAGCGAAAAACAGGCAGAGGTCATGGGAGGTTGGTGTGGGACAGGAAGTTTCCAGGTTCACATCCCAGGAGAATCATTGCTGCTGCATCCTGGAGCTCAGTCAGAAGTATACATCTGTGTCTGAAATACTTCTTTTTTTTGTTTTTTTTTAAATTTGTTTTTTGCTTTGCCTCATGCGGAATCCAGGTCCCTGGTAATTGCAGTACAGCTCAAAATTGTAATAAAAGAAGTAAACTCCCAGAGAATGTTTATTTTTACAGTAGTGTGAATGGAAAAGTTCTTGCTACTAACTCAGGCTTCTTATTTGTGACAATGTTTCACTGGAGAACACCCACTGGACTTTTTTTTTTGCCAAAGCAACTTATAACGCTTTAGCCTTTTGTACAGCTGGATTAATTTTACTAGAACAACACTTTATACAGAAGTACAATTATAGGAGTTGTGGCTCATATTTATAACCTATGCATTCAGAACAAGCAGGTTTCACAACTAAATCACTTGCGTTCCCTCCTGTTAGTGCCTAGATGCACCGTTAGGCGTGGATTTTTTCTAAATCTTGGATAATAAATGTTTTCACATTTTTATTGACGTTTTGTTGACTTTTATTATTATAAACCGTATTTTTTGAAGAAAATACTGTGTTGACAAACTAGTAAGTGTCAGCACTGGGTCGATGATAGTCGGCTAAACCACGTTTGCCATTGTTATTTTGGGTATTTAGTCCCGTTTTACGTCGTTTCGCCACAAGACGCACTTTCTGGTTCATTACGACGTCGTCCATATATTTTATTATGGATAATAACATTTAATGATAGAATTTTGTATTATTATTATTATTAGTAGTAGTAGTAGTAGCAGCAGTAATAGAGCTATGACTAGTAGTAGTAACATATTTTGCACATTTGATTTCTCGTTTCTCTGATTTCTCTGTCTGTGCAGCTCCGGGAGGAACCAGGACGCCACCTGTCTGATTCAAAGTGACAGCTCCACTACAGCCCCTCCCCCAGTCCGCTTGTGCCACAGTCGGTCCAGCGTGGGGCCGTGGGCGGGGGGGGGGTGCTTCCAGGGAGTCCCCCCTCCTCCTTTCTCCCCTCCCCCCGCACATGCTCAGTGGCAGCGCTGCTGCTGACCTCAGGCCGGTGTCCGGATCCGCCACTCGGCTGTGAGCCGCTCGCAGAGCCGCAGACGCGCCGGTGCCGGAGAGCCGCTCCTCATGGGGCTCCTTCACTCCGCGTCTCGAGCACCATGCACTTGAGAAGCGCTCGAAGATGTCCGTGTCTTGGCAGATCTTCATCTTCTTCTTTTCCTTGCTCGCCTACAGCCGGCACCACTTTGTTCCTGCTCAGGGTAAGAGTTTTATTTGTAAATAGTTCTGCTCTCTAGAGACTACGACTGTAGCCTGTAACTTTTCTGTCATACGCCGCACTTTTGAACACTGTAAAGTGTGTTTGTGTGCGCGCGCGCGCGCGTGTGACTGTTTCCCAAAACCGCTGCTTGTTATTTGGTTGTAAAATCATTACATTTTGCATCAGTGTGATGGCAGATCTCAGGTCCAGTTACGGTACAGCCGACCACCGCTCTGATACCCTCGTTACAAACTGTCACTTAACACGTTTAAACTGACAACTAAGTGTAGCGCTTCTGTACCTTTGAAAGCGCGCGTGTTGCGGGACAGTGCGGCTACAGTGATGGAATACAGTATTAGGACAAAATTAAATATTGTACAGTATACAAAACAACACAATGCAGTATAGTGTACAACACAACTTCCCCCGGTTTAGCTGGTTTTGCTGCTTTTTAAAGTGCCTGAGAATTCTGAACATTTGAAAACTTACTATGCACAAGTATAATTATTGCTAGTTTGACTGTGGAGTGACAATAAAGCCACGGGTTTAAACTAAAGGTGTGAAAGTGCAAATACAGCAGGACATCTTTAAGGTCTGGCCTGAATGTGGCCATAAACTCAGTTATTTCAGTACACATTGCTCCAATAAAAAAATCACCAATATTTTAATAAAACATATTGAGGAAAAATAATAGACACCAAAAAGCCCCTTTTGTACTGATCTTCCAAAGCCACTAACAGTGTTGGACTTATTTTCACAGCAGGGTATTTAATACCCTGGTTTAATAAACCAGAGTTCTGTATAGTGACCAGGGGCACCACAGTGGGAACCAGGGGTTCAAGCCAGTACCCTTCAAACCCAAGACCTCCAGATATGTCACTAAACCAACCAAGTGATGCATCTAAACTCTGAATCTCTAAAAACTTCAAGGTCTAAAAAAATGTGACTTTATTTTTACTAAAAACTGAGCACCTTTGACGTTAAACAGCCGACTGCAGTGGCACAGTTCCTTTTACAGTGCAGTACTCTTTATGTTTTCTGTTACTGTTGTTCATAAGAAAAAATGTACTCACTTTGGTTATATTTTCTTTATAAAAAATCAATTTGTTTTAAATGTTTGTCTTTTGGGTGCTGATTGCTGATGTTAAGGAGCAGACCGTGGAGAGTAAGCAGTACGCACATATAACATTTTATATTATTTGTAGCAGGAAAAAAAGTCCAGATTTATGTCCGTTCAGTACATAATACAGTTTTCTCCCCTTCTTAGCAATGTTTGTTGGGGACCCATCCAGATATATGTAAAAAAAATAGTCAGTATACAGTCAATTTCATGTCACATTCTCAAATTAGCATTTCTGTATGGTTAAGGTGTCAATATAAACTCACGCAGTGGGCTTGAAAGCATCCCTGTGGTGTTTGTGTCCTGCAGACCTGCTGTAGACCTGCTCTTTGCTGCCTCTGTGCTGGTCCAAAAGTGGGGGCTAGGCACCTTCTGCAGGCAACACAGTACATCTGCAACCAATTTCTGTTCTTTCAAGCTAAATTCAGGAAAAGTTGAGATAAATAGGGTAAGTCGGAGGCTGGAGCTACACTTTTTTTTTTTTTGTTTTTTTGCTAAAAAACCTTGTGTGTTTTACAATGACAAATATGCCCAACTTTTCACCGCAGAGGTTATACTCCTTGTTTTGTTGTAGGATTCAGTTGAAGCATCTAAGTACATTTAGTAATTTCTTAAAATTATTCATGAGATAAAACAGTTCTGTCCAATATTCTGGTCTCATATAAAAATAATTCAAGTTTTAACCTTTTTCCACTTTAATGGGGGGAAAAAATGGGTATTTGTATTAAGATTGCTACCAAAAATGGTATGAATAGCAGTGATGCGAAGTTGTGAAATGAGTAAAAAGCTCTTTTAAAGCTTTACATATTTGTGCTTTTAATTATGCAGAAAGGTGTTTGATGTCATGTGGATTTTGGGTGGTAGTTCAACACTGAAATTTAAAGTCCTTTCAGACATCAAGCTGAATTTCTAGTGTTTTCAGCAGTATGACTAAGGCTTACTTGACAGTGAAATTCATTTCCAGCCTTCCAACACTATATCATTTAAATGTAAATTTAACTAAATGTCAGTTAAACTCTGGTATCAGTTGCAGAACTCTGTAATAATTTGTAATTAAAGGTTTTTAGGATTGTTGTCCATTAAACGGTATGACTTGTGGTTAGACAACCCGCTTACATGACATCAGCTAATTCATTATGTATTTGTGCAATCTGCAAGAAAATGAGAAACAGTTCAAATGCCAGGTTTGGAGTAAGCCATGTTGTTCTTCAAAAGGACTCAAGATGTTAATTTGTATAATTTGAGGCCAGACTTTTACCAGCAGCCCCCTCAGAATAGGGATTAAGAGCAGCGGTTATGTAACGGAGGAGGACGTTGTTTTTGTTTGATCTTACGCCAAAAATGATTTGAACTGATTCCCCCTACACACCCTTGACTCTCTACCTGGACATGTGCACTTCATTACAACTCATAATATATTTCTCTCCATAGTGCAGATTTACTGTTTTTGGGCACAGTTCTGTTTTGTCTTTTATTTTGCAGGTCCTTCTACCTGCTCGCACTAGGATATCTACAGGCGCATTGTAAAACAGATACACAAGCATACACGTACAATCATATAGTAATAAATAGCAGACATATTGTCATGATACCTCTGCTAAAACAGCTAACATTTTAAAGGTGATTATGTGGAAAACCATAATAAATAAATAATGTTTGACTTGTGGATATATCTGATACCATGTGTTTAGTCAAATAGTAAAGTTGCATATTTTGTGGTTTATAAAAGTTCCCTTGAGTATTCAACATGAACTACTGACCTTGTCTAACAGCTTTAAAATAAAGAACATACTTGATGTGGGTGGCCGTTTAGATGTGACCCAAGTATCACAGCTGTCAGAAGGTGAGATGGAGTATGATAGGGGGTGAATAGGCATTATGGCTGAAGGGTCAACGGGCAGGGATGGCAGCTGATGATAGCATGTTCAGACATCTGTTGGTTGTTTGGGCTGAGATGGAGATTAGATTTTCTACTCAGAACACACTGTGAGGGACCCAGATGTGAGCCAAACATGGAGAAAGCTATAGAAAAGGCATAGTTCCCCTTTCCAAATGGTTTTCATGGTTCTCTGCTACTATTATTTGCAACACTTTTATCAAACAAAAGATTTATTTTCAATGTAAAAAGTCAGCATTTAGCAGAGGTCATTTTGGCTGTCCATATAGGAAAACACCTAAGGCCATAAATATGCTTCATTTCTAAAGAGAACTAAAGTCTTAGATAGGGTTACCATAGGGGGGAAATCCCCTTCTTTCTTAGTTTTGATATTCATTGTTGCATAATATGTATATTGATTTGATGGGGATATTTTTTACATTTGGGGATTAATGAACAGTGGAAAAAACAGAAAGCCACAATAACAAAATTATGTATAAAATTAACACCATAAGTCAAGTGGATATGTCAAACCAAGGTGTACCATATATGTTAACCTTAACTTTAACAAAAATAAGTTACATATAGATCAAACTGGAAACACAATCTCATATAAAAATGTAAATTATTACTATGGGAACCACTCAGACTAATTCTATACAGCATTTGAATGATCAATTGCTATATAGCATACAATGTAGAATTTTTATTCTATATTGAATCATTTTAAACGCTTCAGTAGCATACAGTAAGTTGAAATCAATTTTAAAGGTACCAGAAGATGTCCTTGTTTTATGTAATGCAGTCGCTATTGAGGAAGATACTTACCCTGAATTGTTTCAGTGAAAATTGTTGTGTTACCCAAAAATTAATAACTAATTTATTTAAATTGTAAGTGGTTACGAGTTTTTTAAGTTATGTCAGCTAAATAAGCAAACATATGTGTAAATATCTAGATTTTGAACCCTAAAGGATATGTAGAAGCCTTCTTTGACTTCTGTTCATTCCTATTGCTATCCTATGCTATATGCTTTGTTGATGTGTTTCAACTGTAAACCTATATGGCAACTGACTGCTGGCAATAACCACAATGATACACTTAATTTTAAATTAACTTTTAGGCAAGGAAGTGTTATTCAAAGGTGATGTTGAAGTAATAAATGTAATTCTTTCTTTCGGTTGGATGGCAAGATGAGTAAATGAATTGCTACGATTTCAAGCCACCTGTGTCTTGTCAAAGATTCCCTGAGCAAGGCAGATGACATTTCAAATCTGCCCATTCCACTACAGGCTTTAAAATGGTAACTGGCTGAGCACAGCACTTCTTCTGAAACATACTGACCTGCTCAATTTTTGGTCACTTAAGCTCAGGTTCAGTTAACCCTGACTTCAACTGCAGGAAGTCAACTTTGACCTTGAGGCATGAATTCACCCCCAAACTCAATACATTTTTGCACAGCAGTTCATTTAAATCAATAGAGAAATTGTTTGTTTTGCATTTTTCTTTGACCAAATTTGGAAAGTGGCTGTTGCATTAGCTACAGTTATTTTGATGATTATTGTCCTTATTACATCTTTTTTACAAGAGCACAGTGTGGTGTTTAAATTGAGTATTGATTAGTCAGTAATAATACTATGTAGATTGTCGACTTATAAAAGACTGACATTGTAATGTACATATTATATTTCTGTGTATGTAGTTTTCATTATTTATCAGTCATTAAAAAAATATCTCATGCCTCTCAGTTTAAACCCCTGCCTATGTTTTATGGAGGGAAGCAGGAAATGAGATCTTGACATTCTCTATGTCCATGGTGGATGGAATCCTGTCCTTGCCAGAGATGTGGCTGGCCATGTAAACACAGCCTTCTGAAAAGCCAAGACTTCCAAAATTATTCAATTTTTTCCCCTCATTCTAAAGGAAAACAGTAATAGACAGTGAGTTTTAAAAAATGGAGGCTTTTGATCTCAAGCATGCCCTTTGTGAAAACCAGGAGATGAATTCTGCTACACAGCAGCTGTCAGACATAAGGTAGAAGGTCCTGCACTCAATACACAGTAATTATACAAACAGGGATTTGACACATTTCTATAAATGTTGCAGATTTTTCTCAAAAAATCTTTCTTTAGGTATTGATATTCTGTTATTTTCTCCTATAACAACATGGTAGATTTAGTCTTATTCTGGTGGAGAAGTTACCTAGTGGTAACACTTGCCAACAGTAAGAAAAATGCCATTGTTACAACGTGATTTTAAAATCGTTAGTCTGTATGGCCAACTTTAAGAATAGTGGAATAGTCAGAGACCAAATCCATATTCAATCTACTGGTCAGCAGTCAGCAAAAAGGAACTTCATTAAAGACACTAAAATAATATGGCTGAGAGGAACTTATAAACTTGTTTAAGATGCAAGATGAGATCATGAAGGACACAGACTTCATCCAGCTACAACCTGAGTTTGTAAAAGTACATGTAGTTCATAGACTTTGCATGTTTCCATGTGCCTTGCATGATGAGGTCCAGAAGTTTATGGACAACTTATCTCATATTATTGTTGAAAGATTTCAAATATAAAAAATACAAAGATTTTGACAATTGGACTTATTTATTGACTGAATTTCTGGATTGAAGAGCCATTAGTCGGGCCTAGATATGTGACATCTGTAGAATAAGAAATAAGCTAATTGATTGAATGTGTCTGCCTTGACCCATCCGTGCCATATGTTGATCATAATATGCGGGTACATCTGGCCCACATGCCTCTCTGACAAATTACCTCTGACTTGTTTCTGTGCAGGGTTTGCCGGCTGGCCCGTCTGAAAAAACACAGTGCCATTTTTAGTTGGTGTAAATGAAAGCATTGTTGTGGGAGAGACCCTGTTCCATTTAGCCAAGGGTCAGCAGTGTGTGACTGATTGAGTTCTCCCTTCTCCATGTGCACATCACAGAAACACAGATCACGCATTTGGCCTTCACAGGGACCTGTTCTGTCATTTGACCTCATGGAAATATTCTCACGTACAGATGGGGGAGACTTTCCATCAGGACGTCCTTGAGATTGTCTCCCCCACCGGGTATCAACAGTTGTTTCCTAGTATGGCCATAATTTTAAGTAAACTGTTGACATTTTTCAGTTTTCAATCATATTTTGCTTTTTCCTCTCTAAGATCCATCAGCATGGAGTATAAGCTGAGTGTGACCAGTTGCACATGTGGGAAAAGTACATCTCTTCCTGTTACAATGACTTATGTCAATTTTCTCAGTTGATGTAATTTGTGCGGCTGGCAGCTATACACCACGTTCCACTCACTGTGGAAAACAGTAGTGGTTGGGGCTGAACGGTCCAGTGCACCTCCAATTGTGTAATTAAAATGGCAGCTTGTTAAAGACCGGCTGCGGCCACTAAGAGGCTGTGGCTTACTCTCCTTTTGGCAAGGCGAGAGGGTGGCATTGTGGCTGCCAGCATTTTCCCCAAGGAATGGCAGTGCTCGAGAAAGGATGGCCTATGCATCCTGCAGAGCCCTTACAAGCCAGCAGAGCCCCTACACTTCCAGTACGGGCCTGCTTCTTTTGTGCTCTTCGTCTTCGTTGGCTGCTGGGCGGGGGCGGGGGCAGTGCAGTAAGGGGCCCCGGCCGGTCGTTGCCTCACACGGAAACCATTTGCTGATTTTCTGTGATGGAATGTAGCTAAGAGTGCTGTGGAAAAAAAGCCAGGAGTGGGATAACAGGCTAACAAGCCCCCCCCCCCCCCCCCCCC